>CM054940.1:17923417-18223653 GCA_029168755.2 Tillandsia fasciculata
AACGGTGGGGCGCTGCTATAGAGTCGGACGCCCCGGGCACATTCGCTTCGTGCCTTTCGGACCCCAACACCCTGCCTTAAGCATCGCTACATCTTGATCGCCAGCAGCGGTCGACGGCATCAAACCGCCCCCATGCTCCAGCAAGCAGACCATCTTCTTCCCATCCACGGATTATCGCCTCCAGCTCAGAGTGGGCGAGTGTATGCTGCGCAAGTAGAGGACGTTCGGCAGCAGATCATTGTGGTGGCAGGTATCACCTTACTTCTGGCATTAGGACTCGTACTTTATTTGATACGGGAGCATCACATTCTTTCATTAGTAGATATTTGCATCATTACATGGGTTAGAGGTAGGACTTTTGCCACGTGCATAGAGGTTAAGATTCCCGATCACACCTTGCACGTGGAAGAGTGTTGTTGGTCCTGCCCGATGCAAATCGAGTCCTGGATTATGCCAGCAGACCTGTTGGTCTTGAGACAGCTGGAGGACTTCGATTGATCCTCGGAATGGACTGGCTGGCTCGGTATTTGCGACTATTGATTGTGCCGCAAGAAACGTCACTTTTAGAGAGCCAGGCCAGGAGATGTTGGTATTACCGGGGATGTCAGAGTGCTTTCTTTGCCTCTATGATTTCGACTTCCGAGCGAGGCAGATGATCCATCGTGGATGTGTAGCCTTTTTGGCTAGTGTTGTTGAGGGGCCTACGGCGGCGCCGGACTCGGGGATATCCCTATTGTCCGCGAGTTTCCGGATGTTTTCCCACCTGAGCTGACTAGCATGCCGCCAGATAGGAGATTGAGTTTGTGATTGACGTAGTTCCAGGAACTGCGCCAATCTCAAAGGCTCCTTACCGGATGGCACCGGCTGAGTTACGAGAGCTTAAGGCACAACTCCAAGATTTAATGGATAAGGGCTTTATTAGGCCGAGTGTATCGCCTTGGGGAGCGCCGGTGCTATTCGTGAAGAAGAAAGATGGGTCACTTCGACTTTGTGTGGATTATAGGGAATTAAACAAAGTGACCATCAAGAACAAGTACCCTTTGCCGCGCATCGATGATCTTTTTGATCAGCTGCAAGGGTCTTGTGTCTTCTCTAAGATAGATCTGCAATCCGGTTACCACCAGTTGAAGGTGAAGGCCGAGGATATTCCAAAACGGCATTTAGATCACGGTACGGGCATTATGAATTTACAGTTATGCCTTTTGGGTTAACTAATGCCCCTGCCGCATTCATGGATTTAATGAACGGATCTTCAAACCATACTTAGACCGATTCGTGGTAGTTTTCATTGATGATATCCTGGTCTACTCCCGAAGTAATGCGGAGCATGAGGAGCACTTAAGGATCGTGCTGCAACTTCTGCGAGAGAAGAAGTTGTTTGCCAAACTGGCAAAATGCGAGTTTTGGCTTCGGGAGGTAGTTTCTTGGGCCATGTGATTTCCGCCGCAGGTGTGGCGGTAGACCCGGCGAAAATTGAGGCAGTCCGGGATTGGCCCCGACCGACGACGGTTTCTGAGGTACGTAGCTTTATGGGTTTAGCTGGGTATTACCGTCGGTTTGTGGAAGGCTTTGCGAAGCTTTCCACACCCCTCACTCGCTTGACGCGTAAAGGAGTAAAGTTTATCTGGAGTGAGGATTGTCAGAGGAGCTTTGAGGAGCTAAAGAATAGACTGATGACCGCTCCTATCCTTTCCCTCCCTGTTATGGGGAAAGGATATGTGATCTACAGCGACGCATCACACAGTGGACTTGGTTGTGTGTTGATGCAAGAAGGGAGGGTAATTGCTTATGCATCAAGGCAACTCAAAGATTACGAGAAGAATTACCCCACCCATGACTTGGAGCTTGCTGCTGTAGTATTTGCACTGAAACTTTGGCGTCATTACCTATATGGGGAACACTGTGAAATCTACACCGACCACAAGAGCCTAAAATACCTGTTCACGCAAAAGGAGCTAAATTTAAGGCAGCGTAGGTGGTTAGAGCTATTAAAAGATTATGATGTAGATATTCTCTACCACCCAGGCAAAGCTAATGTGGTCGCTGATGCCTTGAGTAGGAGGGCGGTGCAAAGTTTGTCTATGTTGATCACAGACCAGGCACCGCTATTAGAGAGATGAGACGGCTCGAGTAGAGGTTGTGTCCCCTGGGGTCTCTGCTAGACTGACATCTTTAGTCGTGCAACCCACTCTGCTAGACCGGATCAAGGAAAAACAGAGTGAGGACCCCCACTTGACCAGGATTAGAGATCAAATTCCGAGTAATCAGTCTGGGGACTTTACGGTAGATGCCTCGGGAGTACTAAGGTACAGGAACCGAGCATGTGTGCCAGCGGATGCGGAGATCCGAGAGCAGATTTGCGAGAGGCCCATTATACACCTTATACCCTACATCCTGGTGGGACTAAGATGTATAAGGACCTCAAGGCACACTTCTGGTGGAATGGCATGAAAAGGGATGTCGGGAGATTTGTGGCTCAGTGCTTAACTTGTCAGCAGGTGAAAGCTGAGCATCGAGTGCCAGCTGGCAAGTTACAGAGTCTCCCAATTCCCCAGTGGAAATGGGACCACATTACGATGGATTTTGTGGTCGGACTGCCAAGGGCACAGGGAGGAGCAGACGCTATCTGGGTAGTCGTGGATCGACTTACCAAGTCGGCGCACTTTCTGCCCATGCAGACTACGTGGCCACTTGAGCGACTAGCCCAGTTATATCTGGATGAGATAGTGAGATTACATGGAGTACCAGCCTCCATAGTATCAGATAGAGACCCGAGGTTTGTTTCGCATTTCTGGAAAAGTTTGCAAACAGCCTTGGGGACTGAACTCAGGTTCAGTACGGCTTTTCATCCGCAGACTGATGGGCAGTCAGAGCGGACGATACAAATCCTGGAGGACATGCTGAGGGCTTGCGTCTTGGATTTCGGCGGAGGGTGGATTCGACACTTATCTTTAGCTGAGTTCGCGTACAACAATAGCTTTCAAGCAAGCATTCAGATGGCTCCATTTGAAGCATTGTATGGACGCAAGTGTCGATCACCGCTTTATTGGAGTGACGTGGGCGAGAGGCGGACCTTGGGTCCAGATGTCTTGATAGAGGCAGAAGAGAAGGTCCGAGTAATCCGACAGCATCTTCAGACCGCCCAGAGCCGACAAAGGAGTTATGCCGATGTTCGGCGACGAGACTTAGAGTTTCAGGTTGGTGATCATGTGTTCCTGAAAGTCTCACCGTCCAAAGGAATCAGGAGGTTCGGCATTCGTGGGAAACTTAGCCCCCGATATATTGGACCCTTTGAGGTATTGGAGCGTATCGGGCCAGTTGCCTACCGACTTGCACTTCCTCCGAGGCTTGCTGGTGTCCATAATGTATTTCATGTCTCTACTTTGAGGAAGTATGTCTTCGACCCATCGCACGTCATCGACTTCACACCGCTCGAGATCAGCGAGGATTTGAGGTATGAGGAGCGCCCACTGCGAATTCTGGATCGAGAGGTGAAAGAATTGCGCAATCGGGCATTCCCTATGTAAAGATCCAATGGAGCAATCATGACGAGCGCGAGGCTACATGGGAGCTCGAGTCGGAGATGAGGGATGCTCACCCCTACTTATTTGAGACATCGGACTGAGGATTACTGTTTAGTCTCGTTTCGAGGACGAAACTCTTTTTAGTGGGGGAGGATGTGATGATCCAGAACCTCCGCAACATTAATAGTGACTGTAGAAGCTTGTACAGTGCATCGGAGCTTGTAGAACGAAATTGGATATTTTTAATAGACTCTGCGCGAAAATCGGAGCAAATGGGAATTTCCGGGAGCTTTCGGCAAAATTTCGGATGAGAATTTGGCGAAACGGACGTCGTATTTGGACTCAGCGCGCGAAAACGGTCGAAACGGTATATTTACTTTATTTTTTCGGCTTCGGGTACTGTTCACCGGAACAGTAACCGCCGGCCGGAATTACTGTTCCGGCCGGCGGCGGGGGCGGCGGCGCACGGCGGCGGGCAGCGGCGCAGCGGCGGGGCAGCGGCGGAGCGCGGAGGCGCGCGGCGCGGGCAGCGCGGGCAGGCGCGGGCAGCAGGCGCGGGGCGCGGTCCACAGGCCTGGCGTGCACCGGGAGCACCGAAGAACCCCTCCATGCCACGTGGCAGCCCCTGATTGGCTGGCCGGCTTCTAGAAGGGTGACACGTGGCGTGCTCCTATTGGCCGACAGGATCCGGAAAACCCGGAGCGCGGGGCAAACACATGCACCACGTGGACACGTGGCGCTTTTTCATTGGCCCTGCACAGGCTGTTTCCTGTTTGGTTGACACGTGGCGCTTCCTGGTTGGCTCGTTTCGGTGTTTCGTGTTTGGATCTGGATTCCGTGAGGGAATATTCCCTTTTGGCCCACTATATAAGAGTTCCCCCACCCCCTCTCTTTGCACCTTGGATTCCGAGCCTTTAGAGAGAGAAACAGAAAAAGTTCCCTCTACGAAAGTTGTTCCTCTCTCTCTCTTCTTTCTCTCTCTACAATCTCAGAATTTAGGAGTTACAGATAGTGAGTTATCTGCGACGCGGCGCACTGCGACGATTTTCTTTTAGGCCCATTTCCCGTCGCAGTTCCGTCGAAAATTCACTGCGGGCTAACCGGGTGGAATTTTTGGACGATTTTTGCGACAGCGCGACCGTAAGAGGTAGGGCTTCGATTTCCGTGTTGATCATTTTGCTCCGTTTCGTACTTTTGGCACAGTTTTCAAGTCCTCTTTGACCCCCCTTTTTACTGTGATGGTTTTTGGACAGCACCGACTTCTCCGATTTTTATCTTGACGTAGGAGCATCAGATCGAGGCGTTTAAAGAGTCGATTTTGATCTACTCTTCGCGAGGAACGCAACCGTGATTTTTCTGGGATTTTAGGAGCTCATTTTAGAGGTGAAAAATTCCTCTTTTCCCGTGCTGTTTGAAAAACAGCAAATATTGTGCTTTTTGGGGTTTGTATTTATACCGGGAGCATTGATTTGCAGGAATTGAGGACTGCGGACAACCAGGAGACTACCTGGGGTGTTGTTTGAGCTGTTCGAGGTGGGCGGTTGTTGCTTACCTCATTTTTGACAAGCTCACTGGGATTACTAGAAATCCCCTAAAATATGACAATTAATGAGAACAATTGGGACAAAGTAGCATAATGAGAACCATTGGGACAACTAACAGGACTACTAACAGGACTACTAACAGGACTACTAACAGGACAATTAATGAGAACCATTGGGACAAATTAATATGACAAATGACAAGGACCGCTGGGACAAACTCCCCTAAAAATTAATATAACCCCACAAATGATATGATGACTTATATTGGGACACTGTGATTGAGACAAAGGCTATGATCTCGCATGCAAATGACTTTTATTCAGTAAATCAATTGTTTTTAAACCTTTGACACTATTTTACAACTTTAAAAATAAAGACAGTTGCATGCATGCCCGGACATCAGGTAAGGCCACTATTCATTGCTACACTATCATATTGGGATTTGAACATGTTTCATTGTTGTCCTTTGCATTCAGATGTTGTTGCTCAAGTGTGAGCAGGGGTTTGGGATAGTGTAGCCAAGGTTGTGCTAGATTGTGGACTTGTGGGGTATTGCGGTGACCGCGGACAGTAGGCGGTTGACCAGATGTTTATCCTTGCATCAGATTGGGGTTGAGTTTTGTTTATTGCATCAGTTGGGGATTGGGTTTCTATAGTGGATGGAGTTTCCCACTTTGATCATGGTTATGGTCCAGTCCTGCTATATTGAGACATGTGCTACAGAGATACTTGTGATACTGATGACAGAGATATTTTACTCGTGTGGGTCGCTCCCCTCGAGTGCCACTCCGGAGGTGTGCTTTCTCGGACCCAGCCGTGTGTGCCGGTCTGATACTTATGTTGGGATGCGAGCCGTGTGAGCCGATCCCGCGGTTTCGAGCCGTGTGTGCAGATTCCGCTGAGCAGGCAGTACCAGTGATTACTGGTGACTAGATTGTGTTTATTCGCACAGATACTATTTCTGATGCATACATACAGTTTTAACAGCATAGTTTTCTGTTTCAGCATCTTTGTATCTACCACTTCCTTTTTCCCTTTTGCCTCTAGTAGTCCTAGTGGGTGCGTCGGAGTTGAGGTTTTTACCCACTAGGGGAGGCTGCTGGTTTATCTGGTAGTTCTCACCCCCATTATTGTTTTTCTGTTTCTTTCTTCTCCTTTATTTTGCAGAGTCATCTGCGGGAGCTGCTAGGCCATCGGCAGCTGATCGAGGTAAGGGGATCGCCGAATAAATAGATCTCCTGGGAGACTGAGAGCTGTAGATAGACGTTGTACCCCACTCAGACTATGATATTCTCCTTTTATTTTGGGTCTGGCTTCCGCCAGCTGGATGTACTATTTTGATGAGCTGGGAGATTATTGTACATATTACAGCTTATTTGTAGTTCCAGTCTGAGATACTATGTGGTTCTTCTATTTCAGCTCTGTATTATGCTCTTGAAATCCGAGCAGGTTACCAGCGCTTCGTGTACACGGGAAGTTCCGTGTGCACGGCGGATCTGTAGACGGGCCCGGGGTCTGGTTGCACCCCGGGGCGTGACACTTGAAGAACACATATTTCAATCTCAAGAAACATGGATTCAAAATGTTCAGGTACGTTCAACTAAATATTTTTTGTTATTTGAATACATTCTTTGTCACGCCCAGGGGGTCGAAACTGCGGCCCGGGCTCGCTAACAGATCCGCCACCTATGCGAAACCCCGCATAGGCGAAGCATCCAACCTGCAAAGTATCATCTAATAACTAAACAGATATCAGAGCTGAAGAAAAACTGCTATAATAAAAAGCTGAATCACTGTACAACTGAAAAAAAAATAAAGGTACAATATCCATCTCCCAAAAATACTGATACAATAATCTGATCCACCGACAAACTGAATACAAGTAAAAGCCACCTATACAATATCTATAAATCCAAAAAGGGAGATAAACTGAAATAATAAAATACAACTGTGTACAGTGAAACCCACAATCCGGGTTGGTACATATATCCTACTGTAGAAATCAACACTAGTAGGGATCTATCTCGCGACTCCCTCGCCTCGAACCGTCAACCGAAAGATCCGCAACTCCCGCAGCAGTCACTGCAAAACAAAGGGGGGAAAGGGGAAAAACAACAATGGGGGTGAGAACCACTAGTAAAACCAGTAGCCTCCCCCTGTGGGTAAAGCCTCAAACCCCGACGTACCCACAAGTCTACCAGAGGCAAGAATAGGAATAAGAGAGGTGGTAAGCTATAAACAGAACTACTGATAAAAGAGAGCTACCACTAAAATGCCTCTAAATGCCGAGCTAATAAGGATAGCTAAATATGTGCAACAGAATATAAATGCCTGCCCGACTAAACCTAATCTATACACCAGTAAACACTGGTACTGCCTGCCATGCCTACCGAACTCAAGACTCAACTGCGGTAATACTGACCGACTATTGACCGGTACGGTCGCATCCCGAAATAGGTGACAGACCGACTACTGACCGGTACGGTCGCACCCAAAACAAGTAACAGATCGGCTCCTGACCGGCACGGTCACACACTCCGGAGTGGCACTCGAGGGGAGCGACCCACACGAGTAAAATAAGTAGTCATAAGTAACCTGATATAGCAGGACTGGATCACGACTCTAATCAAAGTGGGAAAACTCCATCCACTACATAAAGCCCGATCCCCCAATCTGATGCAGCTGTAAATACCAGGTCGGCCGCCCAAAGTCCGCGGTCGCCGCAATATCCCACAAATCCCCCAAATCAAGCCCGACCTGTCATCCCTAATCCGATGCACAAGTCACCATCCGGTCAACCGCCCAAAGTCCGCGGTAGCCGCAATACCCTGCCCTCAAGCCAGCGTGTCCCAGATCCCAAGAGTCTGCCTACACTATCTCAAAACCACCTGCTCGCGCACGAGCTACAAATACCCTGAGCCTAGTATGAAAGGAGAAAAGCAAGAAACATAGTTTCTCCTAAGTCAAGTCCAACATGATAGTGTAGCAGAAAAATGTGGCCTATCTAAATGACCATACAAGCATGCAAATGTCCCAAGATGATAAAACGAAAACAGGTGTCGATGTTCTACATTTATTAGAGCATGCTATTCCATAATATTGATGATTGCACAAGAACATTAAGTGCAACATAGCCTATGCCTGCCAATACCACATACACGATGTTCACAAAGTATGAAAATAAGGAAGTGCCACACCTAATCACAAATCACATAAGATGGTACAACGCTTGTCGACCCTCACATTCATACAGGAATAAGCCCAAGATCAGTTGACATCACTTAAACAGGGACATTCAATCAAGTATCACCAATGAATAGCTTAAGGTTCAACAACCTTCATTGATCTTACATAGAATGAACATAGGATCTACCAACAACGTCCAATCTCATTGTAAGTAATAGGAGTCATGAAATTGCTTTGTCTCATAAGGAATAGGCCTCAACTCAACAATGATATCCATCTTTTCATGTAGGAATTAGGAATCAAAAGCCTAGGTCATTCTCACATCAACTAGATCAATAACCCACATCATCACCCATTTTCACATAAGTTAGATCAATGATCAATCCACTAATTATTCTCAAATAAATTAACCAAGTCCTCACATAAATCAACCAACCATTCACACATAACTATCACCATCATTCACCATGATTAGGTTAACCATTCATCACAAGGTGTAGGTTAAAGATTAATTTCCCAATTACCCTCACATAGCATAGGTTTAAGAATGATCACTTATAATGAACTTCATATGAGATAATGCAATATCAATCAAACTATTCATTCACTCATGTATACATTGAGGATCAATTAACTTAATCTAGACATGGATATCCAAGCATATTATACCAAGGAGAAGAGAACATCAACCACAATGCCATGAGGGAAACCAATAGCCCGAGTGGGTAAATCGATGTTTTCGGCAAAGCACAACCACCCACCTGAAACTTGACGATCCGATGCCCGATCTGGCTGAATTTTGGCGTGAGTAATCCTTATCCGCCCAGGAGTCCGATGCCGTGAAAATCATCCAAATCCGCCTCACGGATTGGGCGCAATCACTGAAACAATGCACACTGCGCATTCAAATTCCAGAATTTCGGCAAGTGCAACAAGGTTAAATAAAAAGTATGTGCAACCTCAAATACCTCAAAATGAAGTCTCCAACAGTAAAACAAAGGTCTCCTCTTTCATACAAACATCTTCAAGTCCTCAAAAATCCACCCCTAATTTCCCTTAACATTCAAATGAAGCAAAAATCACAATGCTGTCCAAAATTGCTAACATAAACTTGCTAGCATTTCCAAGCTTAATTAGAGGCTTTTCCAAAGGGATTCATCCACAGATCACAAAATAGAATTTGCTCACCTTGAAGTTAAGAAGAAGTCCCAACTTGAATTTCTGAAAAAGACCTTATATCCACAAAGTTATCTGCATTCCAAGGTGCATTGCTCAAATCAAAACTAAAACAGGGACTGCAGTAAACCATATAATCGCACTTAAAAAGATCATTAAAGTTACCTAATAAAACGTGCTCCAAATCCTGCAAGAGAGGTACCATTGGATTCCTTGTTGAGAGTAGATACAAATTGAGCTAAAGAACTCCAATTTTCATGCTTGGATGAAGGAGAAAACCCATAAACACTTTGAACTATCCACCAAGTTCTATCTGTACCTGACTGCAGCAAGGTGCTCCAAAGATCATGCATAAACCCTATTAAAAGTTCATATCTGGTGAAAATGATACATACCAATATTGTAGATCTTCGAGTCCTGAAAATGTCCCCGTAAAAATCATCCAAAAATTCCTATCCTACTGCCCAGAAAGGCCATAACACTGAGGACTGTTCAGGATTCCAGACTGAAATGAAGGGTCCCAAAGATGGCCTTAAAACTCTATAAAATCATGAGATATGAGGGAAGAGTTGAATACAAAAATTGTAGCCTTACCTCTTGTGAAAACGTAGAACCAAAAATGAGCTCAAAATTCCAAGAAATGAGTCCTGGGGAATTTTTGCACTGAAACGCGATGGGAAGGCCCACCAACAGCAACAATGGTGGAGCTTGCTTCATGGAGAAGATGATGGTGATGAAGCCCCTTTTGTCCATCTCTTTGCTAATGAAGATGAAGGAGGGTTGCAGGTGAGTCCTCTGTAGAAGTCCCCAAGGTTGGAAGCACCAAAAGAGGAAGAAGGAGGAGGTAGGAGCTCTTAAATAGAAGAAGAAGGAGAAGAAAAGAAGAAAAGGGGGGAAAATGGTACTGTGCTTAAGCACAGTACCGGGCTCGGCCCGGCGCCGGCCCAACCCGCGCCCCAGGCGGGGGCACGTGGCGCCCATCCGGGCGCCCCGCCTTCGGGCGGATGGCCCGGATGGCGCCACGCCAGGCGCGGCGCCCGCCAATGGCGCGGCGCCGCGTGTCCCCTACGTGGGGACGCGCATCGCGCTCGCGGCGCACGTGGGCGCACACTGCCCAACGCGCGTGCGCCGCGTGGCCCGCGCCCTCCCATTCTGAGCCGACGCGTGGCGCTTCCGTAGCCGTTGCGCCTGGTGCACGCGCGCTTCATGGACCGGCCGCCTGAATTAAGTCCAAAACTGCTCCAAAAATGCCTCTTTTTGCTGTTTTCGCGCGCTGAGTCCAATTCCGGAGTCCAAAATTCCAAATAAAGCAACCAAATAGCCGTTTTGATCGTTTTTCCGCGCTGAATCCAAATACGGTGTCCGTTTTGCGTGAAACCACCTTTATTTTTCGACGAACTCCCAAATAGGCGATCTTGATCCATTTCTCGCACTGAGTCCGTTTCTTGGGTCCGATTTGCGCGCAACCAGGCCTCCACAAGCTGTCGATCACACTGTAATGACCACAAAGATCCGAGTCTTCACATTCTTATAGTTTAGAAACACTTTGAATAATTTTAATGGCATAAAAATTAAAAACTGGACAAGTTTAGTGTTCTGGATCCGGATCAGGCATATCCAGTTCGGACCCCGAACATGGTTTGGTTCATGCGCAATTTCAGTCCGAATCAACCCTCTTTCAGTCCGGACCCCGAACATTGGTTTTCCTATATCGCATGAATTAGTCCGGATCAGACCCCATCCAGTCCGGACCACGAACTATATTTCTGAGAATTTTCTTGACTGTGACGACAGTCCGATTCAGATGAAGTACAGTCCGGACCGTCGTGCGGAAAAAAGCCTTTTAAAGCAGTTTTTGATTCTTATCTCTTTCCAAAAGGTTTCTAGCCTATAAATAGACCCAAAAGTTTATCTTTTAGGGCAATGGAATATATAAAAAAATAAATCGAAGATAATTCACATATAGAAAAGAAAAGAAAACACGTTATATTTTATGTTTCTTTTCTATATTGGTCAATTTGATTATAGGGTTTTTCAAACTCTCTATTTCTTTTAAAATTAAATTGATGAATATTTAGACGGTATTTTCTTGTCTATATATGATTATCTAATTATTCAATTCCATCACCACCAATAAACAAACAACGATTTCCGAATGGAACATCGGCGGGTGGATTCGCGTGGCCTTGTGATTCAATGTGCTATCGACTTCGTGGATTAGGAGTTAGGCGCGTTCATGTGATCGACTCGTGCTATATTGGTGAAGACGTAGATTCGGTTGGACTTCGTGGATTCAAAGTTGGACGCAAATCCTGTGATCGAGACGCGTTGAGGACTGCGGAGAAGATCTACTCCGAGCGTATGAAAAAGGTTGAGTCGTGGTGTTGCGTTATATCACCTTGTACGTGTTTAATCTTAGTGAATTTTTTCGTGTAATCGGTCTCGTAGTTTTTTACTTCTAGATTGGAGATTTTCACGTAAAATATTGCGTATATTTTTATTTTCCGCATTGGATTATTTTTACGCAAAGATTTCTGAGTTTTATTATTCGCACCTATTCACCCCCCCGCCCCTCTATGTGGTTTTTTTCCTATTTAGATCTTTGGATCCCATAATCCACATTTAAACCATAAAAGTTGGAAATTTTTGATAGTTGCTTCTTGCGTTTACCTACTAATCTTAAGTTCTAAAGCTTTTGGACACTTTGCATTTAATTAAGTTGAGTACTACTAAGTTGTGGCTTTGAATAGTTGTGGGTTAATATATGAGGTTTGTACTTGGTTTTAAATATATATTTTTGCATGTATTTAGATCTCACAAAGTGGCTTCCCATGTATTTAAACCTTACAAATTGGAAATTTTTTATAATTGCTTCTTACGTTTACTACTAATCTAGAGTTCTAAAGATTCTGCTAATGATCTTGATGATAGGTTAATTTTCAATTTTACATGTTTTAACACTTGGTGATAGGGTTCCTAATATTTGACTTACCATGTATGTAGACTTCACAGAGTGATTTTTTTTTTTTTTTTAAGGATGGTTGCCTTTTGCCTTTATCTGCATCTTCTCTATGAAAGTTATGGGTTGAATTAAGTTGAGTATTTCTAAGTTGTGACTTTGAATAGCTGTGGGTTAATATATGATGTTTGTACTTGGTTTTAAATATGTGATTTTGCATGTATTTAGCACAAAGGGGCTTCCCATGTATTTAAACCTTACAAATTAGGAATTTTTTATAGTTTCTTCTTGTGTTTACCTACTAATCTTAGGTTCTAAAGGTTTTGGACACTTTGCATTTGACGAAGAATCTCCAATAGTTGGTTTTGCTAATGATCTTGATGATAGGTTAATGTTTAACTTTACATGTTTTAACACTTGGTGATAGGGTTCCTAATCAAATTTGTGCCTTTGATGTAATTTGTGCCTTTGGATAGGTGGGGTTTTAAACAGAGGGTTCGTAATCTTCTAGGTTAACATATGAAGTTTGCACTTGGCTTTAAATATTTGACTTTGCATGTATTTGGACTTCACGACAAGGATGGTTACCTCTTGCCTTTACCTGCATGCTCTCTCTGAACTTTATGGTTTAAATTAACTTGAGTTTTCTAAGTTGTGACTTTGAATCTAATTTGTGGCTTTGAATGACTGTAGGTTAATATATGAGGTTTGTATTTCGTTTTAAATATTTGGTTTTGCATGTATTTAGGCTTCACAAAGTGACTTCCAATGTATTTAATCCTTACAAATTAAAATTTTTGATAGTTGCCTCTTGTGTTTACCTACTAATCTTGGGTTTTAAAACTTCGGGACACTTTACATCTAACGAAGAAACTCCAACAGTTGGTTGTGCTGTTGCCCTTGATAATAGGCTAATGTTTAGCTTTACATGTACTAAAACTTTGTGATAGGGTTCCTGATCTAATTTGTGCCTTTGATGTAATTTGTGTATTGGGCATTGAACACAAGCAATAATTTCCCTCTAACACGCAGCCTCGAGTAAAGTAAAGCTTTCTAAAAATTTTAGGTCCAACATAGGGAAATTTGAGTTCACCAAGTGATATTTTTTCTGAAAGAATAGTTACCTCTTGCCTTGATCTGCATCTTCTGTATAAAAATTATGGTCTTAAATAAGTTGAGTGTTCCTAATTAGATTACATAATCACTTAAAAAATATCAACTTAGAGAAGCTCTCTCCTTCTTAGTATTTATCGCATTTCGTAATGAAATGCAGAACGTAATAAAGATATCTAAAACACAACCATCGCCTCCATGCCGCTAATTTATATCATCTATTAATTTATTATGATATAAATTAATAGTTATGGTCTTAAAAAGCCTTTGCCTTAATATTTTACAAACTAAAGAAAACTTTATTTTATATTCCTATATAATAAAATTATTAATATTAAATTATTTTTCACGTAGAGTTCAAGACCGAGATGAAGATATTGAAGATATCAAATGAAGGCTTCTTAATTTATAATTTTAAAGAAACTATATAAACTGTTGTTAGTTTCGAAAATTCTGATATATCTTATTTCTATATATTTAATACAAAACTAAACTACTTATGCCAACGGTATATATATTTAATGCAAAACTGAACAATTTATATTAAAAAAAAAATTATATCCGCGACGCGTAGTACGAGTTCATCACTAATAACAAATAAAACTAGGCCGATAGTTCTACCTGCAGTAGTTGAAAATAAGAAATTAGCGTAACTTCCTAATTACTTAATAAAAAATATTTTTATTTCCTACACTGTAGATAGTCTTACTACCTAATAAAACTTTACAAATACTCTTGTCGGCTATATGTAGTCAAACAAATTACTGATAAATACAACATTTTCTAATGCACGTAACCAAACAAGCTATACGTAACTGTAACGGCTACACTTCCAATTGTATACATCTCTAACAATACTGTATATCTAACTAACTACACTGCATTTTTAATTACGTCTAACCAAATGGCCTCGTAGAGATGCAACAAAAAAAAGATAAAAGAAATGTAAAAATTATAAGGTAAGCAAACATTGACCAGCTATAGTTACTAGGAACTCTAACCAGAATTGAGCAGGTAGTAAACAAAACAAACTACAATTCTTTGATTCTTTCCGGAGTACGAACAGAAATCTCTGCCCTATTATCAGCTCAACAACATACCACTAATCCATCATTTGGCAAACCGCCAATTGCCAGAAGTTTAATGAGATTTTAGTTACAGAGGAAAAATTAATCTGAATCGTGCCTCCGCTTTTCCTTCTCTTTATGGAGCTTCTTCTCGTGCTTATCTTGTCTTCTGTCCTTCACATTCTCATGCTTATCTCGCCTCCTCTCTTCATTTTTCCTATCCTCGCGCCGCCTCTTCCTCCTGCTCTCCTCCTTGGAACGATCTTCGTCGCTTTCTAATTGAGATTCGGTTTGTGTTTTGGACTCTGCTTCCTGTAGATTGCCTTGAAGAGAAAAAGACTCTTCACTATTTCGAGGCACTCTGCAACACAAGCATGTCTTATGCATCAAATGGAGAGAATTATTTGGAATAATAGAGAAACAAACATTTGGCTAAAAGGGATCCCCACTTTAGGAATCACAAATTCACTTTGGCCCTTGAAATACTAAATCCTATATATTACGCCCTTAAACTACATGATTTCATCACACAGTGTCCTTTTAGTGTCTTGTTCGGCAATATCTAACACTCTGCGTAATAGTCATAGGTCCATGAGATAAATTCATGGCTGGAGAAGTCTACAAATCCAGTTATAGGCAAACATCCTTAAAAGAGCACAATAAGCACAACTGTGCGCAGAACAAAGGAAAATTGTCGAACTCAGTAAGATATCACAATAGCTATACGCCCAATATTTCAATGAACTCGCTTAAACAGAATAAGATCATTTAGAGAACTGAACTCACTTGTATAAGCCAAGTCCTTGAACTTGTGCAGCTTCAGCATGACCAGCCCCCAAATCCTCAGCTGTGGATCCTCTCTTCACGAGTTCTGCATACTCATACTTATCTAGGCAATTGCCTTGGGGTCGGCTAGCCCGCTTAGGAGCTAGGCCAAGGGCCTCGCGCATAGCCTGCTCCTCCTCTTCCTTTACCCTCCTTATTTCCTCCTTGAGAGCATCATCCGAATTTGAGCTCCCAGAATTCTTATCCCTGGTATACCAGAACAAATCCTTCCCTTGAAAAGATGAAATATATTAAATTCAAGTCTGACATAAAGTTGCAACAACAAGGAAGATAAAAATTTAAAAGAAGTTAATTTCAGACGGATTAACGGGTTGAAGCAGAATAAAAAATCTAGTAGGTTTTAAAAATCAACTGTGTGACCCCCACGATATGGCCCGAAAAAGCTGAAGAAGAAAATGTCCTGTACGTGCATTTCGGGAAAAGAGAGTTATATGGCGCAAAAGAAAATTTGAATAATCCGACCTCTTTTATTCCTGTAGATACTGCCTGGTAATAGTTGTCCCCATAGGTTCTGTAAATAGGTGACACTAAAATACACACTATATACACTACTCCGGGTTTTGGTGGCATACCATAATTGAAGTTTGTATTAAAGATGGTTAATAGTATCTTGATAGCTTGTATATAAAAAATTAGCATCTTACGAACTCAAAGCTTATAGGCCATGTAGGATATGAACTGAACCTCACACATGGCTTTTCTGCACTTTGCTTTAGCTCTTTTTTTTGCTCCCACTGGTTTGTCATAGGTTCTTAAGTCTATATGTTAGATAGTGAGCACCAAGAAGAGCAGCAGAAACAGATAAAAGAACAGAAGGCTAGCCAAAAAAAAAGGAATAGGAATAGTGCATTAATAGCTAGAAAGTACTAGACTAGTGGAGGCAGAAAATTTTAGATGGAATCGAGACAAAAATCTCGAGACATGTGAGCAACAAAATCGAGATACCAGAGTTGATACCAAGGATCCTTGATGGAATGAGGGAAGAAAAAATTAAGAGAAATAAATTAGAATAAAAAATAAAAATAAAAATAAAAATAAAAAAAAAAGGAGGAAAAGTAGAAACGTTACTCTCAATGTCAAGTCCTATGTATCTTCGACTATTTGAGTCAGAGAAGAATACGGAGCTTACGGCTAAAATGAACCAGGTGCTGCACATTGACTATTCCAAGGTGAGGATTTTGTGTGGTTCATGCAAGTGCCAAAGAAAGAAGGGGGAATTAAGTTCATGAAATACCTTAATGATGTGAGGACATCACACAAAATGATAGCTATACAGAATTTCTGTAAAGAAAATAAGGTACCATCTTGACATAAATGTACATATAAGAAAATTGGCTAAAAATAGCAATAGAAATTAACTCGTGAGAAATTTCTTGATATAAGAATCAAATAGTGAGGGATTATGTGGATAGACAGAAACTGAAACTCATAGCTGTACTATAACTTAACAGTCCATTGTCGATAATATAGTAGAACAAGTTACAAACATCAAAAGTAGAATTGAATGCCAGTTATAGTACATGGAAATATATCTATGTAATCAATTTGGGCAAAAAGGAAAAAAAAATAAAACATGGCTAGAAGAGGAAGAAATATAGATGATACCTTTCTGCCATCTACCAACAGGAGCCTTGATGCTATGGCCAAGATAATTCTCTCGGTGCTTGTCAGCCTTAACATCATCCCACTTGAATTCTGTATAAAAAGAAATTGATACATTAATAATACTTTTTGCCAATTCAAAAACAACTTCATGGAATAATAAAATGAAAGGTAAAATGACAATGGATAAAGTAATCATGAAGTGAAGGACGCATAATTCACACTAACATTTCATGAAATTCTCGTCAATAAAAACAAGCAGTCTATGATGTAATCTTGCTGTTTTTTCAACTTCAAAACCAAGCAGTCTATGATGTATGCAATCTTACAGCTTTTTCAACTTTGAAACCAACAGAGCAAAAGTCAAGTGATATCCTTCTAAAGTGGCTTGAACGGAAAAAAAAATAGATTCAGTAAGACATGCATATAATAGTGACATCAAAATAAGGACATGCAAAGGAAGGCAATGTTCATTCACTTTTAATTCCATTACTAGTTAAGATGACAGACATCCACAGTTCATGGAAACTTCAATTGAAGTGCAGATATGGTTGACTAAAGATTACAGTCCTGCTTCAGAAAGCTTCAAAGCTGAGCACTAATACAGTCATCATAGCAAACAGAAGGTAGAAAATAAACACCAACAAACAATTATTTATGCATCCTTCTTGCAAAGTAGTGGTGAGATTACCCGCAGGAATCTCCATAAATAAACTGTAATCTACAACTTATTCTTAAACTTTTGAACTTAGAAGTGGCATTGGCTACCGTGCACACCTATGAGTCAAAAAGATTCTTTTTTTTTTTTTTTTGAGGGGAAGGTAGCATGCTACCGCTTCATTCAAATAAAACTTGAACTAAGCTAAAACGCGAAGCAACAAGGCTTCAGAAACAGGAGACCAAAAAAAAAAAAAAAAAAAAAAAAAAACCTAACAAAATGAATTCCAAAGAAAACTGCAGACACGAATCTCTGCCAACAACTGCAACAAACTCGACTTTTCGCGCTCGAAGATTCGTTTGTTCCTCTCTCGCCAGATTGCCCACCACACTGCTGCAATAGTTTCTAGTTCCCTGCATCCCGCGGCACCTCCCTTGATCATGCTTCCTTCCCAAAGCTTCGCCGAACAAGTACAAGAACTTAGCATGCGCTTGTTTGGTAGAAGCCGCGTCAACAGGGATCTGGTCAGCCCACAACATACAAACAGATGGTCGAGAGATTCAGCCTGAAGCGAACATAGGACGCACTCCGTCTCCCCAGTCCATCCTCTTTTTAACAGATTATCTACCGTAAGCACCCTAAGTCGCAGCACCAGCCAAACGAAAATTTTGACCTTCAGTGGAGTCTTAATCTTCCAAATCCGACCGAACTAAGTAACTAACACTCCACTATCTCTTAAGAAGTTGTAACAAGATTTGACCGAGAAACATTCCGATCTGGTCCATTTCCATTTTACTTCATCCTTTCTGTTGAGCCCCGAGAAGCAGGGCAACTGTTCTACAAGCTTCTAGATGATCTCTCTAGCTAGCAGAGTCCTAGTGTCAACTCCCCGCAAAATCCTATCCCACTTCCAACCGTTGCAGCCAAGACAATCCCTAACTCTAATATTTTTATTCACAATCAAAGCAAAGATACTAGGGTAAAGAGAGATAAGCGAACTAGGGCCAATCCAGATGTCCGACCAAAGACAAATCCTGCGCCCATCGCCGATTGAGTACTGAATCCCGCACTTGAAAAACTCCTTAGTCGCAAGCACGCTCTACCACCACTGGAAGTGGGGTCTGAAGGAAGCTCCTTCTCTCGGAGATAACCTTCTCGAATAGTACAAACGTTCGACGAGAGTGCACCACTGTTAGGAATTATCATAGAGGAATTTCCACCACCATTTCGCGAGAAGGGCTAAGTTCATATCCTCTAAGTCTAAGATCCCTAGACCCCCCTGTAACCTACTTCTACACACAGTCTTCCAACTGACCAGGCAATGGCAACCTACAACCCTACTCCCGCCCTTCTAGAAAAATGCCCTACGTAAGGCTTCGATACGTCTTAGCACCCATTTAGGCGCTTTGAACACAGAGAAGAAATAGAGCGGTAGGTTCGAGAGAACCGAATTGACGAGTACGAGCCTACCACCTTGGGAGAGAAGCTTCGCTTGCCACCTTTCGATCCTTCTCTCCACTTTACTTATGATGGCCTGCCAGTCCAATTTTTGGAGACGTCTATTCGAGAGAGGGAGCCCAAGATACCGGGTCGGGAAAGAACCGACTTTGCAACCCAAGATCTTAGCCAGCCTCTCCCCTTTTCGTACATCCATACCCAGATAATAAATCTCGGATTTCTTTCGGTTGATCTTCAAACCCGATGCCCATTTGAAAAGGTGCCACACAAAGAGAAGATTGCGCAGCTGCGTTCGTTTGGCTTCGTAGAAAAAGAAAGTGTCATCTGCGTATTGAATACAGGACACCTCGCAATCCTCGCTGGGTCCGACCCCCCTCAAAAGGCCACTCTTGACTGCGTTTTCCAAGACTCTCGCTAAGGCCTCGGCTACCAGGAGGAGCAGATAGGGTGAAAGGGGGTCCCCCTGACGAAGGCCTCTTTTAGTTTTGATCCACTTAGTAGAGGACCCGTTGACCAAAATAGCGGTCTTGGCATTGGAAAGACATAGGTTGATCCAACTGCACCACTGCTGATCCGCCCCAAGCCATGTAAATACCTTGCGCACGAAACTCCAGCTCACTTTGTCGTAAGTTTTCTCAAAGTCAGCTTTAATGCCCACTGTCAGGGACTAAACTTTTTGTGCGGATTTCTCCTTTGCAAACTACCAAACTCCAAAGGAAAATCACTTCGTGAGGTTTTACTACATCCATCTAAAAGCTTCTTTTCGAATCTCAAGACATCAGACGCGGAAGCCGAAGAGTCATGGACTTCTTCAAGTTTCTAGGGTAATAAATGTAGGACTCCTGGGAGCTCGTAGCCTCCACTTTTAGCTTATGTTTGTACGCCACTTGGCATCTTTTCATTAGGCATTTGGGCGGCGAGTGTTCTATAAAAGGTTGTGACCTCCACCCCCATAGGACAAGTAAGAAACAGTTGTACCTTTTTAATTCCAGAAATACAATTCCTCTTCTTCAAACTCTCTCTCTTGCCCTTCGACTTTGGGCAAGTAGGTCCAAGTTCACAAGAGACGGTGTAGACTTGCTCACTTCGTGAAGGAAGGCGAGCGCCGCGCGTGTAATGTACCAGATTTTGGTATATAAATAAATGTAAATAAAAATGGTATGAAATACTATTTTTATTGAATTTAGAGAAGTAAATGATGATCTGGAAGCGAATTGGGCCGAAATTGGATTAAAAAGGAGGCTTCTAGAATCTTATAGGAGAAAGTGGGCCCAGATTTTTAGCAGAAAATTTACAGTGTCAGAAAATTCTGAGAAAATTCGGGGAGCTCCATAATTATGTTTTAAAGCCACAGTAAAAATTTCGCGTTGATCGAATACCCGGATAGTGAGAACGGGGTCCGCCAGCAATTCTAAATACAGCGGGACTTTTGGTGACCCAGAAATAGCCCAAACTGAAAATATAAAATATCCTGTGATAAATTAAGTTGAGTTGAGCCTGCCTGTCAAATTTGGGCGAAAACGGGACGAAAACGAAACGAAAATGGACGAAAGCGGTCGAAAAACGGGCGAAAACCGAAATTGGGCCGTACATTCCGGCGCCCGGTTCACTGTAGCTGGCGCCCGAATCACTGTAGCAGCGAGGTCGCACGGCGTGCGAGGCAGTAGGCACGCATTTTGAGGCGCACAAGTATTTTGAGGCCGACACGCATTACGAGATGCGCGAATTTCGAGGTGCACGGATCCCAAAATGACATGACACGGATCCCGAGGCATGGCACGGACCCGAGGCAGTGCGCGGATCACAAAGCAATGCGCGGATCCCGAGGCGATGGCCCGCGGCACGAGGCGCGGCAAGCGCGCCATGGGGTGTTGCGCAAGGCGCGCGATGGCGTGCTGCGCAAGGCGCGCAGCCGCGCGGCGCGGAGCAGGTGGGGCGCCACGTGGCGGCACCCCCACTGGCTGCAGCGGGCGTGGGAGCGCATGGGGGCGCGCGCGCCCGCATGCTTGCGTGGGTCAACGCGCCGGGGCGCGCGCCTGTCTGGTGCGGGGACGCGCGCCCGAGGTGCGCCAGCGCGGGGGGCCAGAGGGCCGCCACGTGGCGGGCCCAAATAGGCCGCCGCGCGAACGCATCACGCGTCCGCGCTGGGACGCGCGCCTGTGCTGGCACGCGTAAGCGGGTGCAAGGGGGGGCCGCCATGTGGCGGGCCCCCATTGGTAGGGCTTCATGCTCCCGGTTCGTTGACAAAAATAAATGTGCTCCGAGGGCACTGTAGCAGCCCGAAAATCCTATTTGGGCGCCCGAATTGGGCGCCTGAATGTGAGATTTTTGGCTATAAAAGGCCCAGATTGCCTATTCTTTCCTCTTTTCTCTTTTTGGCTCGAACAAGAGGGTTAGGGGAGAGAAAAGGGGATTTCGTAGGAGTTTTTGGAGTGCCGCGAGCACGCCGAGGACTCCGTGGTGCGCGCGCAAGGTGTTCCAAGAAGTCGGATGGACGCGTGTGCATGCGTTGGACGGCGCGACGGTGTCGAGGTAGGTCCTGTATGTTATTATGCGATATTTTCGGCACAGTTTTGAGTTTTCCTTTTTGGGTTTTGGATTTGACCCCATGCTGTTGTGCATGTTAGGGACCGTGACTTACTGTGCCGTTTTGCTGCACGAAGTACCGCCGGGCATTCCGACGTGCATCGTTTTCGTGCAACTTTGATGAACGTCCACCGTTTTGCGTGCAACCTTGAAGAACGTGCACCGTTTTGCGGCGTGCACCGTTTTACGTGCAACCTTGAAGAATGTGCACCGTTTTGCGACGTGCACCGTTTGGCGTGCAAGCTTGAGGAAGACATGCACCGTTTTGCATGCAACCTTGAAGAAAGACGAGCACCGTTTCGCGTACGAACTTTAAGGATATGCACCGTTTTGCGTGCAAACCCGAGATACTCGCATCGTTTTGCATGCAGGTTGAGATGACGTACACCATTTTGCGTGCAGTCTCTAATGATGTGCACCATTTTGCGTGCAGGTTCAGAGGACATGCACCGTTTTTTGTGCGGGTTCGAGGGACATGCACCGTTTTGCGTGCAAGCTTGAGGAAACAAGAAAAAATCACGCAGAGACCAATTGCAAGTGTATACAAGCAATTGGGTACACCACAAGGTGGGGGATTCTGCCGAAACTGGGTGACCTCTCCCCTTGTTTCTCTGCTTTTGATTTAGAAGCATTATAGTAGCATGTTAGAGGCGTTAGGGAATCATGATAAAAGTCTGAGTATAACCTAAATTGAGAGTTATGATGAACTTGTTACAGATGAAGAATTGCATGTGTAGATAGACACAGATGAAAAGTGCAACTTTTAGTTGCCAAAAAATAGACAACAAATGTGCATGTGTAAAGGAACTCAGAGGAAGGTGATATTTATGATTTATCCAAAATAGAGGATGAACTTGCATGTGTAGATGAACACAGATGAAAGTGCAACTTTTAGTTGCCAAAAAGGAGATGATAAATTTAGGAAAATTGCAATTTTGATTTATCTAAATAGGTGATAAATTGCATGTGTAAATGGACACAGAGAATAGTGGTTTTTTTTATCTAATTGTCAAAAAAAAAAATAGAAGATAAACTTGCATGCGTAGATGGATACAGATGAAAAAGTGAAATTTTCTAAATTGCCAAATATGGATGATATTAGTATGCGTAGATGATAAATATTATTTATGACTGAGATGAAAATAATTGCATGCGTAAAAAGGGATTAATTGTTTTATGATTGTGATCATGTTAGGGTGTAACCCTAGGAACTATGTAAAGGCACAAGGGAAAAGAGTATGTTTGGTAGTAAAACTAGGAGAAAACCTAGATTAAGAGTTAACGAGTGGCATGATATTCTAGGAGCTAAACCTAGATGAACGAGTGACATTGTCTTAGGGAATAATCTAAGATTGAGAATAGATTATTTAACATAGAGTCAAGGAACTCTAAGTTAAACATGATATGAAACTTAGGTAAAGGAAACCTAAGGTGAGCTAGTGGAGTTTAAACTCACAGATAATGAATTAGAGTCAATGTAACTCTACATGCAAAGTGGAACAGGTAAATAGAGTTAATGTAACTCCAGGTTCAACGAGAAAAAAAGAAAAGAGTATGTAGCCACAAAGTATAAAGAATTAAACAGATAGCAAAGTAATTAACTTAGAGTCAAACTCTAAGGACAAGTATATGGGATCACAAAGTGAAAAAGCCAAATAATACAACCCTAGAGTGGGTCATAGAGTGTCTGGACAAATGGACAATCACTTTAACTTAAATTTGAGTTAAATGAATGAAAGAGAAATGATAAGAGTCCAAGAGACTCTCTAATTATCCTTATGGCGAGACCTAGAATAAGAGGTAAATTAATGCAAAAGGCAAAGTTTAAAAGCAAAGTTTAAAAGAGAAATGAAAGAGAAATGAAAGTGCAAAAGGCAAAGTTTAAAAGCAAAGTCTAATTATCCTTATTTGAGTTAAATGAATGAAAGAGAAATGATAAGCAAAGTTTAAAAGCAAGCTAAAAGTGGCTAAGGAGCATAAAGAGAATGTAAATGGCGCCTTCGAATTTAAGACTCGTCATTGTGGAGCAGGACTCCCTGTGCAGTGATCCGTCGGACGAGGTATTTTCGAAAGGCTAAAAGTGAAAGTAAAAAACTAAATGCTTAAATGAAAGAGAAAGAGATTGCCAGTGGCAAAGGGAGCTATAAGCTCGAATAAGAAAGGAAAGCAAGTGCTTAAGAGAAAAGAGGCTAAGTGCTAAACTAAAAGTAAAAGAAAATAAAATAAAATAAAAAAAAAGATAAAACGGGCGTACCTGCCGGGGTGAATGTACAATTGTCGGAGTTCGGGCAGTGTCCCTCTCCCGGGCAGCGACCCGTATGACAAGTTCCATAGTACTCTTGTCGGAGTTGGGGAGCGTCCCTCTCCCGGGCAGTGATCCGTATGACAAGTCCCTCCGTAGGATGAGGTAAGACTAGCGGTGTTATCGGCAACCTTAGAAATTCCTGTCTTATGGTAGCATGACTACCGGGTTGGGGCCCGTTGGATAAGAATTTTCGAGGGTTAACTTTAACTAAAGCACCAGAATGTAAAGAATAAAGAGAAAATAAAGTGGCCAAGGTGGCCGGGTTGGTTTAACCCTGTAAACAGCGGCATAGTGGCCGAGTTGGTGGATAGTAGCCTGGTATGGCTAGACAGAGTAGTGTTGGGTCGATGAGTATACACAGATAGAGTAGTGACCTATTATATACATATCAGCATTTTAATATTGAGATTTATATTTCCTAGCATTCTATTATTATTGCTTCCATTGGACCAAGCGGTGTAGGACATTCTTTCTCGGTGGTTGAACTCACTAGGAACTTTGTTGTAGTTCTCACACCCTCGGGTGACCATTTTTCCAGGTCCAAATACAGCGGTCGAGACAGACGACAGGGGCAAGAGCCCAGCAGCATAGAGACCTAGAGGGTCTAGCAGAGGTACCCCTTTTTATATTTTGAGTGAACCATGTATCGTAAGGAAAGATGTAAAGATTTGTAATATTATCGCAAGTTGAGAGATGGTAATGTAATAAAGTTTATTTATGGTTCATTCTTACATGCTTTCATTTCTGCTTAACTATTGGTTATTGAATGAAAGTTTTAAATTAGTAGTGATTTTAGTACTCTGATATTGAGCTTCCGCATACACTTGATGTATTGTTTTGGATGTTACCGTTCCTTTCGGGTAGTGAGAGGTCATACTCGATTGGCGGGTCTGTTGGCGTGCCCGAACTGTACAAATTGGCGGTCTCGGGGCGTGACAACGCGGGCTTTTTAAGCAATTTTGCTTAAGTCCGTGACAGTTGGTATCAGAGCGACGTTCGGGAGCTGGGAACCATGTCGTCATCAGATGCAGCCATCACCGACAACATGGCCGAACCACCCCGACAATCCAGACGCGGCAAGAGCAAGGAACCGCGGACCCATGCGAGGGAGTCCGTTTCGCTCGATGACCGTGTTGGCTTGTTGGAAGACAACTATCTAGTCCTAACCCAATATATGGGGATGATGGAGGAAGGACTACATACCATGGAGGAAAGCGTTGCTGCTGCCATGGGAACTTTTCGCCAACAACTCGAGTAGTTTCGCGCTGACGTTGCTCGTCGCGAGGACGAACGGAAGACGCTGGTGGATGACCTTGTCACAAGGGTCGATGAGGTCGAGGACCTTAAGATACAGATGGCGATCCTCGAGAGGGCGGTGGCGAGGCACCGAGGGAGCATACCGCAAGGATCCGCATCCCCAAACCCTAGTGCTTCAAGGGGACGCGCGATGAGAAGGAAATTGACAACTTCCTTTGGCACATGGAGCGCTACCTCAGGGCGTTGCGGCTGGAGGACGAAGAAGACAAAGTCCAAACCGGTTCCATGTACTTGACTGACGATGCCAAGCTGTGGTCGCGCCGGAGGTCGGCGGAGGCCGAGAAGGGCCAATGCGAGTTGAATACTTAGGAGGACTTCGTGCGCGAGCTCAAGGCACAGTTCTACCCCAAGCATGTCGAGTATCTTGCGCGGAGGCAACTTCGACGGCTCAAGCATATGGGAACCCTCAAGGAGTATGTCAAGGAGTACTCTAAACTGATGCTCTCCATCTCCAATATGGCCGAGGAGGACCGGCTGTTCTTCTTCCTCGACGGTCTCCAACCGTGGGCTAGCAAGGAGCTCGTGGGACGAGATGTCAAGGATGTAAGCTCTCATCGTTTTGCATGCAGGTTGAGATGACGTACACCATTTTGCGTGCAGTCTCTAATGATGTGCACCGTTTTGCGTGCAGGTTCAGAGGACATGCACCGTTTTTTGTGCGGGTTCGAGGGACATGCACCGTTTTGCGTGCAAGCTTGAGGAAACAAGAAAAAATCACGCAGAGACCAATTGCAAGTGTATACAAGCAATTGGGTACACCACAAGGTGGGGGATTCTGCCGAAACTGGGTGACCTCTCCCCTTGTTTCTCTGCTTTTGATTTAGAAGCATTATAGTAGCATGTTAGAGGCGTTAGGGAATCATGATAAAAGTCTGAGTATAACCTAAATTGAGAGTTATGATGAACTTGTTACAGATGAAGAATTGCATGTGTAGATAGACACAGATGAAAAGTGCAACTTTTAGTTGCCAAAAAATAGACAACAAATGTGCATGTGTAAAGGAACTCAGAGGAAGGTGATATTTATGATTTATCCAAAATAGAGGATGAACTTGCATGTGTAGATGAACACAGATGAAAGTGCAACTTTTAGTTGCCAAAAAGGAGATGATAAATTTAGGAAAATTGCAATTTTGATTTATCTAAATAGGTGATAAATTGCATGTGTAAATGGACACAGAGAATAGTGGTTTTTTTTATCTAATTGTCAAAAAAAAAAATAGAAGATAAACTTGCATGCGTAGATGGATACAGATGAAAAAGTGAAATTTTCTAAATTGCCAAATATGGATGATATTAGTATGCGTAGATGATAAATATTATTTATGACTGAGATGAAAATAATTGCATGCGTAAAAAGGGATTAATTGTTTTATGATTGTGATCATGTTAGGGTGTAACCCTAGGAACTATGTAAAGGCACAAGGGAAAAGAGTATGTTTGGTAGTAAAACTAGGAGAAAACCTAGATTAAGAGTTAACGAGTGGCATGATATTCTAGGAGCTAAACCTAGATGAACGAGTGACATTGTCTTAGGGAATAATCTAAGATTGAGAATAGATTATTTAACATAGAGTCAAGGAACTCTAAGTTAAACATGATATGAAACTTAGGTAAAGGAAACCTAAGGTGAGCTAGTGGAGTTTAAACTCACAGATAATGAATTAGAGTCAATGTAACTCTACATGCAAAGTGGAACAGGTAAATAGAGTTAATGTAACTCCAGGTTCAACGAGAAAAAAAGAAAAGAGTATGTAGCCACAAAGTATAAAGAATTAAACAGATAGCAAAGTAATTAACTTAGAGTCAAACTCTAAGGACAAGTATATGGGATCACAAAGTGAAAAAGCCAAATAATACAACCCTAGAGTGGGTCATAGAGTGTCTGGACAAATGGACAATCACTTTAACTTAAATTTGAGTTAAATGAATGAAAGAGAAATGATAAGAGTCCAAGAGACTCTCTAATTATCCTTATGGCGAGACCTAGAATAAGAGGTAAATTAATGCAAAAGGCAAAGTTTAAAAGCAAAGTTTAAAAGAGAAATGAAAGAGAAATGAAAGTGCAAAAGGCAAAGTTTAAAAGCAAAGTCTAATTATCCTTATTTGAGTTAAATGAATGAAAGAGAAATGATAAGCAAAGTTTAAAAGCAAGCTAAAAGTGGCTAAGGAGCATAAAGAGAATGTAAATGGCGCCTTCGAATTTAAGACTCGTCATTGTGGAGCAGGACTCCCTGTGCAGTGATCCGTCGGACGAGGTATTTTCGAAAGGCTAAAAGTGAAAGTAAAAAACTAAATGCTTAAATGAAAGAGAAAGAGATTGCCAGTGGCAAAGGGAGCTATAAGCTCGAATAAGAAAGGAAAGCAAGTGCTTAAGAGAAAAGAGGCTAAGTGCTAAACTAAAAGTAAAAGAAAATAAAATAAAATAAAAAAAAAGATAAAACGGGCGTACCTGCCGGGGTGAATGTACAATTGTCGGAGTTCGGGCAGTGTCCCTCTCCCGGGCAGCGACCCGTATGACAAGTTCCATAGTACTCTTGTCGGAGTTGGGGAGCGTCCCTCTCCCGGGCAGTGATCCGTATGACAAGTCCCTCCGTAGGATGAGGTAAGACTAGCGGTGTTATCGGCAACCTTAGAAATTCCTGTCTTATGGTAGCATGACTACCGGGTTGGGGCCCGTTGGATAAGAATTTTCGAGGGTTAACTTTAACTAAAGCACCAGAATGTAAAGAATAAAGAGAAAATAAAGTGGCCAAGGTGGCCGGGTTGGTTTAACCCTGTAAACAGCGGCATAGTGGCCGAGTTGGTGGATAGTAGCCTGGTATGGCTAGACAGAGTAGTGTTGGGTCGATGAGTATACACAGATAGAGTAGTGACCTATTATATACATATCAGCATTTTAATATTGAGATTTATATTTCCTAGCATTCTATTATTATTGCTTCCATTGGACCAAGCGGTGTAGGACATTCTTTCTCGGTGGTTGAACTCACTAGGAACTTTGTTGTAGTTCTCACACCCTCGGGTGACCATTTTTTCAGGTCCAGATACAGCGGTCGAGACAGACGACAGGGGCAAGAGCCCAGCAGCATAGAGACCTAGAGGGTCTAGCAGAGGTACCCCTTTTTATATTTTGAGTGAACCATGTATCGTAAGGAAAGATGTAAAGATTTGTAATATTATCGCAAGTTGAGAGATGGTAATGTAATAAAGTTTATTTATGGTTCATTCTTACATGCTTTCATTTCTGCTTAACTATTGGTTATTGAATGAAAGTTTTAAATTAGTAGTGATTTTAGTACTCTGATATTGAGCTTCCGCATACACTTGATGTATTGTTTTGGATGTTACCGTTCCTTTCGGGTAGTGAGAGGTCATACTCGATTGGCGGGTCTGTTGGCGTGCCCGAACTGTACAAATTGGCGGTCTCGGGGCGTGACAACGCGGGCTTTTTAAGCAATTTTGCTTAAGTCCGTGACAGTTGGTATCAGAGCGACGTTCGGGAGCTGGGAACCATGTCGTCATCAGATGCAGCCATCACCGACAACATGGCCGAACCACCCCGACAATCCAGACGCGGCAAGAGCAAGGAACCGCGGACCCATGCGAGGGAGTCCGTTTCGCTCGATGACCGTGTTGGCTTGTTGGAAGACAACTATCTAGTCCTAACCCAATATATGGGGATGATGGAGGAAGGACTACATACCATGGAGGAAAGCGTTGCTGCTGCCATGGGAACTTTTCGCCAACAACTCGAGTAGTTTCGCGCTGACGTTGCTCGTCGCGAGGACGAACGGAAGACGCTGGTGGATGACCTTGTCACAAGGGTCGATGAGGTCGAGGACCTTAAGATACAGATGGCGATCCTCGAGAGGGCGGTGGCGAGGCACCGAGGGAGCATACCGCAAGGATCCGCATCCCCAAACCCTAGTGCTTCAAGGGGACGCGCGATGAGAAGGAAATTGACAACTTCCTTTGGCACATGGAGCGCTACCTCAGGGCGTTGCGGCTGGAGGACGAAGAAGACAAAGTCCAAACCGGTTCCATGTACTTGACTGACGATGCCAAGCTGTGGTCGCGCCGGAGGTCGGCGGAGGCCGAGAAGGGCCAATGCGAGTTGAATACTTAGGAGGACTTCGTGCGCGAGCTCAAGGCACAGTTCTACCCCAAGCATGTCGAGTATCTTGCGCGGAGGCAACTTCGACGGCTCAAGCATATGGGAACCCTCAAGGAGTATGTCAAGGAGTACTCTAAACTGATGCTCTCCATCTCCAATATGGCCGAGGAGGACCGGCTGTTCTTCTTCCTCGACGGTCTCCAACCGTGGGCTAACAAGGAGCTCGTGGGACGAGATGTCAAGGATGTAAGCTCTGCCATAGCCATGGCGGAGAAGCTACCGGAGTACGAGAGGACGGAGTCTAATCGCGGCAAACCGCCTAAGGTGAGCAAGGCCAAAGGTAGGGGAGACCGTCGCGAGAACAAAGACAACCACAAGGGCAAAGAGCACAAGGGCCCTCCGCAGAAGAAGAATGTGTCTTGCTATGTCTATGGAGATGACCATTGGGCGCGCGATTGTCCAAAGAAGAAAACCGTCAATGCTGTCCAAGCCGAGGAGGACGAGGAAGCAGCACAGACGAAGATGGGAGCACTGCGGCTCGTTAGCGCGATGCAGGGGCAAGCGGGCGGCGGCAAATCTCTCAAAAAGGAACTTATGTTCGTCGATGTGACCCTTAATGGGTGGGCCACTCGAGCACTCATGGACACGGGAGCAACCCACAACTTCATCGCAGCTACGGAGGCCAAGCGGTTGGGTCTCAAGCTCGAGAAGGACACGAGCAAAATCAAGGCGATTAACTCTGTGGCACCTGTCACAGGGGTAGCCAAGGGCATGCCGATCATTGTTGGACCCTGGGAGGGAACAGCGAACTTCACTGCTGCAACCATCGACAACTTCAAAGTTATTCTCGAAATCGACTTTCTAGCCTCGTCAAAGGCGGTACCAATGCCACATCTTGGGGCCTTGAGTATCATGGAGGAGGCCGCCCCTTGTATGGTTTTGGCTAGCCGCAGCAAATCAACAGAAACCCCTATCCTCTCAGCTCTACAACTGCGGAAGGGAGTGAAGCGTGGGAAGATGACTTATCTTGCGAGCATCCGCGAGGTGAGCAAGGAGGGATTCGAGGAGGAAGACCTTCCGACAAAGATTGGTGCTGTCTTAGGGGAGTTCAAGGATGTCATGCCCCAGGAGCTATCCAAGCAGCTTCCACCTAGGAGAGAGGTGGACCATGCAATCGAGCTTGAACCTGGTTCCAAGCCAACAGCAAAGGCGCCATACAGAATGGCTCCGCCAGAACTCGAGGAGTTGCAACGCCAGTTGAAGGACCTTCTTGAAGCAGGCTTCATCAGACCGTCGAAGGCACCCTATGGAGCACCGGTGCTGTTCCAACCAAAGAGGGACGGAAGTTTGCGACTCTGTATCGACTACAGAGCACTCAACAAGGTAACGTGAAAGACAAGTACCCTATCCCGCTAGTCGCGGACCTCTTCGACCAGCTAGGATGAGCAAAGTATTTCACGAAGCTCGATCTTCGCTCGGTGTATTATCAAGTGAGAATTGCGGAAGGGGACGAGGAGAAGACCACGTGCGTGACGAGGTACGGGGCCTACGAGTTCCTTGTCATGCCATTCGGCCTGACGAAGGCACCGGCAACCTTCTGCACCTTGATGAACACGTTATTCCATCCCTACCTCGACCGCTTTGTGGTAGTGTACCTCGACAATATCGTCGTGTACAGCAACACTCTGGAGAATCATGAGAAGCATCTGCGAATCATCTTTCAAGTGCTGCAGGATAACCAACTTTTCGTCAAAAGAGAAAAATACTCCTTTGCGAAAGAGGAGGTGCATTTCCTTGGCCATTGGATCGGCCACGGTCAACTGCACATGGACCACAAGAAGATTCGGGCGATCTGCGAGTGGGAGGCGCCCACGACGGTGTCCGAGCTGCGATCCTTTCTCGGACTCGTCAACCATTATCGTCGCTTCATCGCAGGCTACTCGGCACGAGCGGCACCTTTGACAGACTTGCTGAAAAAGTACCAGTCATGGGATTGGACCCCTCAGTGCGCGAAGGCATTCGAGGACCTGAAGCGGGCGGTGACTGAAGAACCAGTGTTGCGACTTCCTAACTGTCGGCAACCATTTGAGGTACACACTGACGCTTCAGACTTCGCCATTGGCGGTGTTCTCATGCAGAAGGGACATCCCATCGCTTATGAAAGCCGCAAGCTTAACGACACTGAGCGGCGATACACTGTTCAAGAGAAGGAGATGACAGCTATAGTGCATTGTCTAAGGACTTCGAGGCACTATCTCCTCGAAAGCAAGTTTGTTGTGCGGACGAACAATGTCGCCACAAGCTACTTCCAAACACAAAAGAAGCTATCACCAAAGCAAGCAAGATGGCAGGACTTTCTAGCGGAGTTCGACATGGAGCTTCAATACAAACCCGGAAGGAAGAACCATGTGGCTGATGCACTTAGTCGCAAAGCCAAGTTAGCGGCGGTGTGCCAGCTCCATGGAGCAATCAGGGAGCGAATCCGCGAAGGGACTTGCGAGGACCCTGTGGCCCAAGGACTCGTGCGACTCGTCAAGGATGGCAAGGCGCAGCGGTTCTAGGTTAGCAATGGACTGCTCCTAACCAAGGGGCGTCGCGTCTATGTGCCTAAGTGGGACAATCTTCGTCGAGAGCTCATCAAGGAATGCCACGACTCTAAGTGGGCCGGACATCCGAGGCAAAAACGAACTTTGGCATTGCTAGAAGCCGCATACTATTGGCCTCACATGCGGGACGATGTGGAGGCGTATGTGCGGACTTGTCTTGTGTGCTAGCAGGATAAGGTGGAGCGCCAGAAGCCAGGAGGCCTCCTCGAGCCACTACCAACACCAACGCGTCCATGAGAGAGCATTTCGATGGACTTCATCTCTGCTTTGCCCAAGGTGGGGGCATTGGGATCAATTCTTGTGGTGGTGGACCGATTCTCCAAATACGGAACCTTCATAGCAGCACCAGCGGATTGCACAGCGGAAGAAGCGGCGCGGCTCTTCGTTAGCAATGTGGTGAAGTTTTGGGGGATCCCTGAGAGCATTGTGAGCGATCGCAACCCAAGGTTCACTGGCAAGTTCTGGACAGAGGTGTTCCGGATCTTAGGGTCGGAATTGCTCTTCTCTACAAGTTTTCATCCGCAAACGGACGGCCAGACGGAGCGGGTGAATGCCTTGTTGGAGGAGTACTCGAGGCACTATGTGAGTGCTAGTCAGAAGGACTGGGTACATCATCTGGATGTGGCCCAATTCTCTTACAATTTGCGGAGGATGAATCTACGAACCACAGCCCGTTCGAGCTTGCAATGGGAAGACAGCCGCTCGCTCCCCACTCTGCTGCTGCGGGCGAGCAGGGCCGCAGCTCTATGGCTCTCCAATTCACCTCGCATCTCCAAGAAAAGGGAGACATCGCGAGGACTTGTTTGGAAAAAGCGGCGCATTGGATGAAGAAGTAGGCCGATGTAAAGCGGCGACCCTTAGTGTTCGCTGAGGGAGACCAAGTCTTGGTCAAGCTCCAGCCACAACAATTTAAAGCATTTCGCAAGATTCACCGCAGCTTGATACGGAAGTACGAGGGTCCGTTCACTATGGTGAAGCGAGCAGGCAAAGCGGCCTACAAACTACAACTACCGGCCAACCTACGGATCCATCCGGTCTTTCATGCAAGCTGCCTTAGGCCATTCCACGGAGACCCCGAGGATCCCAACAGGAGCGTGTCACAGCGCGCTCCCGCTACCATGACTACAGCCATTGACAAGGATGTCGAGTCCTTGCTGGACACTCGCACCATCCGTCGTCACGGAGTCCCGCCATGTGTCGAGTACCTGGTCAAGTGGAAGAACCTCCCACATGGCGAAGCAAGCTGGGAGAAGGCTGACACTCTCTGAAAATATTCAACCATGATTGAAGAATTCCAACACCAGCGCGCAGCGAGGGCATCTGCGCATTAGGTGGGGGAGGTTGTCAGGGACTAAACTTTTTGTGCGGATTTCTCCTTTGCAAACTACCAAACTCCAAAGGGAAATCACTTCGTGAGGTTTTACTACATCCATCTAGAAGCTTCTTTTCGAATCTCAAGACATCAGACGCGGAAGCCGAAGAGTCATGGACTTCTTCAAGTTTCTAGGGTAATAAATGTAGGACTCTTGGGAGCTCATAGCCTCCACTTTTAGCTTATATTTGTACGCCAATTGGCATCTTTTCATTAGGCATTTGGGCGGCGAGTGGTCTATAAAAGGTTGTGACCTCCACCCCCATAGGACAAGTAAGAAACAGTTGTATCCTCTTCTTCAAACTCTCTCTCTTGCACTTCGACTTTGGGCGAGTAAGTCCAAGTTCACAAGAGACGGTGTAGGCTTGCTCACTTCGTGAAGGAAGGCGAGCACCGCACGGGCTTTTTAAGCAATTTTGCTCAAGTCCGTGACACCACGCACTCTATCCCTAGTTTCGTGCTCCAGTTGACGATCTCATTCACCGTTACAAAGGAGTCCAAGATAGACCGCCCCTTAAGGAAAGCCACTTGAGAAGGGGAGATGACGTCCTTTAAGGCGCCTGCAAGCCTGTTGGCGAGAACCTTGTAGATGATCTTAGGGACTCCATTTAGAAGGCTAATAGGCCTAAAATCATTAGCTACGGTAGCACCCTCCCTTTTCGGGATCAAACAAATATAACAATAATCGCTAGCTCCAAGCTAAGAGATCCATCGAACAACACCTGAAAAATGGTGAAGAGATCCGCTTTAACCACGTCCCAAAACTTTCGATAAAAACGCAACTTGAAACCATCGGGGCCCGGTGCTTTATCGCTCCCCAACTGGAAAGCGGCCAATTTGATCTCTTCCGACGTAAAAGGGGTGGAAAGAGATTCAGGATTAGACAACTTCTTGTCTAAAAACAGGTTACTCCAGTCTCCAGACGACTGGTTGTTGGGAGCGAACTGGCCGAAGAGATCTCTAAATTTGGCAAAAAAATATTCTTTTTTGGCCTCCTCCTCGAAGATAGGCCTGCCTTCGTCTTCGACCATTCCGATGTTATTCTATCTTCTTCTACCGTTAGCACAAGCATGGAAAAACTTAAAAGTTGTCGTCCCTATTTTCTAGCCATTGTTGTCTGGAGCGCGCCTTCCACAGGCACTCTTCGTCGAGCAAGACCTTAGCTAACCGGTTCTTGAGTTCCCTACGGGACTCGAGTTGCAGAGATGACAGTTGTTGCTACTCCTCCAAGATGTCAAGTCTCTGTATCTCTTTGGTCAACCCCTTCCTAGCTTTCACGATACTATAGAAGCTAGAAGAACACCATTCCTTGATCCTTTTACGGCAGTGCCTGAGCTTCGCTGCGAAGGTAAGAATGCCCGAGCCTTTGCTCCCTACTTCATTCCACCAAATCGGCACTATGTCACAAAAGTCGGCTCGCCCTAACCAGACATTCTCAAATCGGAATAGGCATCGCGGTAGAGCATTACAAGACGAAAGAAGTAACGGTGAGTGGTCAGAAGTAATCCTCGGGATCGCTGTAACCTTGGTTAAGGGGAAAGCCTGATCCCACTCAGTGGAAATCAAAAATCGAACGAGCTTGGCCAGGGTCGGGCAGCTCTGCATATTGGGCCAAATGAAGTTTGGTTGCACATAGGTAAATCAATTAGTTCCAAATCATTGAGAACGTCGGCGAACATATCCATCAGTCTACCGCACCAGCTCCTACCTCTTCTTTCAAGGTGGTTTCTAGTAAGGTTGAAGTCGCCACACATTAACCACTTGCCATTGCAAATCCCTTTAAGATCCCTGAGTTCCGTGCAGAACTCCTCCTTCCCATCCCAAGAGGCCGGACCGTAAACGTTGGTAAGGAAAAATTGAGAACCACTAGCGAAGTGGAGCAGGTGTATAGTAAGGGAATATTTTCTGACAAGGACCTCCGAGCACCCAAAAACTTTAGAGTTCCAACAGGTAATAAGGCCCCCAGAAGCCCAATCCGCTTTTACCAGTTGGCACTTGTCGAAAGCGGGCCCCACGAAGAAACGAAGAAAAGAGCGCGAGATACCGTCAACTTTCGATTCTTGCAAACATAAAACGTCCTTCTTATAATTAGACACAACGAACTTCACAAGACACCTTTTCCCGGGGTCGTTCAAACCCCTAACGTTCCAGCTAACAACTTGAACCATTGATAAAAAAGCTAACACGCCCAACAAACACAACCTAAAAAGGCCTAAAACCGACGCCTAAGCAGAGCTACGTAGAAAAGCGTCGAAGCTGTGCACCTCCTCAATCGACAAATTAACCCCACACTTGGCAGCTTTACTCAAAATAGCCATGCGTAGGGACCCGCACAATGCAGCGGGTAAAAATTTATAGATGAAATAAATAAATATAAACGAGAAACAGAAGAATATAATCATATTTGATTAAATTTAATAATATGAAAAACACATTAAAGACTTAATGAAATTTCAACTCAACAGAAAACAATGAAAGAAACTGAAAAAAAAAAAAAAAGAAAGAACTATAGGAGAAGAAAAATTATTACACAAATATTTTGAAGAAATATTTGAAATATTGCGAGAAAAAGATAACAAATAATAAAAGGTATACTGAAAAGGCTCAAATTCACATACCAAAAATTAAAGTGAAATCAAATTGTAAGTATCGTAGGTGAATGTATGAAACCAAAGTAAGATTTAATATTGACATCTTAATAGACTGATTTAGTTTTCTCCAGTTTTCCCAATTCGCGAAACTGGAAAGTCTTCAAAATCTGGCATGTCGCATCGATTTGTGTGATTTTTTTAAAATTTTTAAGCCAGTCATTGAGAAAGTTTTACTGCATGCATAATGTTTGAGATTTAAATAAAGATAACAACTCAAGGAAGAGGAAGATGCGAAGAAATATAACAACTCAAGAAAGAGGAAGAGACGAAAAAATATAACAACTCAAGGAAGAGGAAGAGGCGAAAAAATATAATAACTCAAGAAAGAGGAAGAGGCGAAGAAATATAACATCCCAAGGAAGAGGTAGAGGCGGTGGTTCAGTTCAAACAAAAAAAAGAAGAAGAGATGGTAGTTAGGTTCAAGCAAAGAAAGGAAGACGAAGAGACGATGGTTCAAATCAAGAAAAGAAAGATAGAAACATATGGAGAAATTGGGTTGGTTCGGCCCAATGCAGCCGGTGTGACTCGGTTTGGTTCAAATAAAGAAATATGAAAATATGATCCATAGGTGTAACTCAATTTGGTTCAAACAAAGAAAAAAAAAAATGCAGCATGTATGATCCGATTCGGTTCAAGTAAAGAAAGAGGGAAATATGTGAGGACTTGAGCTAGTTCAGCGTATAAACCGGTTTGGTTCAAGCAAAAAAAAGAAAAATATGTGGAGTACTTGAGCCGATTTGGCGTGTAACCTGGTTCGATTCAATCAAATAAAAAGAGAAACAAACAGCAAACAATTCAGGTTCAAGCAAAGAAAAAGAAAACCTGCGGAGGACTTGAACCGGTTCAACGAAAAAGGAGAAAAATATGTAGAGGACTTGCCAATTCATAATTCCAAATGAAAAAAAAATGTTGTAACGTGGCAAAAAAAAAAAATATATATATATATATATATATATATAATAATAATAATAATAATAATAATAATAACATATAGGTATATAAGTATAGATATCTTTGAAACCAAGCTTTAAATCTAGACTGATCATATTTCGCGTCACTTATAAAAAAAAACGGTTGACAACGAGCAAACGCAACAATTTCAAAGTGGTAGTTGCAACGAGTTTGCCATCTAGGATGGGCGATTTGAACAGGAACAACCTCATATGCATCCATAGAGCAATATAATCCAAAAAATGAAGCGAAATTATGCAATTAGTAAACGATTCTAACACAAAATTCATGATACTAAACAAATAAAAGAATAAGATTACGGATTGGGAGAGAATTCGAGCCGAATCAATCAATCCTGAAGGGCAAAACCCTAAAAATTGGGGAAGTAAAAGGTGTGGGGGGAATTAGGAGAAGAGCTTACGATCTCGACCGCCTCGGACGCCTCCTCTCGAAGGGTGATACATGTCGCCTTCACCTTCGCCTTCGTGATCGCTCGCTTCTTCTTCTCCCTCTCCTCCTCGATCCGATCGCGTAATTGGAATCGAAGGGGTTGGGACTTTGTTTTTGCAATTACTCCAGATCGGAGTATATATATAGAGAGAGAGATAGAGAGAGAAAGTTTGCGGGTTGATTCAGGATAAAAGATACGACCCGCTAACAAATATACCCGTTAACCTCTAACCAAGATTGAAGTACGCATCCGGAAGTGGGAACACGGATGAATTTTTTATTTTTTTCTAAGCCTCTACGCACAAAAAAACATCATTCGCTGGATTAAAATGCAAGATAAACTTTAATTTGTCCCTCCACAATTATAGCATATATTTTTTAAAATTATATTTAATTATTCTGTTGTATGGTGTATTTTTACGATGTTATTTTATAGTTTAAAAAAATTACACTTAACTATCTTATGATTTTATATTTATTTTATTATAAAAATTTATTGTTAAACAAAGTTCCACGTGAATTTTAAAAACATTTCACTTTACTATTTTATTTAATAATATTGTTTTCATTGAAATAAAAAAATTTATAACAGATGGTAAAATAAAATTACGATATAGCATAGAGTGTAAATAAAAGTTTACCATAATATAAGTAAGAAGGTGTTTGGTTCGCTTTATTTTGCTAGAAAAAAAAATAAAATTGTCTCATTTGATTCGTAAACTTTGGTAATTTGTAAGATATGACTAGAGCTGTATCTTGGCCAATGATGGCTATGAATTACGGACTTGAGCAAAATTGCTTGTTCGTGTTATACATTCGCTTGTTAAGTATATGTCGTACTCGCAAAGTGAGCAAATCCGTCTCTTCACTTGCTAGCTCGGACTTACTCGTCCTATGACTAAGTACAAGAGGGAGAGAGAGTTTGGAGGAAAGTAGTGTTCTACATAGTTAGTTAATTCGGATTCGATAAAAATTCGGTACGAATATAATTCGAATAAAATTTGTATCATAAATTTTTAATTCGTTGAAAAATTCAGCTAAAAAACGGATTTGTTAATTATTCGGATGCGCGATTTATACGAGAATTATACGTTCATTAATTAAAAATTCGGAATCAAAAATTCGGTTATTAAATTAAATATTTTTTCAAAATTTATACTATTAACATAAATAATTATAATTTTTAAAATTAATTTAATCAACCTATTATATAAATAAAAAAATAATCATTTAAGTAAATAAATAAATAAATAAATAAAATAATGAAAACATAATGCTAAAACACTCACAGAAAATAAAAAAAATCACAAATAATTAAAAAATTAAAAAAATAAATTTATAGATAAAAAAAATTAGATTAATAAAAAACATATATTAACTTCACTCACAAGTTATCAAAAATTAATTTAATACACAAATTTACAAAATCACAACCCACAAACCGGTGGTGGCAAAGAAGATGATGAGCGACACGCGGCCCGGAGGGTTTCGATGGAAAGTGGCGGGCGCCTTGGGAGGGGTTTTAATGGCGAGCGGCGAGCAGCCTGGGAAGGTTCCGATGGCGAGCGGCTGGCATCCTGGGAGGGGTTCCGATGGCGAGCGGCGAGCGATTCGATCCGATGGCGAGCGGCGAGCGGCGAGCGCACGCGGCACAGGGGTTCCGACTTCCAATCATGTGGGACGAGTGGCGAGCGGCGAGCGCACGCAGCACAGGAGTTCCGACTTCTGATCATGTGGGGCCTGGTGGGCCTGGTGGGAGGAGGCGGGGTGGGAGGAGGCGTGTGTGAGAGGGCGTGAGAACAGAGAAGGGAAGGTAGGGGTGCTGTCAGCCGAGATTTTTTTATTTTTTCTTTTTCTTTGAAAGAGGTGAGCCGAATTTTTTTTTTGAAAAATTCGGATTCGCGAATAATTCGTGAATAATGGTGTTGGCCAAAAAAATTTATGAATTTTTTCGAATCTTTGAAAAAATTCGAAAAAGACCCGTTTAATTTGAATTCTCAAAAATTCGCGAATAATTCGCGAATTATTCGCGAATTAACGAACTGTGGTGTTCTATTGCTTGTGAGTAGAAAGATACAACTGAGTTATTCTATAGTACCGAAATTCAAATTTGAATTTGAGAAATTCAAATTTGAATTTGAGTCTGAAATACAAAATAAACCTAAGTGGTCGTATACCGGTATGCAAATTGCACAGTTTTTGAAACGCTATTTCCCGCCTTTTAGATCCGAGTCTGATCTCGAAAATCTGAAATTACCAGTGCGACCGTCTCGTCGAAGCGATTTAAAATGCTATAGCCCAATTTTCGGTCAGACAGTCGGATTGTCTAGAAATCAGCGATAAAGTTAGTGGGGCTCGTGACTTAAGTGAATAGTGAAATAAATAGTAACCCCTGATTTAATTTCCTCGTCGGTCAACGTTGGCCGATCAACTGTCTGGTGTCCAAAACTGACGATCCATATAGTCGATTTAAATGACGTCGTCACTTCTTTCCTTTTTGCCTCTGGTAGACCTAGTGGGTGTGTCAGAGTTTGAGGTTTTACCCACTAGGGGAGGCTACTGGTTTACTAGTAGTTCTCACCCCCATTCTTCTTTCCTCTTTTTCTTCTCCCTTATTTTGCAGTGTCTTCTGCGGGTGCTGCTGGGCTTTCAGCGGCGGGTCGAGGAGAGAGGACGGCTGAGTAGATAGATCTCGAGGCAGGATGAGCGAGTTAGCTGGAATGTTGGTGTACCCATGTTTCCTCAGACGGTTGTACTTTTACTTTTGGGACTGACTTTTGCCAACAGGTTGTATTTATTTTTGGTGAGCTGGGAGAGACAGATGTATCATTTTTATAAATGTATTGTATTTTATTTTCAGCTTCAGTCTGAGATGTATTAGTTTTAGTTCAGCTCTATTTTTATTGCTCTTTTATTATTATCTCTTATATCTTAGCAGGTTATTTGGCGCTTCGTGTACGCAGGAAATACCGTGTGCACGGCGGATCTGTAGACGGGCCCGGATTCTGGTTTACACCCGGGGCGTGACACCAGCTCTCACCCCTAGCTGGACCTGTCACAACGTGGGAAGTCAGTGACACAGAGAGTAAAGTAAAACATGCTGTAAAGGCTGTAAATAAAGCAAACCGAAAGAACCGGAGCATCCGCACCCCTCATCGTGCAGTCAATAGTAACCCCCCTGTACAAACCAGACCGAGCACCTGCCTCGATAAACCACACCGCTCGTACAAACCAGACCGAGCACCTGCCTCGGCAAACCACACCGCTCGTACAAACCAGACCGAGCACCTGCCTCGGCAAACCACACCGCTCGTACAAACCAGACCGAGCACCTGCCTCGGCAAACCACACTACTCTCACTTTGGCGCCTTTAACCCCCCACCTGCGGGGGCCCCCACTACGTCACCTTGTGGGGTACACGGGTCAACATACCACCCTTCCGGAAAAGTACACCCACGCGGTGGCCAAACCGCAGGTGTGCGTGTAAGCAACCTCGAGCATCGTACCCGAACATGATGTAATATATAGCACCGCGACACTCGATCGCCACAGATAACTGTGATAACAATCCACAAACATAAACAGGGAATAACAGGAATTCAACATGCATATACTTTACCCTTACCACTTTTGTAGGGCCCCTGAACCCCATGCAGCTTTTTCCCGTGAATCCACTGTGCAAACACCTGTTGATGGTGTATTCGGCCCATAGCGCATCAAATGGGTGCCACAGATGGACCCTGTGAGCTTTGGCTTGTTGTGTTGGCCTTCGGCTGTTCCTGCCGAAATTTTAGAAGGGTTTTGGGCCAAAGCGGAGGTTTGATTTGGTTTTCTGTCGATTTGGAGCTTGTCTATTTTTCTGGGAGCCCATTCGGGGTGTTAGAGTTGTTTGCGCGCTTATTGGAATCAAGATTGCGACCCGGCGCGAAAAATGGATTAAATTTACCTTTCCGGGAGCCTCCGGCAAATTTTGAAAGTGGATTTTGGCAAAATGGACGCCGTTTTTGGAATCAGCGCGCGAAAACGGTCAAGATGGGTTATTTACTTGCTGTTTTTGAGCTTGCGGTTACTGTTCACGCCGGAACAGTGTCTCCGGCGATCGCCGGCGGCGGGCAACTCCGGCGGGCGGCGGCGCAGCCTCGGGCAGGCGGCAGGCGGCGGCACGCGGCGCGGGGCGCGCGGGCAGGCGCGCGGTCCACGGCGCCGTCGTGCGCCAGTGCGGGATGCCACGTGGCAGTGTTCGGTTGGGTGGTCCACGGCGCGCGGTCCACGGACCGTGGGCGCGGGTGCACGGTAGACCGGACGGACACGTGGCGGCTGTTGATTGGTGCGGCGTTGTGCGCGCGGTCCACGCAACGGGTGGAGCAGGTGACCGGGGCAGGTGCCGTACGCGGGGCAGGTGGCCGTACGCGCAGGGGGGCAGGCGCGACGTGCGCGGTGCACGGTGGTTGGGGCCATGTGGCGCGCCGCCATTGGCGGGCGCACGTGCACCGGGCGCAGCGGGGCGCGAGGGACCGGAGATTTGGGCCACGTGGCGGGCCTGGGCCGTGTCGGGCTTGCACAGTAATGGGCCGGGCCCATTACTGTAGCAGCCCGAAAAATTCGGGCTCCCGGAAGTGGGGACATACTGGGTATTTCTCCAAAAGATTTTCCTCAGCCTATTTATACCTAACCCGAGCCCTCTTCTTCAACTTTTTTCTCTCAACCCTCTCACCATCTGCCCGATCCCCCTTAAGTAAATTTGTTCTTCTCTTGATGCTTGATCTTCATGCCAAGTTCTAGGATTTTAGGAGGCTCGGATCCCGAGGTTCCCCATTTTACGGCGCGGCGCGACGTTGCATTCCTGTGTTCTTCTTCGGCGCAGCGGCGGTGTTTTAGCTTCCCTGGGCTACCCCGAGGTCCTTTTTCAGTGATTCTTGCGCCGACAGACTCCTAAGAGGTAGGGCTTCATCTTTCGTTTTGGTCGCACTTTCCCATTTCGAAGTTTTGGCACGGATCCCGAGGCAAACAGTGACCCCTTTTTCTGTGTGGATTTCCTTGACAGCCCTGTGGTATTTTGGCCGTACCTTCGCGCACGAGCGTCAAACGGAAACGAGCTTTACAACTTTTTCATCTACGGATCGCAAGGAACGCGCACGTATTTTTCTTGGATTTTCCAGAGGATTATTTCGAGGTGAAAATCACTGTTTTCTCAGTGAACAGTGCACAGTTTTTCGCACAGATTTTTTGTATGATGCACCCCCCTTGCCGAATTTATATCTTGACTTACCGAACTCAGATTTGGGCGTGCAAGGTACCGTTGCGAAGCTATCGACGCGAGGATCGCCGTGATATTTTTCTTGGAATTTCCTGGGCACTTTCTGCAGGTGATAATTTAGCAGTTTTGGGACTGTTGTTGTATGTGGACTGTATGGACAGTATTTGGGAAATTAAATATTTTAGTGGACTTTGTATTGTGCCAGGAGTGTTACGGGTGTGCTGAGTCTATTGGAGCAAGGAATTAGAGTTTTTGGGTATTTTCATCTGTACGGATCCGGGCAGTTCGCACTTCAGGTGGGTGGTTGTTGTACTCCTCTCCTTCGGTATGCCCACTAGGAATATCAGAGTACCCCTGATTTGATGATGCTAAATGTGTTGATTGGTAGACTTGCATGCTTTAGGGAACAAATTATTGGTTATCTGATCCATGAAAAATTATTATTAGAATGGTTACTTTATTTAATCGCTTAATTATTCTGGGCGGCATGTTTAGGGGCAGAATAGTAATTGAGGACTGCAAAATTGATGATTGTTCATATGAGACTGTCACCTGAGCTTATGTCACTCTAAACTGTTTATTCTTGAAAATGGACAAAATATTGGAACAATGCATGATTAAACGGGTCACTTAATTATGTCATCTTTTACTGCTATACTATCTTTTGGGACTTGACATAGGAGAAACCATGCATTTATTCTCTTCTTCTCCTATTTATTGATAGACTTGAGAGATAGTTGCTCGGGTTCGAGCGGGTGTTGGACAGTGTAGTCTGGTGTTGGGGATTTGGGACAGGTTGGGCTTTTGACAGGGTGTTGCGGCGACCACGGATCTTGGGTGGTTGACCGGGTTGTACTATTGCATCAGATCGGGTGTTTTGGGGATCGGGCTTTCTTTAGTGGAGGGTTTTTCCCACTTCATTGAGTCTTGATCCAGTCCTACTACAGTGAGATATTGAGACATGATTTCCTTACTCGTGTGGGTCGCTCCCCTCGAGTGCCACTCCGGAGTGTGCGACCGGACGGATCGAGGCCGGTCTGCTATTACTTTAGAGCTTGATCGGACGGGCCGAGGCCGATCTGTTACTTACTTTGGGGACATGACAGTATCAGGCAGTAGTCGGTCAGCATCCCCACAAAGGAGACTAGCAGGCAGTGCCAGTGTCCACTGGCGTTAGATTGGGTCGTTTTGACAGGCTTCTTGATACTGATGCATTCTTTTCCATTCTTATTGGTTTTTCATGTAGAGGCATATTAGGGGTAGCACTTCATCAGTTGTCATTCATAGCTTCACCCCCTTTTTCTTCTTCCCCTTTTGCCTCTGATTACCTGGTGGGCATATTTGAGCTGAGGCTTTACCCACTAGGGGAGGCTACTGTTTATAGTAGTACTTACCCCCATTGTCTTTTCTTGTTTCTTTCTTCCCCTTTGTTTTGCAGAGTCCTCTGCGGGAGTTGCTGGGCCGTCAACAACTGATCGCGGTAAGCGGATTGCGGACTAGATAGCGAGCCACCCGAGGGTTGTAGCTGGAGCTTTTGGGTACCTGGCCTTCTCAGACAGCTTTTGTTTATTTCTTTTTGGGTCTGGCTTTTGCCAGCTGTTTGTATTTAGTGGTGAGCTGGGAGAGACATCTGTATTTTATTCCACTGTTGTACTCTTTTACTTCCAGCTTCTGTCTAAGATACAGTAGTTTTAGTTTAGCTCTGATTATTATGCTCTTTTATTATTATTTCTTATATCTGAGCAGGTTACCGACGCTTCGTGTATGTGGGAAATACCGCATGCACGGCGGATCTGTAGACGGGCCCGGGTTCTGGTTTACACCCGGGGCGTGACAGATTAAGTTGGTATCAGAGCTTAGGGATAGGTCAGTTGGGACTTAGGAAATCCTAGGCTTTTGGACAGACCCTAGGATGATAGGGCGTGAGTGACGGGACACTTTGCGAAAGTCGGTGATTTTTATGGTTAACTCTTCCAGTGAGTGAAGAGGGATCGACATAGCCTATTTCTGTTGGACCATTATGTTGGCTGTAGACAACATAAGGTTACAGAAATAGGAGGATGTCTTTTGACTTTCGCCCGATTGGGTCGTGTGGGGCTTTGTTGCTGATATTTGGTTTCTTGTGGCAGGATGCCTCCTAGACGCCGGATACCTACTCGGGGTACTCCTTCACCCCCTGTCGAGCCAGAGCAGTCTAGACCCTCTGAGCTTACTGAGTTGAGGGCCTTGTTGGCTCAGTTGGCGGAGGGACAGCGCCGCCAGGAGCAGAGGATGGACCAGCTGCTTGCCCAGAGAGAGGCACCACCTCCGGCTGTTCCTGAGGCCCCTGTGCCTCTTGTTGCACCTTTTGTGCCGTCAGCGCCATCTTCGAGTAGCGGGGCTCCTGGAGCTATTCAGCCTTTGACTGCGGAGGAGGAGCAGGATTTTGCCGACAAACTCTCCAAGTTTGTTCAGCGGGGACCACCTAGATTCTCAGGGCGGGATGCTCAGCCCCGGGATGTTGGGAGATGGCTTTCTGCGATGGAGAAGCTTTTTCGTGACTTCTTCATCGACCCGAGGTATCGAGTGCACATGGCGGTGCACTGTTTGGACGGAGATGCTGATTTTTGGTGGCAGCGGGTAGAGCCTTTGGAGTTCCGGATCACTCGGCAGTTGCCTTGGGAGGAGTTCAAACGGATGGTGTTGGACACCTATTTTTCTACCAGTGTGAAGAAGAAGTTGGAGGACGACTTGAAGAATCTGCAGCAGGGCGATCGATCGGCCCATGCCTATTTTCAGGAGTTCATGAAGTTGCTGAACTGTGTGCCTTTCATCGCCCGTGATGGTCCGCACCAGGTAGAGTTGTTTGAGGCAGGCCTTCGTCCAGAGATTTACACACTTGTGCATGCACAGAGATTTCAGACCCTGGAGGCAGCCGCAGAGCATGCACAGTGGGTGGAGAGAGGTGATCAGGAGGCGGCCAGACGGAGGGCCGCGGTCGCGCAGAGTTCCGACAGGAAGCGACCAGCCCCAGAGGACGGGGGACAGGCCAGCTCATGGAGACCGCCACGGCCGCCGCAGTCCCAGTCTTACGGCCGTGGGCGATCTGATAGGAGAGGGCCTGGTGGACCCCAGAGACCGCAGCAGCACCAGCAGCAGAGATCACAGCCCAGGCAGCAGAGATCTCAGCAGCAGTCCTCGAGGCAGCAGCAGCAGTCGAGGCATATCCGGCCATCAGATAGGTGTGTTTTCTGCAGGGGGCAGCACCCGTCAGATACATGTGATCAGAGATGGGGTCGATGCTTCCGATGTGGACAGCCAGGGCATGTGCGAGCTACCTGCCCCCTTACTACTTCCTCGGCACCTTCTTCGGCATCGGCTTCATATGTTACGGCTTTTTGGTGTTGGCATATTTCGTGAGTCAAGTCAGTGAGTTGAGTCGGAGTCTTAAAGGGATCAAATTGTCAAATCAGCCTTCGAAGACTCATTGAAGATTCAACATGAGCCCAAGTCAACTCTCAGGTATGATTAAATATAGATCATGGTGATTAAAGTTCATTTATAATCATTGGAAACAGGAAATTAATGAAAACCGGTTTAGACTTGGTTTTAGGAACTTGGTTCTAACTTACAACTTGTTTTAAGTTTGGATTCCGGTACTGGGTTTGTTTTGGATAAAGTTTATCTTAGAAAAATCAGTTTTTACATTGCGTACCGGAACCACACTTGAAGTTCCTCTAACCCGACGCAGAATTTTCTGTAAATTGCATTGCGTACCGGAACACGGACTCGCGTACCGGAACACAATAGAAAAATCTGTGTTTTGCACCATTGCGTACCGGAACACAATATTTGGTACCGGTACACAATGCCCTCTCGGGAAAAGTTTCCTAAACCGACTCTAATATGTTTCCAAGGGTTATAAATAGACACTTAGGGTTTCTCGACGTGTGTGACCAATACCGATTAATTCAGAAACACTCGTGAGCAACCCTAGAGGCTGGTTTTTACCGTTCTTCTCTTTCGCCTCTTTTAGGTCAATTCGACGGTTCTTCCAAGATCTATCTTTTATCGAATTGATCTAATCTTTGCTTAGAGATTTCTTCTACGGTTCCTCAATGAGAATCTAAGCAAAGGATCACCATCGAAGCCTATATTTTCTATCGGCTGAGTTTGCGTCGTGGATTCGACGTGGCACCGTGGATTCGGTGTGTTGAAGGCGTTTCGTGGATTCGAAACGTGTGCTCGTGGATTCGAGTGGCGTTCGTGGATTCGAACGTGTGCAGTGGACGTGCAATCGGTGGAGCGCAAGGTCCGAAGAACTTGAAGGAGGGGTCGAGTCCGTGGAGTCGGTAATCACCTTGTTATTCTTCAATTCTTAGTGGATTGTTATTGCGTGTTGGTCCCGTGGTTTTTCTCCTGGATTGGAGTTTCCACGTAAATCTCGGTGTGTTGATTTTTATTTTCCGCATTATTTTTTATTTGTGCACTGAGATTGGTTTTTATAATATTACACCTATTCACCCCCCTCTAGGTGTTTGATAGTACCTATTTAGATCCTTGTGGATCCTAAATAACTCTACACCATATTCCCCTCAGCAGCAGCGGCCACCAGCTCAGCGGCCTTATGCTCCAGCGAGCAGGCCGTCCACCTCTTATCCTACAGATTCTCGACCTCCAGCACCGAGCGGGCGGGTGTATGCCGCCCAGTTAGCAGATTCTTCATCGGCAGACCAGGTGGTGGCAGGTATTACTCTACTCTTTGGTATTCGGACTCGCACTTTATTTGACACTGGAGCTTCGCATTCTTTCATTAGTCGAGCATTTGCATCACTTCATGGTCTAGAGGTAGAGTCTTTGTCATGTGCATTAGAGGTGCGGATTCCTGATCATATTTTGCATGTCGAGGAGCGTTGTGTGGCTTGCCCAGTGCAGTTGGGGCCTTGGATTTTGCCTGCAGACTTGCTTGTTTTGCAGCAGCTCCAGGATTTTGACTTGGTGCTAGGGATGGATTGTCTATCACGGTATTCTGCCACTATTGACTGCAGAGAGAGGACGGTGACTCTTCGTGAGCCCGGACAGGAGGAGTTCATCTTCAGAGGCTGCCAGATCACGCTGTTCGCAGGGACCATTTCCTCGGCGAGAGCTAGGAGGATGATGAGCAGAGGTTGCACTGCCTTTTTGGCCACTGTGGTGGAGGTGCCTACGGCGGCACTGGGACTCGAGGATATCCCTATTGTCCGAGAGTACCCAGACGTGTTTCCCCCTGAGTTGACGACGATGCCGCCGGAGAGGGAGATTGAGTTTGTGATTGATGTAGTCCCTGGGACTGCACCAATCTCAAAGGCACCCTATAGGATGGCGCCAGCTGAGTTGAGGGAGTTGAAAGCCCAGCTTCAGGATCTTTTGGATAGGGGCTTCATCAGACCCAGTGTTTCTCCGTGGGGAGCGTCTGTGTTGTTTATGAAGAAGAAGGATGGGTCACTTCGGTTGTGTGTGGATTATAGGGAGTTGAATAAAGTGACCATCCGGAACAAGTATCCCCTCCCCCGGATTGATGATTTGTTTGATCAGCTGCAGGGAGCGTCTGTGTTCTCGAAGATTGATCTGCAGTCCGGTTACCACCAGCTGAGGGTGAGGGCCGAGGACATCTCCAAAACGGCTTTCAGATCGCGGTACGGGCATTATGAGTTTACGGTGATGCCTTTCGGGTTGACAAATGCCCCTGCCGCATTCATGGATTTGATGAACAGGATATTTCAGCCGTTTTTGGATCGGTTTGTGGTGGTGTTCATAGATGATATTCTGATCTACTCCCGGAGTGATCGGGAGCACGAGGAGCACTTGAGGACTGTGCTACAGCTTCTGCGAGAGAAGAAGCTGTATGCTAAGTTCAAAAAGTGCGAGTTTTGGCTCCGGGAGGTCGCCTTTCTGGGTCATGTTGTTTCAGCTGCTGGAGTGGCGGTGGATCCGGCCAAGGTGGATGCTATTCGTGATTGGCCGAGGCCGAAGACTATCACCGAGGTGCGGAGCTTTCTTGGTTTGGCGGGCTACTATCGGCGTTTTGTGGAAGGCTTTGCGAAGCTTTCCTCTCCCCTCACACGTCTGACCAGGAAAGGAGTGAAGTTTGTTTGGAGCGAGACTTGCCAGAGCTGCTTTGAGGAGCTGAAGCAGAGGTTGATGACCGCCCCAATCCTTGCCCTCCCAGTTATGGGGGAAGGATTTGTGATTTACAGTGATGCCTCACATAGTGGTCTGGGGTATGTGTTGATGCAGCATGGTAGGGTAATTGCCTATGCTTCACGGCAATTGAAGGACTATGAGAAAAATTACCCTACTCATGATCTGGAGTTAGCAGCGGTGGTGTTTGCTCTGAAGCTGTGGCGGCATTATTTGTATGGTGAGCATTGTGAGATATATACTGATCACAAGAGCTTGAAGTATCTATTCACCCAAAAGGAGCTGAATTTGAGGCAACGCCGGTGGTTGGATCTGTTAAAGGATTACGATCTGAGTATCCTTTATCATCCCGGCAAGGCCAATGTCGTGGCAGATGCTTTGAGTAGGAGGACGAGTCTGAGCTTATTGATCTCGCAGCAGGCGCCGTTGATCGAGCAGATGAGGCGGTTACAGCTGGAGGTAGTATCCCCTGGGGTCTCTGCTAGACTCATGTCTATGGTCTTGCAGCCCACTCTGTTGGAGAGGATCAGGAACACTCAGAGTGAGGACCCCCACTTGACGAGGATCAAGACGCAGCTTCAGGCGGATCAGACAGGGGATTTTTCTGTGGATAGCTCGGGAGTACTACGGTACAGGGACCGAGTGTGTGTGCCTATGGACCAGGAGATTAGAGATCAGATTCTGAGGGAGGCCCATTATACACCTTATACCATCCATCCTGGAGGTACTAAGATGTATAAGGACCTCAAGGCACAGTTTTGGTGGCCCGGTATGAAGCGGAATATTGGGAGATTCGTAGCTCACTGCTTAACTTGCCAGCAAGTGAAGGCAGAGCATCGCGTCCCTGCTGGTAAGTTGCAGAGTCTTCCAATTCCTGAGTGGAAATAGGACCACGTTACTATAGATTTCGTCACTGGTTTGCCGAGGGCACAGAGCGGGGCAGATGCTATTTGGGTTATCGTGGATAGGCTCACCAAATCGGCACACTTCTTACCGGTTCAGATGACTTTGCCACTGGAGCGTCTAGCGCAGTTATATTTGGAGGAGATAGTGAGGCTTCATGGTGTGCCTGCTTCGATTGTTTCAGACAGGGACCCGAGATTCGTGTCGCGCTTTTGGGGGAGTTTACAGTCGGCATTGGGGACTCAGCTCAGGTTTAGCACCGCTTTCCACCCACAGACCGATGGTCAGTCAGAGCGCACCATACAGACCCTTGAGGATATGTTGAGAGCGTGCGTTATGGATTTTGGAGGAGGGTGGTACCGACACTTATCTTTGGTTGAGTTCGCGTACAACAACAGCTATCAGGCGAGCATCCAGATGGCTCCGTTTGAGGCGTTGTATGGACGCAGGTGTCGGCCCCCTTGTACTGGAGTGACGTGGGTAAGAGGAGGACTTTGGGACCAGATTTGCTTTTGGAGGCCGAGGAAAAAGTCAGAATTATTCGCCGACATCTTGAGACAGTCCAGAGTCGTCAGAAGAGCTATGCCGACACTCGACGACGAGACCTAGAGTTTCAGGTTGGTGATCATGTCTTCTTGAAGGTCTCGCCCTCGAAGGGGGTCCGAAGATTTGGAGTGCGGGGGAAGCTCAGTCCCCGCTATATTGGACCCTTTGAGATTCTAGGCAGAGTTGGTCCTGTGGCTTACAGAGTTGCCTTACCCCCACGCCTGGCCGGAGTTCATGATGTCTTCCACGTCTCAGCTCTGAGGAGATATGTTTTTGACCCGTCGCATGTGATTGACTTCACTTCGTTGGAGATCGGCGAGGACTTGGTCTACGAGGAGCGCCCGTTGCGGATTCTTGCTCGTGAGGTAAGAGAATTGCGCAATCGGGCCATTCCATATATGAAGATCTTGTGGAGCAATCATGAGGAGCGAGAGGCTGCATGGGAGCTGGAGACAGAGATAAGAGATGCCTACCCCTTTTTGTTCGAGGCTTCTGATTGAGGTACGTCTGTTCTGTTCTTCCTTGTTTCGGGGACGAAACTTTTTTAAGTGGGGGAGGATGCAGGGCCCCTGAACCCCATGCAGCTTTTTCCCGTGAATCCACTGTGCAAACACCTGTTGATGGTGTATTCGGCCCATAGCGCATCAAATGGGTGCCACAGATGGACCTTGTGAGCTTTGGCTTGTTGTGTTCGCCTTTGGCTGTTCCTGCCGAAATTTTAGAAGGGTTTTGGGCCAAAGCGGAGGTTTGATTTGGTTTTCTGTCGATTTGGAGCTTGTCTATTTTTCTGGGAGCCCATTCGGGGTGTTAGAGTTGTTTGCGCGCTTATTGGAATCAAGATTGCGACCTGGCGCGAAAAATGGATTAAATTTACCTTTCCGGGAGCCTCCGGCAAATTTTGGAAGTGGATTTTGGCAAAATGGACGCCGTTTTTGGAATCAGCGCGCGAAAACGGTCAAGATGGGCTATTTACTTGCTGTTTTTGAGCTTGCGGTTACTGTTCACGCCGGAACAGTGTCTCCGGCGATCGCCGGCGGCGGGCAACTCCGGCGGGCGGCGGCGCAGCCTCGGGCAGGCGGCAGGCGGCGGCACGCGGCGCGGGCAGGCGCCCGGGCGCGCGGGCAGGCGCGCGGTCCACGGCGCCGTCGTGCGCCAGTGCGGGATGCCACGTGGCAGTGTTCGGTTGGGTGGTCCACGGCGCGCGGTCCACGGACCGTGGGCGCGGGTGCACGGTAGACCGGACGGACACGTGGCGGCTGTTGATTGGTGCGGCGTTGTGCGCGCGGTCCACGCAACGGGTGGAGCAGGTGACCGGGGCAGGTGCCGTACGCAGGGCAGGTGGCCGTACGCGCAGGGGGGCAGGCGCGACGTGCGCGGTGCACGGTGGTTGGGGCCACGTGGCGCGCCGCCATTGGCGGGCGCACGTGCACCGGGCGCAGCGGGGCGCGAGGGACCGGAGATTTGGGCCACGTGGCGGGCCTGGGCCGTGTCGGGCTTGCACAGTAATGGGCCGGGCCCATTACTGTAGCAGCCCGAAAAATTCGGGCGCCTGGAAGTGGGGACATACTGGGTATTTCTCCAAAAGATTTTCCTCAGCCTATTTATACCTAACCCGAGCCCTCTTCTTCAACTTTTTTCTCTCAACCCTCTCACCATCTGCCCGAGCCCCCTTAAGCAAATTTGTTCTTCTCTTGATGCTTGATCTTCCTGCCAAGTTCTAGGATTTTAGGAGGCTCGAATCCCGAGGTTCCCCATTTTACGGCGCGGCGCGACGTTGCATTCCTGTGTTCTTCTTCGGCGCAGCGGCGGTGTTTTAGCTTCCCTGGGCTACCCCGAGGTCCTTTTTCAGTGATTCTTGCGCCAACAGACTCCTAAGAGGTAGGGCTTCATCTTTCGTTTTGGTCGCACTTTCCCATTTCGAGGTTTTGGCACGGATCCCGAGGCAAACAGTGACCCCTTTTTCTGTGTGGATTTCCTTGACAGCCCTGTGGTATTTTGGCCGTACCTTCGCGCACGAGCGTCAAACGGAAACGAGCTTATACAACTTTTTCATCTACGGATCGCAAGGAACGCGCTCGTATTTTTCTTGGATTTTCCAGAGGATTATTTCGAGGTGAAAATCACTGTTTTCTCAGTGAACAGTGCACAGTTTTTCGCACAGATTTTTTGTATGATGCACCCCCCTTGCCGAATTTATATCTTGACTTACCGAACTCAGATTTGGGCATGCAAGGTACCTTTGCGAAGCTATCGACGCGAGGATCGCCGTGATATTTTTCTTGGAATTTCCTGGGCACTTTCTGCAGATGATAATTTAGCAGTTTTGGGACTGTTGTTGTATGTGGACTGTATGGACAGTATTTGGGAAATTAAATGTTTTAGTGGACTTTGTATTGTGCCAGGAGTGTTACGGGTGTGCTGAGTCTATTGGAGCGAGGAATTAGAGTTTTTGGGTATTTTCATCTGTACGGATCCGGGCAGTTCGCACTTCAGGTGGGTGGTTGTTGTACTCCTCTCCTTCGGTATGCCCACTAGAAATATCAGAGTACCCCTGATTTGATGATGCTAAATGTGTTGATTGGTAGACTTGCATGCTTTAGGGAACAAATTATTAGTTATCTGATCCATGAAAAATTATTATTAGAATGGTTACTTTATTTAATCTCTTAATTATTCTGGGCGGCATGTTTAGGGGCAGAATAGTAATTGAGGACTGCAAAATTGATGATTGTTCATATGAGACTGTCACCTGAGCTTATGTCACTCTAAACTGTTTATTCATGAAAAATGGACAAAATATTGGAACAATGCATGATTAAACGGGTCAATTAATTATGTCATCTTTTACTGCTATACTATCTTTTGGGACTTGACATAGGAGAAACCATGCATTTATTCTCTTCTTCTCCTATTTATTGATAGACTTGAGACATAGTTGCTCGGGTTCGAGCGGGTGTTGGACAGTGTAGTCTGGTGTTGGAGATTTGGGACAGGTTGGGCTTTTGACAGGGTGTTGCGGCGACAACGGATCTTGGGTGGTTGACCGGGTTGTACTATTGCATCAGATCGGGTGTTTTGGGGATCGGGCTTTCTTTAGTGGAGGGTTTTTCCTACTTCATTGAGTCTTGATCCAGTCCTGCTACAGTGAGATATCGAGACATGATTTCCTTACTCGTGTGGGTCGCTCCCCTCGAGTGCCACTCCGGAGTGTGCGACCGGACGGATCGAGGCCGGTCTGCTATTACTTTAGAGCTTGATCGGACGTGTAGGGCCCCTAAACTCCTTACAGCTTTTTCCCATGAATCCACTGTGCAAACACCTATTGATGGTGTATCTGGCCCATGGTGCATCAAAGGGATGCCACAGATGGACCCTGTGAGCTTTGGTTGGCTGTTTTGGCCTTCGGCTGCTTTTGCCGAATTTTAGAAAAAGGATTTGGCCAAACAGAGGGTGGATTTGGATTCAGCGCGGAAAAACGCTTGAAAATGGCTTTTTATTTGCTTAATTCTGAGTCCGGATGCCCAAAAGCGGGCTCCCGGAAGTTTTGGCAGTTTTTGGTGTTTGCGGGAGCCTCCGGCAAATTTTGGAGGCAGATTTTGGCGAAACGGACTTCATTTTTGGAATCAGCGCGCGAAAACGGTCAAGATGGGCTATTTTCTTGCTGTTTTTGAGCTTGTGGGTACTGTTCACGCCGGAACAGTATCTCCGGCGATCGCCGGCGGCGGCCGGCGGCGGCGGGCAGCGCCGGCGGGCGGCGGCGCAGCCTCGGGCAGGCGGCAGGCGGCGGCACGCGGCGCGGGCAGGCCGCGGGCAGGCGCGCAGGTGCGCGGGCAGGAGCGCGGTCCACCGCGGAGGTCGTGCGCCGGGGGCGGGCCACGTGGCGCTTTCCGGTTGGCCGGCGCAGCAGACGCGGTCCACGGAATTTGGGCCCGGGTGCACGGTAGACCGGGTGGACACGTGGCGTGAGGTGATTGGTCCGGTGTTGTGCTCCCGGTCCACGCAACCGGTGGAGTTGGTGACCGGGGCAGTTGGCCGTACGGCGGGGCAGGTGGCTGTACGGCCGGGGCAGGCGGCGACGTGCGCGGTCCACGGCGCGACGTGCGCGGTCCACGGCGCGACGTGCGCGGTGCACGGATTGCCGGGCCACGTGTCGCGCGGCCATTGGCGGGCTCACGTGCACCGGGCACAGCGGGGCGCGAAGGACCGGGGTTGTGGGCTACGTGGCCGGCCCACAGCGTTTCGGGCTTGAACAGTAATGGGCCGGGCCCATTACTGTAGCCGCCCGAAAAATTTCGGGCGCCCGAAACCTGGACTTATTTGGTATTTTTGCAATTGTTTCTCCAGCACTATATATACCAACCCGAGCCCCCTTCTTTGCTTTCTTTCTCTCAACCCTTTCACTTTCTGCCCGAGCCCCCTTAAGCAAAGTTGTTCACCTCTTCACCCTTGATCTTCCTGCCAAGTTCTAGGATTTTAGGAGGCTCGAATCCCGAGGTTTCCCATTTTACGGCGCGACGCAACGTTGCTTTCCTGTGTTCTTTTACGGCGCAGCGACAGTGTTTTAGCTCCCCTGGGCTACCCCGAGATCACTTTGCTGTGATTCTTGAGCCGGCAGACTCCTAAGAGGTAGGACTTCATCTTTCGTTTTGGTCGCGCTTTTCCGTTTCGAGGTTTTGGCACGGATCCCGAGGCAAACAGTGACCCCATTTTCTGTGTGAACTTCCTTGACAGCAGCGGGGTATTTTGGTCATATCTTCGCGCACGAGCGTCAGACGGAAACGAGCTTATACAACTTTTTTATCTACGGATCGTAAGGAACACGCTCGTATTTTTCTTGGATTTTCCTGAGGTTTATTTCGAGGTGAAAATTACTGTTTCCTCAGTGAACAGTGCACAGTTTTTAGCACAGATTTTTGTATGAGTGTACCCCCTTGCCGAATTTTTATCTTGACTTACCGAACTCAGATTTGGGCGTGCAAGGTACCGTTGCGAAGCTATCGACGCGAGGATCGCTGTGATATTTTTCTTGGAATTTCCTGGGCACTTTCTGCAGGTGATAATTTAACAGTTTTGAATCCGAGGTTGTATGTGGTTATAAGAGCAATAATTGGGAGCCTAAGTGTAATTAGTGAGCTTTGTATTGTACCAGGAATATTACGGGTGTGCTAAAATCGTGGGAGCAAGGATTTGGAGTTTTGGTATTTTCTTGCTGTGCGGACTTGGACAGTTTACACATCAGGTGGGTGGTTGTTGTACTCCTCTCCTTTGTTATGCCCACTAGAAACATCAGAGCACCCCCACATTGTTGATGCTGATTTGTTGATTGATAGTCTTGTATGCTCTAGGGGAATTACTTAATTGTTATTTGATCCATGTGGAAATTGTTGGACTGCATGTTTAGGGGTAAAATAATAGTTGAGGACTATAAAATTGCTAAATATTCTTATGAGACTGTCACTTTAGCTTATGTCACTCTGAACTGATTACTCTTGGAAAATGGACAACATATTGAGACAATGCATGATTAAACGGGTCACTTAAATATTGACATCTTTTACTGCTACACTATCTTTTGGGACTTGACTTAGGAGAAACCATGCATTTATTCTTTTCTTCTCCTATTATCGATAGACTTGCGGCATAGTCGCTCAGGTTCGAGCGTGTGTTGGACAGTGTAGCCAGGTATTGGGGATTTGGGACAGGTTGGGCTTTTGACAGGGTGTTGCGGCGACCACGGATCTTGGGTGGTTGACCGGGTTGTTACTGTTGCATCAGATTTGGGGTTTTGGGGGTCGGGCTTTCTTTAGTGGATGGAGTTTTCCACTTTGATCATAGTCATGATCCAGTCCTGCTATTATGAGACAGTGGTTACAGAGAGGCTTGTTACAGTGATACTTTACTCGTGCGAGTCGCTCCCCTCGAGTGCCACTCCGGAGTAGGCTTTCCACGGTGCAGAGCGCCGGGCACCAGGCTGAGTTCTTGAGTTCGACAGTAGAGCAGGCAGTGCCAGTGTTCACTGGCGGTCAGATTGGGTCGATTTGACAGGCTTCTTGATACTGATGCATTACTTTCTCCTTACTTGTTGGCTGGTCATGTAGAGGCATATTAGGGATAGCATTTATCAGTTGCTGCATTTATTTGCACCCCCTTTTTTTCCTTCTCCTTTCCCTTTTTGCCTCTGAGCACCTGGTGGGCATATCTGAGCTGAGGCTTTACCCACTAGGGGAGGCTACTGTTTATAGTAGTACTTACCCCCATTGTCTTTCTTGTTTCTTTCTTCTCCCTCGTTTTGCAGAGTCCTCCGTGGGAGTTGCTGGGCCGTCGGCAACTGATCGAGGTAAGCGGATTGCGGACTAGATAGAGAGCCACCCGAGGGTTGTAGCTGGAGATTTTTGGGTACCCGGTCTTCTCAGACAGCTTTTATTTATTTTCTTTTGGGTCTGGCTTATGCCAGCTGTTTGTATATTTAGTGGTGAGCTGGGAGAGACATCTGTATTTTATTTCACTGTTGTACTTTTTACTTCCAGCTTCTGTCTGAGATACAGTAGTTTTAGTTTAGCTCTGATTATTATGCTCTTTTATTGTTATTTCTTATATCTGAGCAGGTTACCGACGCTTCGTGTATGTGGGAAATACCGCATGCACGGCGGATCTGTAGACGCGCCCGGGTTCTGGTTTACACCCGGGGCGTGACAGATTAAGTTGGTATCAGAGCTTAGGGATAGGTCAGTTGGGACTTAGGAAACCCTAGGCTTTTGGACAGACCCTAGGATAATAGGGCGTGAGTGGCGTGACTTGCTGCGAAAGTCGGTGATTCTTATAGTTAACTCTTCCTGTGAGTGAAGAGGGATTGACATAGTCTATTTCTGTTGAACCATTATGTTGGCTGCAGACAACATAAGGTTACAGAAATAGGGGGATGTCTTTTGACTTTCGCCAGATTGGGTCGTGTGGGGTTTCGTTGCTGATGTTTGGTTTCTTGTGGCAGGATGCCTCCTCGACGTCGGATTCCCACTCGGGGTGTCCCTTCACCCCCTGTTGAGCCAGAGCAGCCTACACCCCCCGAGCTTACTGAGTTGAGGGCCTTGGTGGCCCAGTTGGCGGAGGGTCAGCGCCGCCAGGAGCAGAGGATTGAGCAACTGCTTGGTCAGAGGGAGGCACCACCCCCAGCTGTTCCTGAGGCCCCTGTGCCTCTTGTTGCACCTTTTGTGCCGTCGGCACCATCTTCGAGTAGCGGGGCTCCTGGAGCTATTCAGCCTTTGACTGCGGAGGAGGAGCGGGATTTTGCTGACAAACTCTCTACGTTTGTTCAGCGGGGACCACCTAGATTCTCGGGGCGGGATGCTCAGCCCCGGGCTGTTGGGAGATGGCTTTCTGCGATGGAGAAGCTTTTTCGGGACTTCTTCATCGACCCGAAGTATCGAGTGCACATGGCGGTGCACTGTTTGGACGGAGATGCAGATTTTTGGTGGCAGCGGGTAGAGCCACTGGAGTTCCGGATCACTCGGCAGTTGCCTTGGGAGGAATTCAAGCGGATGGTGTTGGACACCTATTTTTCTACCAGTGTGAAGAAGAAGTTGGAGGACGACTTGAAGAATCTGCAGCAGGGCGATCGATCGGCCCATGCCTATTTCCAGGAGTTCATGGAGTTGCTGAACTGTGTGCCTTTCGTCGCTCGTGACGGCCCGCACCAGGTAGAGATGTTTGAGGCAGGCCTTCGCCCAGAGATTTTCACACTTGTGCATGCTCAGAGATTTCAGACCCTGGAGGCAGCCGCAGAGCATGCACAGTGGGTGGAGAGAGGTGATCAGGAGGTGGCCAGACGGAGGGCCGCGGTCGCACAGAGTTCCGACAGGAAGCGACCAGCCCCAGAGGACGGGGGACAGGCCAGCTCTTAGAGACCGCCACGGCCGCCGCAGTCCCAGTCTTATGGCCGTGGGCGATCTGATAGGAGAGGGCCTGGTGGACCCCAGAGACCGCAGCAGCATCAGCAGCAGAGGCAGCAGAGATCTCAGCAGCAGTCCTCGAGGCAGCAGTAGCAGCCGAGACAGCCCCGATCTTCTGACCTATGTATTTTCTGCGGGGGTCAGCATGCCGCCATCACTTGTGACCAGAGATGGGGTCGATGCTTTCGTTGTGGACAGCCGGGGCATGTGCGAGCTACTTGCCCCCTTACTACTTCCTCGGCACCTTCTTCGGCATCGGTTCCATATTCCCCTCAGCAGCAGCGGCCACCAGCTCAGCGGCCTTATACTCCAGCGAGCAGGCCGTCCACCTCTTACCCTACAGATTCTCGACCTCCAGTACCGAGCGGGCGGGTGTATGCCGCCCAGTTAGCAGATTCTTCAGCGGCAGACCAGGTGGTGGCAGGTATTACTCTACTCTTTGGCATTCGGGCTCGCTCTTTATTCGACACTGGAGCATCTCATTCTTTCATTAGTCGAGCATTTGCATCACTTCATGGTTTAGAAGTAGAGTCCTTGTCACATGCATTAGAGGTGCGGGTTCCTGATCACGTTTTGCATGTCGAGGAGCGTTGTTTGGCATGCCCGGTGCAGTTGGGGCCTTGGATTTTGCCTGCAGACTTGCTTGTCTTGCAGCAGCTCCATGATTTTGACTTGGTGTTGGGGATGGATTGGCTATCACGGTACTCCGCCTCGATCGACTGCAGAGAGAGGACGTTGACTCTTCGCGAGCCAGGACAGGAGGAGTTCATCTTCAGAGGCTGCCAGAGCACGCTGTTCGCAGCGACCATTTCCTCGGCGAGGGCTAGGAGGATGATGAGTAGAGGTTGCACTGCCTTTTTGGCCACTGTGGTGGAGGTGCCTACGGCGGCACTGGGACTCGAGGATATCCCTATTGTCCGAGAGTTCTCAGATGTGTTTCCCCCTGAGTTGACGACGATGCCGCCGGAGAGGGAGATTGAGTTTGTGATTGATGTAGTCCCTGGGACTGCACCAATCTCGAAGGCACCCTATAGGATGGCGCCAGCTGAGTTAAGGGAGTTGAAAGCCCAGCTTCAAGATCTTTTGGATAGGGGCTTCATCAGACCCAGTGTTTCTCCGTGGGGAGCGCCTGTGTTGTTTGTGAAGAAGAAGGATGGGTCACTGCGGTTGTGTGTGGATTATAGGGAATTGAACAAAGTGACCATCCGGAACAAGTATCCCCTCCCCCGGATTGATGATTTGTTTGATCAATTACAGGGAGCATCGGTGTTCTCGAAGATTGATCTGCAGTCCGGTTACCACCAGCTGAGGGTGAGGGCCGAGGACATCTCCAAAACGGCTTTCAGATCGCGGTACGGGCATTATGAGTTTACTATGATGCCTTTTGGGTTGACAAATGCCCCTGCCGCATTCATGGACTTGATGAACAGGATTTTTCAGCCGTTTTTGGACCGGTTTGTGGTGGTGTTTATAGATGATATTCTGATCTACTCCCGGAGTGATCTGGAGCACGAGGAGCACTTGAGGACCGTGCTGCAGCTTCTGCGAGAGAAGAAGCTGTATGCTAAGTTCAAAAAGTACGAGTTTTGGCTCCGGGAGGTCGCCTTTCTGGGTCATGTTGTTTCAGCTGCTGGAGTGGCGGTGGATCCGGCCAAGGTGGATGCTATTCGAGATTGGCCGAGGCCGACGACTATCACCGAGGTGCGGAGCTTTCTTGGTTTGGCGGGCTACTATCGGCGTTTTGTGGAAGGCTTTGCGAAGCTTTCCTCCCCCCTCACTCGTCTAACCAGGAAAGGAGTTAAGTTTGTTTGGAGCGAGACTTGCCAGAGCTGTTTTGAGGAGCTGAAGCAGAGATTGATGACCGCTCCAATCCTTGCCCTCCCAGTTATGGGGGAAGGATTTGTGATTTACAGTGATGCCTCACTTAGTGGTCTGGGGTGTGTGTTGATGCAGCATGATAGGGTAATTGCCTATGCTTCGCGGCAATTGAAGGACTATGAGAAAAATTACCCTACTCATGATCTGGAGTTGGCAGCGGTGGTGTTTGCTCTGAAGCTGTGGCGGCATTATTTGTATGGAGAGCATTGCGAGATATATACTGATCACAAGAGCTTGAAGTATCTATTCACCCAAAAGGAGCTGAATTTGAGGCAACGCCGGTGGTTGGAGCTGTTAAAGGATTACGATCTGAGTATCCTTTATCACCCCGGCAAGGCCAATGTTGTGGCGGATGCTTTGAGCAGGAGGACGAGTCTGAGCTTATTGATCTCGCAGCAGGCGCCGTTGGTTGAGCAGATGAGGCGATTACAGCTGGAGGTAGTATCCCCTGGGGTCTCTGCTAGACTCATGTCTATGGTCTTGCAGCCCACTCTGTTGGAGAGGATCAGGGACACTAAGAGTGAGGACCCCCACTTGACGAGGATCAGGATGCAGCTTCAGGCGGATCAGACAGGGGATTTTTCCGTGGATAGCTCGGGAGTACTGCGGTACAGGGACCGAGTATGTGTGCCTATAGATCAGGAGATTAGAGATCACATTTTGAGGGAGGCCCATTGTACACCTTATACCATCCACCCTGGAGGTACTAAGATGTATAAGGACCTCAAGGCACAGTTTTGGTGGCCCGGAATGAAGCGGGACATTGGGAGATTCGTAGCTCACTGTTTAACTTGCCAGCAAGTGAAAGCAGAGCATCGCGTCCCTGCTGGCAAGTTGCAGAGTCTTCCAATTCCCGAGTGGAAATGGGACCACGTCACTATGGATTTCGTCACTGGATTGCCGAGGGCGCAGAGCGGAGCAGATGCGATCTGGTTATTGTTGACAGACTCACCAAGTCGGCGCACTTCTTACCGGTTCAGATGACCTGGTCACTGGAGCGTTTGGCACAGTTATATCTGGATGAGATAGTGAGGCTTCACGGCATACCTGTTTCGATTGTGTCAGATCGAGACCCGAGATTCGTATCACGCTTTTGGGGGAGTTTGCATTCTGCATTGGGGACTCAGCTCAGGTTTAGCACCGCTTTCCACCCACAGACCGATGGACAGTCAGAACGCACCATACAGACCCTTGAGGATATGCTGAGAGCGTGCGTTATGGATTTTGGAGGAGGGTGGTACCGGCACTTGTCTTTGGTTGAGTTCGCGTACAACAACAGCTATCAGGCGAGCATCCAGATGGCTCCGTTTGAAGCGTTGTATGGACGCAAGTGTCGGTCTCCCTTATATTGGAGTGACGTGGGTGAGAGGAGGACTTTGGGACCGGAGTTACTTTTGGAGGCAGAGGAAAAAGTCAGGATTATTCGCCGGCATCTTGAGACAGCCAAGAGTCGTCAGAGGAGCTACGCAGATACTCGACGGCAAGACCTGGAGTTTCAGGTTGGTGATCTTGTCTTCTTGAAGGTCTCACCCTCGAAAGGGGTCCGGAGATTTGGAGTACGGGGAAAGCTCAGTCCCCGCTTTATTGGACCCTTTGAGGTACTGTAAGACCCGGCCTTTCTTTGACTTTCCCCGTTACCCCTCGTCTCATGATGTCCGACTGAGGGTCTAATTTTGGTGTCTTCCCGAACAGTCCGGTGGGGCTCGCGGACAATTTTAGGCGGTAGAGCTTGCAAAACGGAGCACGGCAAAGCGAACGGATTCGGATTCGGATTTACGGATCTCCCGGAATGGGGGTCAAAGCGTTTGCTTTGAGTGGTGCATCGGAATCCGTGCTAAGGGGCTGGCACGCTTTTCGAGGCGATCGGACCTTTCATCTTTTTAAGTCAGTGGGTTATTTTATCTTTCGGGTGGCACCTCGGCCTTTCGGTTTTTCGTTTAGGGTCCTAACTTTATATCTTCGGTTGTTAAAAGGGGAGTTGAAATTCGTGAATTCTTGGGCTGATCGTCAGGGTTTGCGGGTATTTTTAGGTGGTAGAGCTCGCAAAACGGTGAACGGTGGCGCGATCGGATTTGAATTCCGACCCCGGGATCTCCCAGAAATAATTTTTGAAGTTTACCATTAGTGTGGGCGCATTGAAAGTCGTGCAGGCGATCGGCACATTTTTTGGGGTAATCTGGACCCCTCGTTGCATCCCGATCGATTTTAGTTGTGTTTTGGGGATTTAGGTTTTTCCCGTCTTTTATTTGGGCGTTAAGTTATTCGGGTACGTGCGGGAGAGGAACACCTAATTCCTTTCCCTCTTCCCAAGAAATCGACGGAGGGAACCAAGATCGAGAAGGGGAAAATCGCCCATCCTCTGTGGGATTGATCGAGCAAGGAGGCGAGGAGGGGACGATTATTTTTCTTACTCCTTCTCCAACGAATGAAGGTGAGTGGTTCCTTTTTCTGGTTCTTCGTTTTGGGGTTTTCCTTTTGTCGTTGTCTTGGGCAGTACGAGTTGTTAAACGGGAGGCCGTCGCCGCCGTTGTGGCACCCACGGCGTCGCCGCCGCAGTCGCCGTGTCCGCGGGGTCGTCGCCGGAGCCGCGGGGGGGCCAAAATAGGGTTACTGTTCACCGAGTACGGATCCCCCAGCCGCGGTCCACAGACCCCGGGCGTGCACCCGGTGCACGCCCCGCAGCCCCGGAGGCGCAGACCCGGCGCACGGAACCGTGCGCCGGACTGCACACCGTGCGCGGTGCACGCTCCGGGCGTGCACCCGGCGCACGCATCGGCAGCCGCGCGGCATGGACCCGGTCCGCGCTTTCCCCCGTGCGCGGCCCGGCCCAAGCCGCACCGGCTCACCCCTCCTGGGCGTGCACCCGGTCCGCGACCGCCAGCACTGTGGCCGTGAACCCGGTCCGCGACGCTGGCCGTGCTCCAGCGGCCCACCGAGCGGTGCACCCGGTCTGCGCCGCGGTCGCCTTCTGCCGTGGACCCGGTCCACGGCTGGACCCGTGCACCAGACTGCAGCCGGAGGGCCCGGGAGCTCCGTTTTTGGCCCGTCTCGTCCCGTTTTTCAGTGTTTTTGACCACGACGATGTTTTTAACATTATTACTTACTGTAACTTTTTCGGGCACAGGGTGGGAGTGTTTTAGCTGGAGCTCCGCAAGCCTTCTCCTTCGCGTTTCAGGTGGGTACATCCTTAGAACCCCTTCATGCCCATTTTCGTTACTGTCATGATTATCGTGTGGTGTGTACTCGGCTCATTATTGTTGGTTACGTTTTGGGTACTTGGTTCATTATGGTTGGGTTCGTCTTGAGTACTTGGTTCATTATGGTGGGTTTTTACTCTTAAGTCTTAACGTTTAATTCTATCATGTTGGACGGGGTCAACCTTATGTGTACTTGGGTTAAACATGGTAGGGAGGCGTCAATCATTCGTTATGGCTTTACGGTGCTTGTGATTAGATATACATATTGTTTCAGGTGGCTCTCATGCATGGATAGGTGTATGTTGTGAATATATATATATAGATTGTTTCATATGGTTCTCATGCACGGATATGCATATGTTATTTCATACGGTTCTCATACATTGATATATATATATATTGTTCACGGTTACTATGCTCGGCTGCAACACGCGCACCCGCGGTTTGGCCACTGCAAAGGGTGTGCTTTTCCGGAAAAGTGGTCTATGACCCGTGTATACCCACGAGGTGACGTAGTGGGGGCCCCCGTAGGTGTGGGGTTTGAGGCACCAAGGTGTGAGCGGTGCGACCTGTCGGGATTGGTGCCCGTCGAGGTCAGGTGATAAGGGTGATACAGGTGTTTCAGGTGTTACAGGTGTTACAGGTGTTTCAGGTGTTACAGGTGTTACAGGTGTCACAGGTGGTTTGGGGGGGGGGGACTTGCTCCGGCTAGTCTTACTTTGAGGCTTGGTATTACTTTGCTGCTTTTAGTACTCTATCATGATAGTGTCGCTGACTACCCACTCTGTGACAGGTTCACCCAGGGACGAGTGCTAGGACGACGGTGAGGCCGTGGCAAGAGTACTTTCGGTCCTTCGAGACCTTAGACTGTACGTGCCTCTATTTTGCTCATTTCATTACCTGTTAGTAGTTTGCTATGTGGATTGCGATACCCTCGAGGGGTCGATGTGGATGTTGGAATGTCATTTACTATCTTTGTGAGCGTTTGTTTTGCTTTTCCCGTTGGGCCGTTTTCAAACTACAAAAGAAAGTATTTCGAAAGCTGTTTTAAAACAATGTGGGTGTCGTGTGGGCACCGTTTTTAAAACCTGTGGATTTATCCGTTCAAAATTAGTCGGCCCTATTGAATACTTATGAGAAAGAGCTGTATGCTTCCGACCGTCGAACTAGTGTGGTTATAGCGATAGTTGTATGACTGTTGTAGTCAGGACGCCGTGCATATACAAAGGAAACTCTGCCCGTTCGCAGAGTGAATTTGTATATGCGGCGGGTCTGGGCACGCACCGGGGGAGTTTGATTTCAAAAAAAAAAGTATACGCAAATTCAACCATTTTCAGTGGTCGTCTTCCGCTTAAACAAACCCCCGGGGCGTGACAGATTAAGATGGTATTAGAGAGAAACAGCTTTAACCACAGTAGTCGCTGTCCAACATCCACTGGAGCACATTACCACTGGCTACTAGCTAATGAAATGATCAGGATATATCTGCGTAGAGATGCGAGAGTGCGGGGACTACTGAGTTTCTTTTCCGGTTTAGTTCAAGTGGTAGCACAACCCATCGGTGGTTGTTGGTTTGTCGGCCGTCTGTCGGTCATGGGTAACTCGATAGCCGTTTGTCTAAACTCGTACCTTCTGGGTCTTCTGGGGTTAGGTCACAGCGGGTGGTCGGCCGTTTCTGCCTGCGCCATGTGCAAGGTAGATGAGGGAATGAGGAATCCTTCCCCTATAATTGTTGCCCATAGTTCGGCCTTTCACCGTAGACACGGCAACGGTTGTAGAAATCGTCGTGATGGGCTCACGGGTGGCTTCCTTTAGTAGGATTGTGGTGGTAAGGCTTTCGGTAGGGTTTCTGTTTTCTGCACAAGTGCGTCGGTTCGGTTGTCCTGCAGGTAGGTTGGCGTGTGATCCCTCGAGTGCGTTTAGTGAACCTAGGCAACTTGTGACTCGGTTCTTCCCGCTGTTTTCGTTGCTTGTCTCCTTCCGACCCTTAGATTTCAGACGGATAGTCTTCAGTACCTGGAGGTCTTTGCCGAACGGACCTTGAGCTTTGTTTTTTCTTCTAGTTGGGAGCGTCGCTGTTTGGTTTGGAGTTTTATCGCTCGATTCGATGCCGGTGCTTGGAGGGGCAACGGATTGGGACCGAGCGTTAGTGGTTAATCGGAGTGTCGCACCCCGTCGATGCCAGGACGGGGGTAGGACCTGACCTTGTGAGTTTTGTCGCCAGCTTCCCGTGGCCAAGGCATGACCATGAGGCTTAGTTACGAGTGTGTTTGGGTCGTTGACCTTGTGAGGCAGGTGTGGGTCGTAGGGATCTGTCGACTGCTTGGAGCTTTGGCACTGATCACTTTCGACTAGGATGCCGTGTACGCAGCCCTTTAGGTGGGGTAGACCTTGTGGCAGGCCTTAGAGCTGAAGCCTAACCTTAGTTTTGACCGTCGCCCTGGTCGGACGGACCGTCGGGGCGGGTAATCCGGGACGGTGGATATGCTCCGAGCCTGTGACTCGTGTTGGTGACGGGTGGAGGTGGCCCGTGTTGGTGACGGGTGGGAGCGGTCCGTGTTGGTGACGGGTGAGTCCGTTGCTCTCGGGGGAGAGTTTCTGGTAGTTAGTAACCCAGCCTGTTTTGTTGGCACCTCTCGGAGCCTTGTGAGGGCGTTGAGTGGTTTGTTCTCCTCGTCGTCGGGTTGGATGTTTTGGACTTTTAAGGAATCATTGGCAGGGGTTTCTTCTGTCATCCCCTTGACTGAATTTGCCGGGAATACCCCTGGACGAGAGGCCATCCGATCTTTCGAGCTTCTACCAAACACGCAACCTATTACTTAGGTGCCTTGCGGAATGGCTCTCGCGAAACTGAGGGAATTTAAGGCACAAGGAGTTTTTTCTGAATAGAGGGTTCATCAGACCGAGTGTGTCGCCTTGGGGCGCACCCGTGCGCTTCGTGCAAAAGAGGAACGGAAGCCTACGCCTACGTATCGACTGTAGGGAGATAAGCAAAGTTACAGTGAAGAACAAGTCCGGGATTGACGACCTCTCTAATCGACTGCGAGGAGCACTTACGGATTTTTCTCCGGAATCTCAGGGACCGGAAGCTGTTTGCTAAGTTCAAGAATGTGAGTTCTGACTTCGCGAAGTGGACTTTTTGGGGCACATGGTGTCAGCAACGGGAATCACAGAGAATGTGAGCGGAACTACCCGACATACGATCCGGAACTGGCAGCAGTCGTCTTCGCTATAAAGCTTTGGAGACACCACCTTTTGGAATCCACCGATGGGTGTTTCGGGTCGTCGGAGCTATAAGTTTGGCTCACATAGGAAGAGTTGCCTTGCGACAGAGGCGTTGGTTGCAGTTGCTGAAGGACTCGACCTATCCATTCAGCATCACCCCAGCCAAAGCAAGTGTAGGAGCGGATGTCTTGAGCGGGATGGGTCAGATTGAGGAGGAATCGATAAGCGCGACTACTCAGTAGGGCCGGCACGGTCGCGCGACTCTTGTCCTTGATGGTCAAGCCAACCCTATTAGAGAAATCCTGAAAGGCCAGAGGACAGGCGCACAGATCCAGCTTATTCGAGACAAATCCCCCGGACCACGTGAGCGACCTTTCGGCGAGTGCGAACGGCACGACACATTTTCGAGGGCGGAATTGCGTTCCCGAGCTGCCAGAGTTGAAGGAAGAGGTATTGTCCGAGGCACACTGCGCTCCCTATGCGGCGCATCCAGGTGACACGAAAATGTACAAGGACCTCAAGCAGAATCTTTGGCGGACTAAATCGAAGGGGGGGGGGGGGGCGCAACACAGTTCACTGCCCGTTGTTTGGATGATTAACCAGTAAAGTTCGAACATCAGCGCCCGGCAGGGGAAAACTACAATCTCTACCTGTACCAGAGTGGAAATGGGAGCGATTCAGCATGGAATCCGTCACGGATTTTCTGCATCGCATCAAGGGTACGATGCAGTTTAAGTCACAGTGGAGCGACTGACGAAGTCAACTCTCTTCCCACCCATTCGTATGGCGTGGACTAGAGACACTCGACTGGTGTCGAACATTTGGCAAAGTCTACAGCGAGCCCTAGGAACCAAGTTGCACTTCAGCTCAGCCTTTCACCCCCAGATGGATGGACAATCCGAGCGGGTGATTCAGAGTCTCGAGGACATGCTCCGGGCTGGCGTACTAGATTTGGGAGACGGATGGTCGCGCCACCTACCCCTTGTAGAGTTCGCTTATAACAACAGCTACCAGGCGAGCATCCGGAGGGCGCCGTACGAAGCGTTGTACGGCAGACGCTGTAGACCCCCGATTGGTTGGGACGATCTGGGGGAGCGAAGGTTTTTGGGACCAGACTTGGTGGCGAAAACTGAGGAAAAAGTACGCCTCATCAGACGGCGGTTGGCGACCGCCCAGAGCCGGCAAAAGAGCTACGCAGATCGGAGGCGTCGCGATTTGGAATTCCAGGTGGGGAAGCAGGCGTTGTTGCGGGTTTCGCCGTCAAAAGGGGCGAAGCGGTTTGGGTTGAGGGGCAAGTTGAGCCCACGGTATGCGGGGCCGTTCGAGATCCTGGAGCGCATCGGCCCGGTGGCCTACCGCCTCGCCCTACCGCCGAACCTTGATCGAGTTCACGGGGTGTTCCACGTGCCCATGCTTCGGAAGTATCTCCCCGACCCATCGCGAGTACTCGACGTCCCTGCAATTGAGCTTAAGAAAGACCTGAGCTTCGAGGAAGTGCCGGTGCGGATCCTAGCACGAGAGGACAAAAAGCTACGAAGTCGGACCATTCCCTACGTGAAGGTGCTTTGGAGCAATCAAGGAGAAAGTGAGGCAACTTAGGAACCAGAGTCAAAGATGAGGGAGTGCTACCCGGACCTCTTCGCCGCAGGTGAGGGTTAAGTTTCGAGGACGAAACTTGTTTTTAGCGGTGAGTGGTGTAAGACCCGGCCTTTCTTTGACTTTCCCCGTTACCCCTCGTCTCATGATGTCCGATTGAGGGTCTAATTTTGGTGTCTTCCCGAACAGTCCGGCGGGGCTCGCGGACAATTTTAGGCGGTAGAGCTTGCAAAACGGAGCACGGCAAAGCGAACGGATTCGGATTCGGATTTACGGATCTCCCGGAATGGGGGTCAAAGCGTTTGCTTTGAGTGGTGCATCGGAATCCGTGCTAAGGGGCTGGCACGCTTTTCGAGGCGATCGGACCTTTCATCTTTTTAAGTCAGTGGTTATTTTATCTTTCGGGTGGCACCTCGGCCTTTCGGTTTTTCGTTTAGGGTCCTAACTTTATATCTTCGGTTGTTAAAAGGGGAGTTGAAATTCGTGAATTCTTGGGCTGATCGTCAGGGTTTGCGGGTATTTTTAGGTGGTAGAGCTCGCAAAACGGTGAACGGTGGCGCGATCGGATTTGAATTCCGACCCCGGGATCTCCCAGAAATAATTTTTGAAGTTTACCATTAGTGTGGGCGCATCGAAAGTCGTGCAGGCGATCGGCACGTTTTTCGGGGTAATCTGGACCCCTCGTTGCATCCCGATCGATTTTAGTTGTGTTTTGGGGATTTAGGTTTTTCCCGTCTTTTATTTGGGCGTTAAGTTATTTGGGTACGTGCGGGAGAGGAACACCTAATTCCTTTCCCTCTTCCCAAGAAATCGACGGAGGGAACCAAGATCGAGAAGGGGAAAATCGCCCATCCTCTGTGGGATTGATCGAGCAAGGAGGCGAGGAGGGGACGATTATTTTTCTTACTCCTTCTCCAACGAATGAAGGTGAGTGGTTCCTTTTTCTGGTTCTTCGTTTTGGGGTTTTCCTTTTGTCGTTGTCTTGGGCAGTACGGGTTGTTAAACGGGAGGCCGCCGCCGCCGTTGTGGCACCCACGGCGTCGCCGCCGCAGTCGCCGTGTCCGCGGGGTCGTCGCCGGAGCCGCGGGGGGGGCCAAAATAGGGTTACTGTTCACCGAGTACGGATCCCCCAGCCGCGGTCCACAGACCCCGGGCGTGCACCCGGTGCACGCCCCGCAGCCCCGGAGGCGCAGACCCGGCGCACGGAACCGTGCGCCGGACTGCACACCGTGCGCGGTGCACGCTCCGGGCGTGCACCCGGCGCACGCATCGGCAGCCGCGCGGCATGGACCCGGTCCGCGCTTTCCCCCGTGCGCGGCCCGGCCCAAGCCGCACCGGCTCACCCCTCCTGGGCGTGCACCCGGTCCGCGACCGCCAGCACTGTGGCCGTGAACCCGGTCCGCGACGCTGGCCGTGCTCCAGCGGCCCACCGAGCGGTGCACCCGGTCTGCGCCGCGGTCGCCTTCTGCCGTGGACCCGGTCCACGGCTGGACCCGTGCACCAGACTGCAGCCGGAGGGCCCGGGAGCTCCGTTTTTGGCCCGTCTCGTCCCGTTTTTCAGTGTTTTTGACCACGACGATGTTTTTAACATTATTACTTACTGTAACTTTTTCGGGCACAGGGTGGGAGTGTTTTAGCTGGAGCTCCGCAAGCCTTCTCCTTCGCGTTTCAGGTGGGTACATCCTTAGAACCCCTTCATGCCCATTTTCGTTACTGTCATGATTATCGTGTGGTGTGTACTCGGCTCATTATTGTTGGTTACGTTTTGGGTACTTGGTTCATTATGGTTGGGTTCGTCTTGAGTACTTGGTTCATTATGGTGGGTTTTTACTCTTAAGTCTTAACGTTTAATTCTATCATGTTGGACGGGGTCAACCTTATGTGTACTTGGGTTAAACATGGTAGGGAGGCGTCAATCATTCGTTATGGCTTTACGGTGCTTGTGATTAGATATACATATTGTTTCAGGTGGCTCTCATGCATGGATAGGTGTATGTTGTGAATATATATATATAGATTGTTTCATATGGTTCTCATGCACGGATATGCATATGTTATTTCATACGGTTCTCATACATTGATATATATATATTGTTCACGGTTACTATGCTCGGCTGCAACACGCGCACCCGCGGTTTGGCCACCGCAAAGGGTGTGCTTTTCCGGAAAAGTGGTCTATGACCCGTGTATACCCACGAGGTGACGTAGTGGGGGCCCCCGTAGGTGTGGGGTTTGAGGCACCAAGGTGTGAGCGGTGCGACCTGTCGGGATTGGTGCCCGTCGAGGTCAGGTGATAAGGGTGATACAGGTGTTTCAGGTGTTACAGGTTTTACAGGTGTTTCAGGTGTTACAGGTGTTACAGGTGTCACAGGTGGTTTGGGGGGGGGGACTTGCTCCGGCTAGTCTTACTTTGAGGCTTGGTATTACTTTGCTGCTTTTAGTACTCTATCATGATAGTGTCGCTGACTACCCACTCTGTGACAGATTCGCCCAGGGACGAGTGCTAGGATGACGGTGAGGCCGTGGCAAGAGTACTTTCGGTCCTTCGAGACCTTAGACTGTACGTGCCTCTATTTTGCTCATTTCATTACCTGTTAGTAGTTTGCTATGTGGATTGCGATACCCTCGAGGGGTCGATGTGGATGTTGGAATGTCATTTACTATCTTTGTGAGCGTTTGTTTTGCTTTTCCCGTTGGGCCGTTTTCAAACTACAAAAGAAAGTATTTCGAAAGCTGTTTTAAAACAATGTGGGTGTCGTGTGGGCACCATTTTAAAAACCCTGTGGATTTATGGATTGCGAAAACCATTCTGAAAACCTGGGCGCCGTGTGGGCGCCGTTTTTAAAACCTGTGGATTTATCCGTTCAAAATTAGTCGGCCCTATTGAATACTTATGAGAAAGAGCTGTATGCTTCCGACCGTCGAACTAGTGTGGTTATAGCGATAGTTGTATGACTGTTGTAGTCAGGACGCCGTGCATATACAAAGGAAACTCTGCCCGTTCGCAGAGTGAATTTGTATATGCGGCGGGTCTGGGCACGCACCGGGGGAGTTTGATTTTTAAAAAAAAAGTATACGCAAATTCAACCATTTTCAGTGGTCGTCTTCCGCTTAAACAAACCCCCGGGGCGTGACAGGTACTTGACAGAGTTGGTCCTGTGGCATACAGAGTTGCTTTACCCCCGCGCCTGGCCGGAGTTCATGATGTCTTCCATGTCTCAGCTCTGAGGAGATATGTTTTTGACCCGTCGCACGTGATTGACTTCACTTCGTTGGAGATCGGCGAGGACTTGGTCTACGAGGAGTGCCCGTTGCGAATTCTTGCTCGTGAGGTGAGGGAATTGCGCAACCGGGCCATTCCATATGTGAAGATCCTGTGGAGCAATCATGAGGAGTACTTGGGAGCTGGAGACAGAGATGAGGGACGCCTACCCTTTCTTATTCGAGACTTCTGTTTGAGGTACGTCTGTTCTGTTTTCTTTGTTTCGGGGACGAAACTTTTTTTAGTGGGGGAGGATGTAGGGCCCCTAAACTCCTTACAGCTTTTTCCCATGAATCCACTGTGCAAACACCTGTTGATGGTGTATCTGGCCCATGGTGCATCAAAGGGATGCCACAGATGGACCCTGTGAGCTTTGGTTGGCTGTTTTGGCCTTCGGCTGCTTTTGCCGAATTTTAGAAAAAGGAATTTGGCCAAACAGAGGGTGGATTTGGATTCAGCGCGGAAAAACGCTTGAAAATGGCTTTTTATTTGCTTAATTCTGAGTCCGGATGCCCAAAAGCGGGCTCCCGGAAGTTTTGGCAGTTTTTGGTGTTTGCGGGAGCCTCCGGCAAATTTTGGAGGCGGATTTTGGCGAAACGGACGTCGTTTTTGGAATCAGCGCGCAAAAACGGTCAAGATGGGCTATTTTCTTGCTGTTTTTGAGCTTGTGGGTACTGTTCACGCCGGAACAGTATCTCCGGCGATCGCCGGCGGCGGCCGGCGGCGCCGGCGGGCGGCGGCGCAGCCTCGGGCAGGCGGCAGGCGGCGGCACGCGGCGCGGGCAGGCCGCGGGCAGGCGCGCAGGTGCGCGGGCAGGAGCGCGGTCCACTGCGGAGGTCGTGCGCCGGGGGCGGGCCACGTGGCGCTTTCCGGTTGGCCGGCGCAGCAGACGCGGTCCACGGAATTTGGGCCCGGGTGCACGGTAGACCGGGTGGACACGTGGCGTGAGGTGATTGGTCCGGTGTTGTGCTCCCGGTCCACGCAACCGGTGGAGTTGGTGACCGGGGCAGTTGGCCGTACGGCGGGGCAGGTGGCCGTACGGCCGGGGCAGGCGGCGACGTGCGCGGTCCACGGCGCGACGTGCGCGGTGCACGGATTGCCGGACCACGTGTCGCGCGGCCATTGGCGGGCTCACGTGCACCGGGCACAGCGGGGCGCGAAGGACCGGGGTTGTGGGCTACGTGGCCGGCCCACAGCGTTTCGGGCTTGAACAGTAATGGGCCGGGCCCATTACTGTAGCCGCCCGAAAAATTTCGGGCGCCCGAAACCTGGACTTATTTGGTATTTTTGCAATTGTTTCTCCAGCACTATATATACCAACCCGAGCCCCCTTCTTTACTTTCTTTCTCTCAACCCTTTCACTTTCTGCCCGAGCCCCCTCAAGCAAAGTTGTTCACCTCTTCACCCTTGATCTTCCTGCCAAGTTCTAGGATTTTAGGAGGCTCGAATCCCGAGGTTTCCCATTTTACGGCGCGACGCAACGTTGCTTTCCTGTGTTCTTTTACGGCGCAGCGACAGTGTTTTAGCTCCCCTGGGCTACCCCGAGATCACTTTGCTGTGATTCTTGCGCCGGCAGACTCCTAAGAGGTAGGACTTCATCTTTCGTTTTGGTCGCGCTTTCCCGTTTCGAGGTTTTGGCACGGATCCCGAGGCAAACAGTGACCCCATTTTCTGTGTGAACTTCCTTGACAGCAGCGGGGTATTTTGGTCATATCTTCGCGCACGAGCGTCAGACGGAAACGAGCTTATACAACTTTTTTATCTACGGATCGTAAGGAACACGCTCGTATTTTTCTTGGATTTTCCTGAGGTTTATTTCGAGGTGAAAATTACTGTTTCCTCAGTGAACAGTGCACAGTTTTTAGCACAGATTTTTGTATGAGTGTACCCCCTTGCCGAATTTTTATCTTGACTTACCGAACTCAGATTTGGGCGTGCAAGGTACCGTTGCGAAGCTATCGACGCGAGGATCGCTGTGATATTTTTCTTGGAATTTTCTGGGCACTTTCTGCAGGTGATAATTTAACAGTTTTGAATCCGATGTTGTATGTGGTTATAAGAGCAATAATTGGGAGCCTAAGTGTAATTAGTGAGCTTTGTATTGTACCAGGAATATTACGGGTGTGCTAAAATCGTGGGAGCAAGGATTTGGAGTTTTGGTATTTTCTTGCTGTACGGACTTGGACAGTTTACACATCAGGTGGGTGGTTGTTGTACTCCTCTCCTTTGTTATGCCCACTAGGAACATCAGAGCACCCCCACATTGTTGATGCTGATTTGTTGATTGATAGTCTTGTATGCTCTAGGGAATTACTTAATTGTTATTTGATCCATGTGGAAATTGTTGGACTGCATGTTTAGGGGTAAAATAATAGTTGAGGACTATAAAATTGCTAAATATTCTTATGAGACTGTCACTTTAGCTTATGTCACTCTGAACTGATTACTCTTGGAAAATGGACAACATATTGAGACAATGCATGATTAAACGGGTCACTTAAATATTGACATCTTTTACTGCTACACTATCTTTTGGGACTTGACTTAGGAGAAACCATGCATTTATTCTTTTCTTCTCCTATTATCGATAGACTTGCGGCATAGTCGCTCAGGTTCGAGCGTGTGTTGGACAGTGTAGCCAGGTATTGGGGATTTGGGACAGGTTGGGCTTTTGACAGGGTGTTGCGGCGACCACGGATCTTGGGTGGTTGACCGGGTTGTTACTGTTGCATCAGATTGGGGGTTTTGGGGATCGGGCTTGTTACGGAATTTGAGTTGGCGTATTTCGTGAATGTAATATGTCTTGAAGATTGAAGATGAAGAAACTTCGGATCGTATACCTCAATCTCAAGAAAGAAGAATTCAAAAGGATCAGGTACGTTTAACTAAAGAATTTTGATGATCCGAATACTTCTTATAGAGTAGAAACACTTGGAAGAGGTTTTAATTGCGTTAACATCAAAAACTGGACATGGGACATGTTCAGGATCCGGATCAGGCTTGCAATCCGGATCCCGAAAGGTGTGTTGTTCATACACTGCTTCAATCCGGATCACAGCTTCTGCAATCCGGATCCCGAACATGGTATTTTGCAAAATGTATGAACGATCCGGATCGGGGACTACGATCCGGATCCCGAACATCAATTTTCTGGAAACCGTCTTTCATGCTTCTGCAATCCGGATCGCCAAATCCAATCCGGATCGCCGTCGGTAAAACTTTCCAGAAAAGTTTGTTTTTGATCCGAATATTCTTCCTAGGGTTTCTAACCTATAAATAGCCCTACCTTTTCATTTCTAGGGCATCCGCTATAGATCGGCTGGTTAAGAAAAGATAGCCGAAAAGAAAAATCCACATATATAGAGAAGAACGGAAATCATTAGATCTATTCTATGGTTCTTCATCTATATTGATTGATTTGATTCTAGGTTTTCCATACTCACATTTTGAGTAGAATCAAATCAATGAATACTTAGATGGTATTTCCGATCTATCTTTAATCTAGGTATTCGGCGGATCATCACCACCCAAACAAACAACGATTTATCCCAAAATCGGCGCGTGGACTCGCGTGGCCTTGTGGATTCAAGGTGCAACCGCTCTCGTGGATTCGGAGCGAGGTGCGTTCGTGGATTCGAAGCGTGCCATTGGGTGAAGACCGTGGATTCGGTTGGACGTCGTGGACTCGACGTTGGACGCTGTGGATTCAGCGTTGGGCGCGGATCGTGGATTCGAGAAGCGTCGTGGAGCGAGCGGAGAAGATCTACTAGGAGCGTATGGTAAAAGGTTGAGTCGTCTGTGAGTACGTTATATCACCTTGTACGTGTGTTAATTCTAGTGGATTTCGCCGTGTTATCGGTCCCGTGGTTTTTTACTCCGGTTTGGAGTTTTTCCACGTAAAAATCTTGTGTGTTCTTTTATTTTTCCGCATTGGGTTTTATCGCGCAATGATTTTTTGAGTGTTTATTGTTTACACCTATTCACCCCCCTCTAGGTGTTTTTTCCCCTATTTAGATCCTTATTAACCTAAACCCAACAAGTGGTATCAGAGCGGGAATAGGGTTGTAAACAATGGTTGAAGGTGGAAACATCAATCGACCCCCTTTCTTTGATGGAACAAATTATGCGTACTGGAAAGTACGGATGAAAGCTTTCTTAATTTCCATCGACGAAAGGGTGTGGCAATCAATTGAATTAGGATGGTCTAATCCAACTGAAATTTTAGATGATGTTCGCACCTTAAAACCTAGGTCGAAATGGACCAAGGAAGAGATAGACTTATCTTCTTACAATGGCAAAGGGATTAATGCTCTATTTAATGCTTTGTCACAAACTGAGTTCTCTCGCGTCTCGGCATGTGAGACTGCGAAAGAAATCTGGGATGTTCTTCAAGTTACGCATGAGGGAACTAACTTAGTGAAGATTCAGAAACTGCAAATGCTCACGAGCAAGTTTGACTCTATCTCTATGGCAGAGAATGAATCCTTCACTGACTATTACACACGATTGCAAGATATCGTGAACTCATGTGCTAACTTGGGAGAGAAGATTCCAGAATTTAAAGTTGTAAGAAAAATTCTAAGAACTCTTCCTGAACGATTTCGCCCGAAGGTCGCAGCCATTGAAACAATTAAACACCCGGACGAAATGCGTGTAGAAGAATTAGTAGGTGCTTTACAAACTTATGAAATGACTTTTCCTACTAACTATTCTTCTGGAAAGGCATCCTCTTCTAAGTCTTCAGGTTACGCATTGAAATCAACTAAAGAAGAAGACGCGGATTCATCCTCCTCGGACGACGACGAGAACATTTCTATGGAGGACTTTGAGAAGCAGCTCGCTCTCTTGACAAGGAAGTTTCGCCGCAACTTTCGAAGGGGAAATTCAAGCAAAACTCAATCCTTCGGAAAGTCGAAGAAAGGCAAGGGTCCTTCAATCACAAGTCAAGAAAGCAAGAGAACTTCTCAAAGGATAAGAAAAGTTCTGAGGGACAAGTTCAGTGTTTCAAATGTCGAGGCTACGGCCACATTGCAACGGAATGTCCCAACAAGAATCCGGCAAAGAAGAAAGCGATGCAAGTCGTTACTTGGGATGACAACTCCACGTCAAATGAGTCATCGTCAAGTGATGAAGAAGACAACGCGACAGCTTTCCACGCGTCCACCACATCTTCACCCTTCATGTGCTTAATGGCAAGTACATCCGACTCACTGTCCAACTCCACTGTTGAAAAGATTGCAACGGACGATGAATCAGATGATTCGGAAGGTGAAGATTTTGTTTTAGCCTACCATAAGCTTTTGAGGGATTCAAAGAAACTGGCTAAGCAAAACAAGGGGTTGAAAGAGAGATTACAGGATCTTGAAGATGAAGTAAAAAGGGTAACCTCTATCTCAACCGATCTTGAAGTGGAAAGGGACAATCTGATTAAGACAAATGTTTCCCTTCAAGAGTCCAATGAGCAACTCGAGAAGAATTATATGGATATGGTGAACAAAGCGAATTACTTCTTGAAGCTCAACGGCGAGGCTCGACAGGAAAAATTGGAAATGACGGAGACCATACGCCAACTAAAGGATGACTTAAAGAGATTTTCTTCTGGAAGGAGTAAGTTGGACAGACTTCTTGGTCTCGGTCAAAGAAATAAGTTCGGCCTCGGATACACTCAAACTGGAGACATTCCAAGTTCGAGTGGTACAGTATTTGTGCCTCAGTCGGTATCTCCTCCTCCGACACCGGTGTTCACGACAAGCAACGACAACGAACCTACTACATCTTCCTCGGAATCGACAAGAACCAAGGTATGTTTTCGTTGTGGCATTTCAGGGCACATAAGAAGAAATTGCAAGACGGAAGCCAAACGCACACCTCAAGCACATCTTGCAATGACTACCAAAAGGGCTATTCCTCGGAAAACAAGTGCAATTCATTCAAAGGAAAAGAGCCTTGGTAGTACACCGCTCAAGACGACATCATCAAGGAGCAGCAATTCTTCAAGCAAGACGCTCTCACCTAGGAAATCAACTTCACGACCATTACCGACGCACTTCAAAAAGGTTTGGGTGCGCAAAGGTGAAATCTTTCCCTGTCTTGCTACCAATGTTTCTTTGCATGCATATGATAGTTCGTCTTGGTACCTGGATAGCGGGTGTTCCCGTCATATGACCGGCGATAAAAACTGTTTTCAAACATTTGAGAAAAACTCCGGAGGACTTGTTGTTTTCGGAGATGGTCGGTCTTCCAAAATTGTTGGAAAGGGAACGGTAGCTATTCCAGATGGCCCGGTTCTAGATAATGTATTATTTGTTCATGGCCTTAAGACTAACCTCATAAGCATAAGTCAACTGTGTGATAGTGGTTATTCAGTTAATTTTTCATCTGATAAATGCACTGTAACTGACATGAACCATGCTTTCTTTTTAAAGGGGGTTAGATCAGAAAACAACTGTTATGTAGTTCCTTCTAAGATTTCTGAAAAATGTAACCTAGCATCTTTGAAAAATGAAACACTTTGGCATGAAAGGCTAGGTCACATAAACTTTAAGGAACTTGCTAGAATTTCAAATAAAGATGTGGTCAAGGGGGTTCCAAAACTTTCTTTTGAACAAAACCTTGTGTGTGGCGGTTGCCAAAAGGGAAAACAGTCTAGGACTGCACACAAGAATTTGAACCACATAGGTACAAAACGGCCTTTGGAACTTTTGCATATGGACTTAATGGGGCCAACTCGTCAACCATCTCTGGGAGGTAAATGGTATATTTTCTTGTTGGTTGATGATTTTTCTAGATATACTTGGGTAGCATTCTTAAAAGAAAAAGCTGATACTTTTGATTCTTTTCTCGAAATCTGCAATCGTATTATGATAGAAAAGAATGATAGGATTACTCGAGTTAGGAGTGATAGAGGTGGGGAATTCATAAATTCCAAATTCATTGATTTTTGCACTTCTAATGGCATTAAACATGAATTCTCCGCACCTTACACACCTCAACAAAATGGTGTAGTCGAGCGCAAAAACAGGGTCGTACAGGAAATGGCACGTGTTATGCTTCACAGCCGGAACTTACCTTTTTATTTTTGGGCTGAAGCGGTGAACACTGCTGTTTATGTTATCAATCGCGTGTATTTGCGCCCGGGGACTTTGAATACACCATATGAACTTTGGTTTTGTAGAAAACCTAACATCAAATATTTTCGCATCTTTGGGAGTCGGTGTTTTATTTTACGTGATCGTGAGAATCTTGGAAAATTTGACTCTCGAAGTGACGAAGGGATTTTCTTAGGTTATTCTACAAACAGCAGAGCATATCGAGTTTTTAACTTAGAATCTAAGACGATCGTAGAATCGATAAATGTTAAGGTAGATGAAGCTTTTCATTTTGAATCTGAAAAATCTACCCTCGATATCTCTCTTGATGATGATACACCTGCTAATGCATCTTCTTCTAACAATTCTTTCGATAATAATGTTGATGCATCTAACGGTTCTTCAAGCTTATCTGATGTGCAGGAATCATCTCGTGTACCTCCGCCTACTCCTCTACCTCAAACGTTACGCATCTCCAAGGATCACCCTGAATCGAACATAATTGGAGATCCACAAGAAGGAGTTAGAACACGGAGACAATTGGTTTGCGGATTTGCATGCTATGTATCTCAAATCGAACCAAAGAATGTTGATGAAGCTCTCCAAGATGATTATTGGATTAAAGCAATGCAGGAAGAGCTCCATCAATTCGAGCGAAACAAAGTCTGGGAACTGACGAAGCCTCCGAAGCAACACAATGTGATAGGTACCAAATGGATCTTCAAGAACAAGAAAAACGAAGAAGGTACTATCATCAGGAACAAAGCAAGGTTAGTTGCTCAAGGCTATTCTCAAGTAGAAGGTATAGACTTTGATGAAACCTTCGCCCCTGTAGCTAGACTCGAGTCCATTCGTATATTGTTTGCGATCGCTTGTCATTTTAAAATCAGATTATTTCAAATGGACGTTAAGAGCGCCTTTTTAAATGGATTTTTAAATGAGGAAGTTTATGTAGCTCAACCGAAAGGTTTTGTGGATCATAAACTACCTAACCATGTTTTTCGTCTGAAAAAGGCTCTTTACGGTCTGAAACAAGCACCGCGAGCATGGTACGAAAGGTTGACAAAGCACCTTTTGGAAAAGGGCTACACTCGAGGGGGAGCTGACAGGACTCTCTTTGTGAAGCATTATCAAAACAATTTCATAGTTGCTCAAATCTATGTCGATGACATTGTTTTTGGAGCAACAAGAGATAATGATGCTTCTAAATTCGCGGAGACCATGGAAAGCGAATTTGAGATGTCCATGATGGGCGAATTGAATTATTTTCTTGGATTACAAGTTAAACAAAACGATGAAGGAATTCACTTGTGTCAATCCAAGTATGCACTGGAGTTGGTCAAAAAGTTTGATCTTGAAAATTCTAAAGATTTTCCGACTCCAATGGGAACTAGCCATAAGGGACTTGGAAGTGAATCACAAAGTGAGAATGTAGACGAGAAACTGTACCGCAGTATGATTGGAAGTCTACTATATCTCACGGCTAGTCGCCCGGATATATCCTTCAGTGTTGGGATTTGTGCGAGATATCAATCAGCACCGAAGGAGGTTCACCTGAAAGCGGTGAAACGGATCATCCGGTATATCAAAGGTACAATCAATTTCGGAATTTGGTATCCTATGGGAACGACTTTGGATATTGTTGGATACTCAGATGCCGATTGGGCTGGATCGGTGGATGACCGGAAAAGCACGAGTGGTGCATGCTTCTATCTTGGCCACTGCCTTGTTGCATGGCACAGTAAAAAGCAGAACTGCATAGCACTCTCGACTGCCGAAGCGGAGTACATTTCTGCAGGAAGTTGTTCAACCCAATTGATTTGGATGAAGAGCGTGTTGAGCGATTTCCGAATTTCAACATCTTCGGTAACCATTTTATGTGACAACACTAGTGCTATTAACATTTCTAAAAACCCTGTGTTGCACTCTAGAACAAAACATATTGAACTTAGATATCATTTTCTTAGAGAGCTAGTTGAATCAAACATTCTTCAACTGTCATATATTTCAACTGAGGATCAATTAGCCGACATCTTAACAAAACCTTTGGATCAAAAACGTTTTATTCACTTGCGTAAAGCAATTGGCATGCTTTCCTTGAAATAAACTCTTTTGAAACCTTTGCTTAGATTAGGTTTTGTTTTTGTTCTTTTTTTGTTTTGTTCTTTATCTATGTTCTGTACATAGCACACTAATTGAGCATAAATCATAATTGACTTTAATTGCATCCTTTTATGCATTTAGAAATTTATTATGCTTTTGATGTCATAATATTTCAATGTTGCAATGATCATTTACGTTAATTAAACCATCTTTTAAGTGATCAAAGTCAATTTCTCTCTCAATGATCTCTTGGTATAGTCATTATCATATTTGATTGCTTAGTCGAGTATGAATTCGAGATCAATGGTTTGGTTGAATACCTTATATATTAAATAATTGATAGCCAATTGAGGGGGAGTCAATGAAATGTGAAATGCTCAAAAGATGTGGAAAGAGTTACATCCCAATGAGGAGTGTGAAAACTACCACCACATGGAGGAAATGAAAGAAAAAAATCTACTCCATGAATGAAAAGCAAATTTTTGTTTTGAAAATGTTGATGAAATTCATATTGAAATACTTGACTCAGTCGTATTTCATGGTTGGTATAAGGTGGGATTTTTAATAAAAGATGCTCAAAGAGCCACTCCTTCAACAGATTGTCTAGATATATTATCTAACTTATCTGGGATTTCAAACATCTATTGATCTTGGTATTTCATTTTCTTTACCAAAATTGATGATTTGATAAAGGCATTACACATAAGATCAGGATAGATGTAATTGAAGTTGTTCAACTTTAAGTGTTTTAACTTTCGTAAATTTTCGTTTCATTTTTGGATATTTTTGATAGATTTTTCATAATCTATTTCTTGTTGTATGAAACGATGTCATTTGTTTAAAGTTGACATGGTAAAGTGCTTACATACTTTTTCTGGATTTTATGGAATTTTTCTAAATTTTTCTGAAGAAAAAGGTGTAGCCGATCCGGATCGGGCAAGTGATCCGGATCCCGAACGCAGGATTTTTCCTGCGGGTAGCCGATCCGGATCACATTCTCGACCGATCCGGATCACGGCTAGGGTTTTTATAAAAACAAACAGATTTTGATTTCTTTTACCCTAATCTTTTGTTCTCAAATCTCTAGAGCTTCTCTCTCTAGATTTCTTGCTTTTGGAGCTTCAAAACTCAAAGTTCTTCGGATTCAAGTAAGTTTTATTGATCAAAACTCGGTTTTTATGGTTTTTCATCAAACGTGAGTTAAAATCATGGATTTTTTCGTTTGTGAATGGTTTTTGATCAAATTTCTTTTGAAATAAGAACTCTGGGTCAATTAGTTTTGCTTTTATGCTGGGATTTCTCTGATTAACGAGTTTTTAGGCTTCGATTTCAAAAAATTCGGTTTTAGGGCATAAAAGAGGAATTTTTGTAAATCACGAAATTGATCTATTTTTAAAATTCTTTTTGAAAAACTAATTTGATTCTTGGCTTCTCTACATGATTATGATTGTCTAGGTACAATGTTTTCAAATTTTTCAAAATTGACAATTTTTCATATGTCCTTGAGTTGGTTTCACAGGACACTTTCTTAAACTCAAAGCACTAGACGCAATGGCCTTCTCCTGGTTAATTCTGCTACTGGTTACAATGGTGCTCACCAGAGCAACTAATAAGTTGAAAAGAGCCAAGAAACTCCAAAGAAAAGGAGAAGTCGATGTCATAAGTGACACTGAACTTGAAGAGAATGTGAATGAGATTCATTGGGACATGATAACAGATGATGAAGATGATGAGGTATTGCCGACTAACTCAACACGAAAAGGAAAAGCTCCCTTGGACACTGGGAACGCTCCTATGCCTGCCCCAACTATCTCTATAAAACGTAAGCGACTTGCTCGACGTTTTGGACTGAGACAGGAGACCAAGGTTGACCCACCAATAGCTCCTGACTCTCCGCCACGTGTTGAAGAAGTATTTGTTAACAGTGACCGTCTTAGAGCGTTTGCACATCGCGAATGCATTGGCGAAAGGCATGTGAACATTGAGGCTCTACAAGGTCACTCCCCTGAATTTGGTACTTTGATTGAACAAGCAAATCTCATTCAAGTATGTCGCTTCCCAGAAACTCTCGGTTACTGCCTGCACCAGGTGAGGACCTTCTATACCAACGCACGGCATCTTCGCGAATTTGAAAACGGTCCTATGGAGTTCTACACGAATATCCAAGGCACGAGATTCAAAATCACTCCACAGTTGATTGGCGAGGTTTTGGGAATGGAAGCCAGCAAGAAAGGAGTCCACTACCTGAAAGGGATAAATTTGACAAATACTTTATGGCGAAAAGTTATCGAAGGAATTTGTCTCGAGGGAACACAGTCAACCGATAAATCAGTTCGATCTAAAGAACTTCGTCTTGAATATCGCTTCTTAAATTTCATCACGTGTTACAACATACTTCCAAACATGCAGACGAAGGTTGTGAGATGGGAACGATTGTTGTTCTTATATCTCATCGGACATCCATCAGAGGCAATGGCATTGAATATCAACATCCCGTACATCATCTGGAATAGAATGGCACGATATGTTGAGCATCCTCACCCCAGCGAAAGAATTCCTTTTCCACTGATTATAATGAGGATTTTAAAGAAATTTCAAGTTGACATCACTTCTACAACCTTTCATCAATGTCTGAACATGATAGATGAGTCCACAATTGTCAAATCCCTTCACAAGTTGCCACATGTCACTCAAGCTTCTGCATCTGGGAAGAAGCCTGACCCAAGCACGGCTGCATCACCATCTCATCAAGCACCTGGCACAGATGATGACGCATCATTGAATTCGATTTTCAAGTTACAGCAACGACTGTCTATCCAGCAGGAACAAATTTTGAAAGAACAACAGCGGATTACCAATGAGCTAGAAATATCAACAGCAGCTCACATCACCATCACGAAGAAGATAAATTCAATGGACAAGCGGATGCGAAAGATAATGTCCAAGATTGGTTGCACAAGTTCTGAAGATTCAGATTCTGAAAACTGACCTTTTCTTTTTGTGCAGGATTTTTTTTTAACGATTCTTTTAGTTTAGTTTTCAGTTTGTGCATACTATTAGGACTTTATGTTTTCTTTACTCTCCTTACATATTGTAGCTCATGCTACGTTTTGGCTTTGTTTTGTGACAAAAAGGGGGAGAGAGTTTGAGAGAGAGAGTTAGAGTTAACAATGATTGTGAATATCAAGGTAAGTAAAGGTAAGTATGGACCTCAACTCAACTTTGGTTTTTCTTTTGTGATTTATTTTACATGCTTCTATACTAACTATTCGATTGACTATTTGGGCATGTAATATGACTAACAAGTTGTTGTTGAACTAACATACTTTGACATTTGGTTTTTGACTGCTTAGAAGATATGGTTGGTTTTAACTATGATTTTCTTACATATCTGAATTTTTCAAATGTCATGATGAGAAAAACTCTATCTCTGTAGCTGGTTTTGAATGTTTCAATTCTTGAGGTATCTAACGATTTTGTTTGTCAAGAATGCTTTCTTTGTGCAGAGATTACAGATGTCTAAGTCTAGAGTCTGTTTTAGGAGTTTATCTCATGTATTTAATTTCTGGAACTCTTTTGTAAATTTTTGTTGTATGGTGATAGCAACAAAAATATCCTTTTTGAATTTTCTTTTGTGGATTTGTGTTTTGTCACGAAACCGCCAAAGGGGGAGATTGTTACGGAATTTGAGTTGGCGTATTTCGTGAATGTATTAAGTCTTGAAGATTGAAGATGAAGAAACTTTGGATCGTATACCTCAATCTCAAGAAAGAAGAATTCAAAAGGATCAGGTACGTTTAACTAAAGAATTTTGATGATCCGAATACTTCTTATAGTGTAGAAACACCTGGAAGAGGTTTTAATTGCTTAACATCAAAAACTGGACATGGGACATGTTCAGGATCCGGATCGTGGCTTGCAATCCGGATCCCGAAAGGTGTGTTGTTCATACACTGCTTCAATCCGGATCACAGCTTCTGCAATCCGGATCCCGAACATGGTATTCTGCAAAATGTATGAACGATCCGGATCGGGGACTACGATCCGGATCCCGAACATCAATTTTCTGGAAACCGTCTTTCTTGCTTCTGCAATCCGGATCGCCAAATCCAATCCGGATCGCCGTCGGAATTTCTTTCCAGAAAAGTTTGTTTTTGATCCGAATATTCTTCCTAGGGTTTCTAACCTATAAATAGCCCTATTTTCATTTCTAGGGCATCCGCAATAGATCGGCTGGTTAAGAAAAGATAGCCGAAAAGAAAAATCCACATATATAGAGAAGAACGGAAATCATTAGATCTATTCAATGGTTCTTCATCTATATTGATTGATTTGATTCTAGGTTTTCCATACTCACATTTTGAGTAGAATCAAATCAATGAATACTTAGATGGTATTTCCGATCTATCTTTAATCTAAGTATTCGGCGGATCATCACCACCCAAACAAACAACGATTTATCCCAAAATCGGCGCGTGGACTCGCGTGGCCTTGTGGATTCAAGGTGTTATCGCTCTCGTGGATTCGGAGCGAGGTGCGTTCGTGGATTCGAAGCGTGCCATTGGGTGAAGACCGTGGATTCGGTTGGACGTCGTGGACTCGACGTTGGACGCTGTGGATTCAGCGTTGGGCGCGGATCGTGGATTCGAGAAGCGTCGTGGAGCGAGCGGAGAAGATCTACTAGGAGCGTATGGTAAGAGGTTGAGTCGTCAGTGAGTACGCTATATCACCTTGTACGTGTGTTAATTCTAGTGGATTTCGCCGTGTTATCGGTCCCGTGGTTTTTTACTCCGGTTTGGAGTTTTTCCACGTAAAAATCTTGTGTGTTCTTTTATTTTTCCGCATTGGGTTTTATCGCACAATGATTTTTTGAGTGTTTATTGTTTACACCTATTCACCCCCCTCTAGGTGTTTTTTTCCCTATTAGATCCTTATTAACCTAAACCCAACAGGGCTTTCTTTAGTGGATGGAGTTTTCCACTTTGATCATAGTCATGATCCAGTCCTGCTATTATGAGACAGTGGTTACAGAGAGGCTTGTTACAGTGATACTTTACTCGTGCGGGTCGCTCCCCTCGAGTGCCACTCCGGAGTAGGCTTTCCACAGTGCAGAGCGCCGGGCACCAGGCTGAGTTCTTGAGTTCGACAGTAGAGCAGGCAGTGCCAGTGTTCACTGGCGGTCAGATTGGGTCGATTTGACAGGCTTCTTGATACTGATGCATTACTTTCTCCTTACTTGTTGGCTGGTCATGTAGAGGCAAATTAGGGATAGCATTTATCAGTTGCTGCATTTATTTGCACCCCCTTTTTTTCCTTCTCCTTTCCCTTTTTGCCTCTGAGCACCTGGTGGGCATATCTGAGCTGAGGCTTTACCCATTAGGGGAGGCTACTGTTTATAGTAGTACTTACCCCCATTGTCTTTCTTGTTTCTTTCTTCTCCCTCGTTTTGCAGAGTCCTCCGTGGGAGTTGCTGGGCCGTCGGCAACTGATCGAGGTAAGCGGATTGCGGACTAGATAGAGAGCCACCCGAGGGTTGTAGCTGGAGATTTTTGGGTACCCGGTCTTCTCAGACAGCTTTTATTTATTTTCTTTTGGGTCTGGCTTATGCCAGCTGTTTGTATATTTAGTGGTGAGCTGGGAGAGACATCTGTATTTTATTTCACTGTTGTACTTTTTACTTCCAGCTTCTGTCTGAGATACAGTAGTTTTAGTTTAGCTCTGATTATTTTGCTCTTTTATTGTTATTTCTTATATCTGAGCAGGTTACCGACGCTTCGTGTATGTGGGAAATACCGCATGCACGGCGGATCTGTAGACGGGCCCGGGTTCTGGTTTACACCCGGGGCGTGACAGGACGGGCCGAGGCCGATCTGTTACTTACTTTGGGGACATGACAGTATCAGGCAGTAGTCGGTCAGTATCCCCACAGAGGAGACTAGCAGGCAGTGCCAGTGTCCACTGGCGTCAGATTGGGTCGTTTTGACAGGCTTCTTGATACTGATGTATTCTTTTCCATTCTTATTGGTTTTTCATGTAGAGGCATATTAGGGGTAGCACTTCATCAGTTGTTATTCATAGCTTCACCCCCTTTCTCTTCTTCCCCTTTTGCCTCTGATTACCTGGTGGGCATATTTGAGCTGAGGCTTTACCCACTAGGGGAGGCTACTGTTTATAGTAGTACTTACCCCCATTGTCTTTTCTTGTTTCTTTCTTCCTCTTTGTTTTGTAGAGTCCTCTGCGGGAGTTGCTGGGCCGTCAGCAACTGATCGCGGTAAGCGGATTGCGGACTAGATAGAGAGCCACCCGAGGGTTGTAGCTGGAGCTTTTGGGTACCTGGCCTTCTCAGACAGCTTTTGTTTATTTCTTTTTGGGTCTGGCTTTTGCCAGCTGTTTGTATTTAGTGGTGAGCTGGGAGAGACATCTGTATTTTATTCCACTGTTGTACTCTTTTACTTCCAGCTTCTGTCTGAGATACAGTAGTTTTAGTTTAGCTCTGATTATTATGCTCTTTTATTATTATTTCTTATATCTGAGCAGGTTACCGACGCTTCGTGTATGTGGAAAATACCGCATGCATGGCGGATCTGTAGACGGGCCCGGGTTCTGGTTTACACCCGGGGCGTGACAGATTAAGTTGGTATCAGAGCTTAGGGATAGGTCAGTTGGGACTTAGGAAACCCTAGGCTTTTGGACAGACCCTAGGATGATAGGGCGTGAGTGACGGGACACTTTGCGAAAGTCGGTGATTTTTATGGTTAACTCTTCCAGTGAGTGAAGAGGGATCGACATAGCCTATTTCTGTTGGACCATTATGTTGGCTGCAGACAACATAAGGTTACAGAAATAGGAGGATGTCTTTTGACTTTCGCCCGATTGGGTCGTGTAGGGCTTTGTTGCTGATGTTTAGTTTCTTGTGGCAGGATGCCTCCTAGACGCCGGATACCTACTCGGGGTACTCCTTCACCCCCTGTCGAGCCAGAGAAGTCTAGACCCTCTGAGCTTACTGAGTTGAGGGCCTTGGTGGCTCAGTTGGCGGAGGGACAGCGCCGCCAGGAGCAGAGGATGGACCAGCTGCTTGCCCAGAGAGAGGCACCACCTCCGGCTGTTCCTGAGGCCCCTGTGCCTCTTGTTGCACCTTTTGTGCCGTCAGCGCCATCTTCGAGTAGCGGGGCTCCTGGAGCTATTCAGCCTTTGACTGCGGAGGAGGAGCAGGATTTTGCCGACAAACTCTCCAAGTTTGTTCAGCGGGGACCACCTAGATTCTCAGGGCGGGATGCTCAGCCCCGGGATGTTGGGAGATGGCTTTCTACGATGGAGAAGCTTTTTCGAGACTTCTTCATCGACCCGAGGTATCGAGTGCACATGGCGGTGCACTGTTTGGACGGAGATGCTGATTTTTGGTGGCAGCGGGTATAGCCTTTGGAGTTCCGGATCACTCGGCAGTTGCCTTGGGAGGAGTTCAAACGGATGGTGTTGGACACCTATTTTTCTACCAGTGTGAAGAAGAAGTTGGAGGACGACTTGAAGAATCTGCAGCAAGGCGATCGATCGGCCCATGCCTATTTTCAGGAGTTCATGGAGTTGCTGAACTGTGTGCCTTTCGTCGCCCGTGATGGTCCGCACCAGGTAGAGTTGTTTGAGGCAGGCCTTCGTCCAGAGATTTACACACTTGTGCATGCACAGAGATTTCAGACCCTGGAGGCAGCCGCAGAGCATGCACAGTGGGTGGAGAGAGGTGATCAGAAGGCGGCCAGACGGAGGGCCGCGGTCGCGCAGAGTTCCGACAGGAAGCGACCAGCCCCAGAGGACGGGGGACAGGCCAGCTCATGGAGACCGCCACGGCCGCCGCAGTCCCAGTCTTACGGCCGTGGGCGATCTGATAGGAGAGGGCCTGGTGGACCCCAGAGACCGCAGCAGCACCAGCAGCAGAGATCACAGCCCAGGCAGCAGAGATCTCAGCAGCAGTCCTCGAGGCAGCAGCAGCAGTCGAGGCATATCCGGCCATCAGATAGCAGTCCTCGAGGGCGCCCCTCCTGCGGGCGGCCCCGCGCTGTACCAGCCCGCGCGGGTGCCCTCTGCGGCCAGGCCCTCGCGGTGGCGGCGGCGGCGGCTGCGGCAGCGGCGGCGGCGGCGGCGGCGGCGGCGGCGGCATACACCAAAGAACTCACCCACGACCCCTACGCGGCTAACAAAAGAAAACCCAACACGAAAACCAAACAACGCGGATCGCTCACCTTGATCTTCCGGAAGGGAGAGGAAGAAGAAGGGTTACCCGCTCCTCGCAGGCGATGGGGCTCCGGTTTCGTTCTCCGCCTCAGGCACGCTTGATCAACAACGTCGATAGAAAACCCCTCCCTCTTTCTCTCGGTCTAGGGTTCGCCCGCTGCGTTCCTTAAAAAAAGAGAAAAAAGTAGGATTTTCGAGCTCTCCCCTGTACGCACCCGATCCCAAAAACAAATTAATAAAATAAAATACTAAAAGTAACCCTTTAGTCGTTTGAATTTTGAACGAGAGGTCCAGATTATCTCGAAAAGCGTGCCGATCGCCAGTACGGATTTCGATGCACCTTAGCGAATAGAGAACTTCAAAACTCTTTTCCGGAAGATCCAGGAGTCGGAATTCAAATCCGATCACGCCACCGTTCACCGTTTTGCGAGCTCTAGCACTTAAAAATACTCGCAAACACCGACGATCAGCCCAGAAATTCACAAATTTTCAACCCCTTAACAACCAGTTAATTTAAAATAAAATAACACGAAAAGCGGGAAGGTCGAGATACTACACGTTCGGCTACTCTCGCTGAAATTTGGAAGTGGTTCAGGCTAATCGGAGGCCGGATTTGGATTCAGCGCGGAATAACGTTGAAAAATGACTATTTTCTTGTATTTTTCTGAGTCCGGACGTTCAAAAACGGACACCCAGAAGTTTACGGTGCATTTTGGTGCACGGGGGAGCCATGGACTTGTGGGGGAGCCACGTGGCGGCCCAGGATTGGCCAGCGCATGCAGCGCGGTCCTCACAAACGCGCGGGAGAGCGGTGGACCAGGACGGGGCCACGTGGCGGTCCCAGAGTGGCCGGCTCACGCACGCACGGTCCACGCAACGAGGGGGCAGGAGGGGCAAGTGGACGACGTGTGGGGGCAGAGCGGGCAGGTGGGCGCCCGTATGCGGGGACCACGTAGTGCCCCGCGATTGGCAGGCGCCACCCACCCTGCTGACCCGCTCGGGGACACGCGGCAGCGCCTGGGTGGCCGAGCGCCCGATGTCTCGTGTTCGGGACACGCGTCGCGCCGAGGGAGATTCGGGCGCTGATCGTGGAGGCCCCCTTGGGCGAATTTTTGGCGCCTGAAAGTTTCGGGCGCCCAAAAGTTGGGCCCATACTCGAATTTTGCTTTTTTGAGGAATTGCCTATAAATAGGCCATCCTCTCCCCTCATTTCGGGTTTTTGGAACTTTTCTCGTGGCAGCCCCTTTAGCAAAGTTCTTTCTTACTTTGTTCTCCATCTCACGAAGGATTTTTGGGATTTTAGGAGGTCACGACATCGACAATCTCGACGACTCGGTGCGCTTCGGCACTCCTCTTTCGGTGGCCATTTTCGTCATTGTTAAGTCTACAAGCTACCCTGTGCAACCCTGAAGGAATTTTTGGACGATTCTTGCGGCATCATTTTCACGACAGGTAGGCCAACGTTTTCTATATTTACTGTTTCCCTCCGTTCCGAGTTTTTCTTGGGTTTTGAGGAGCATCTTTAGACCTCATTTTTCTACGGCAGTTTTTGGACAGTGGAGGGAAGATCCTGCCATATCTCAGCCTACGGGTGTTGGCACAAGGTGTATAAGTACTCGATTTGTATCTACTCGTCGCGAGGATCGCAGCGGTAATTTTTCTGGAATTTTTGGAGGACTTTTTGCATGTGAAAATCTCTATTTTTGCGAACTGGTTTGCAAAACAGCAAACGCTGAAATTCGGGATCTCCATTTACGTCGTGTTCGACTCTTGTTGCAGTTTTCTCGCAGATTTTGGTGTTTCGCGGGGAAAGAGGAAGTTGGATCTTTTTGCTATGATCAAGGTGATCATTTTTCCTTTTTGCCCCAGTCAGAAATTGTGCTTGGTTTGATAATTGTACCATCCCGATACACCGCTAATTTTGTGCTCTACTGTGTGGAAAGCCCCTTGCTATTTTGGCCACCACCGTTGACTCGAGAGAAGTCTTTGGGGAGTTTTGGATTTGCGCGTTCCAGGTGGGTGGTTGTTGTATACCTTTTTTTTCGGCTTGCTCACTAGGACTATAAGAGAGACCCCTGATTTATTGCTTATTGGTCTGTCACCCTATTGGAAATCATACATGATTAAATACATTCTTAGCCTATCTATGTGGGGATACATTCACATGCCATGTTAGTTCTCCTTTTGCCTCTGGTAGACTTAGTGGGTACGTCGGATCCTGAGGATTTACCCATTGGGGGCTACTGGTTTTATCAGTGGTTCTCACCCCCATTGTTGTTTCTTTTCTCTCTCTTCCTTTGTTTTACAGAGTCTTCTGCGGGAGCTGCTGGACCATCGGCAGCTGATCGAGGTAAGGGGATCGCTGAGTATATAGATCTCCTGTGAGGCTGAGTTTTGCTGTTAGATAGTTGATGTACCATACACTCAGACTATTGTACTTTTCTGTTATTTTGGGTCTGGCTTTAGCCAGCTGGTTGTATTTATTTTTGGTGAGCTGAGAGAGACAGATGTATTTATTACAGTTGTACTTTATTTTTTCGCTCAGTTTTTGTGAGGACCCGGATCCCCACGACGAGATTACTGGTTGACCAGCAGCTCCTGGAGGCCTATGTGGCGTGTCGGTGGCGTTTGTGCACCAATTGGACACTAGTGATGGACTCAGTGTGTTTAATGGATCACGAGAGTAGTCAGATGACCCCGTCGAATGTTTAGAAGTGGTTTCGCGCACAATGGATATTAAAATTGGGCTCAGCGCGAAATTTGGACAAAAGAACACCTTTCCGGATGCCTTCGGCAATTTTTAGAGTTGGAATTTGGCAGAACGGACAGCAGATTCGGATTCAGCGTGTGAAAACGTTGAAAATGGACTACTTACTTGTATTTTTCGGAGCCCGGATGACCCGGCACGGATTTCGAGGCAGCTATTAGTGTTTCGGCGGCCGGGGGCAGCGTCAGTGGCGGCGGGCAGCGGCGGGCAGCGGCGGAGCGTGGCGGCGCGGGCTCGGGCAGGCGGCGGAGCGACCGCAGGCAGGCGCGCGGGCGCGGGCAGGCGCGCGGGCGCTCGGGCAGGCGCGCGGTCCACGGGCCGGCGTGCACCGGAGGCAGGACACGTGGCAGCTTGTGACTTGTTGGTGTTGTGGGCGCGGTCCACGAGGAAAATGAGCGGGTGTACGGTGGACCGGAGGGTGGACACGTGGCGGCCACTGGTTGGCGGGTCCACATGCGCGCGGTCCACGGAGCGGGTGCAGGCTGCCTCGGTGCGCGTGCGTGCAGGGTGGCAGGCGGCGGCGCAGGCGCGCACGTGGGCGCGGTCGGTTGACTGAGTGCGGTCCACGTGTCGACGCCTCCGCGCGCCACGTGTCGAGCAGCGGATGGCCCTGCACGGCTGTCCGCTGTTCGGGTGAGACATGGCGGGCCCTGGGCATTCCGGGCGTGAACAGTGTTGGGCCGTGCCCAACACTGTAGCCGCCCGGTTCGTGCGGGCGCCCGGAAAAATGGCCCAAAAGCCCAATTTTGGATTTTTCGGGTTGAGCCTATAAATAGGCCCTTTTGCTCACCAAGTAGAGCTTTTTCCCGAGCTCTTCGGCCAGTGCACCCTTCACCAAAGTTGTTGATCTCCTCACTATGCATCTCGTGGAGAAGGCCCGGATTTTTTGGAGGCCGCGACGTCGACGACTTTGGCATCGAAGGCCCGTTATCGTCGCATTTTGGTCTGAGAGGTCCACAGAGCTACCCCGATAGTGTTTTTGGACGATTCTCACGGCGTTGGATTCACGAGAGGTAGATCTATGATTCTTGTATTGTCTACTTTTCTCAGATTTGAGCTTTGTTTGGGGTTCCGAGTACGTTTTTAACCCCCTTTGCCGCTGATGGAATTTCTGGACAGCGACACATTGCCGGATTTTTATCTCCGCGCTCGGACATCGGATGGAGACGTGCCTGTACACTTTTTGCATCTACACGTCGCAAGGATTACCGTCGTATTTTTCGGGGAATTTTCTGAGACTTGCCCGAAGGTATACTTCTTCCCCCATTACTGTGCAGAGTATTACAGATGTATTGTTGTGAGGTTGTGTGCACCCTGCGTTGTGGAATTTGTAACTCGGCCTCCGGGACTTGGATTTTGACGTGCAAGTACTCGTTTCGAAGGTATCGACGCGACGATCGCGACAGTATTTATGTTGGATTTTTCTTAGTTCTTGCTGCAGGTGAAAAATTCGCATCTTTGGGACTATTCCAGCAGATGGTGTATACTTGGGTATTTTTAGCATAAAGTGCAACTTTGGACCTTTTGTTGTACCCAGGAAGGTTCGCGAGTGTTTTTGGAGCACTGCTAGGAGCTGAGGTTTGCGCGACATGTACCATGGATACGGGTTCAGCAGATATGGTTAGCAAGTGGCCACGCTCTTCACCGACCTCAGGTTTGCGTTGGTTTAAGCACTTCAGGTGGGTAAGCTTAATATCAGTAACTGTATAAGGCAATGATAAGATCTTCATGGATGATTATGTTATGGCGAATATAAGTGCACTTGTGGGAATGTCACCCCTCCATGACTGATAGCATGCATGTTTAATGTACAATCCATATTTTAGCATCGAGAGGAAAAGCTTGAAGAATGGCCTAGATCATACAGATTGATATGCTTTAGTAATGATCTTTTAGCATGCCAGGTTGCACATAGTCTTTTATGATATGATTACTCAATGGAGTAGGGGGCTATATCTATGTGCGGGTATTATTATGATCATTCTGTTGATGGACCCTGGATTGTGGACAGGTTTAGTTCTTTAGGGATTCCGGCATGTTGTTTATTCCTAGAGGATCTATTATATGCTTTACCCCCTTTCATTTCCTTGAGGACATTTGCATGCTTGTATGGACATCTAGTTAGGCCATCTTTTACTGCTGCACTACTATTGGAACTTGACTTAGGAGAAATCATGCTATTCCTTTTCTCCTTCTTGTTATTCAGGAGGTCTGTGTTGCTCAGGTGCGAGCAGGGGTCTGGGGTAGTGTAGCAGGGACATTGGTGTCAGGGACGGGTTGTGCTGGATTGCGATTGGCAGGGTTTTGCGGTGACCACAGACTTTGGGCGGTTGACCGGAGGTCGGTTATAAGACTTGATTATAGACGGTAGGGTATTGCGGCAACCGCGGATATTGGGCGGTTGACCGGATATTTATTTATGCACCAGATTGGGTATCTGATTTCTCTAGTGGACAGAGTTTCCCACTATTTGAGTACTTTTGCATCTGATTGAGGACCGAGGCTTTCTTTAGTGGTTGGGCTTTCCCACTTTGATCAGAGTCATGATCCAGTCCTACTGATTTATACTACTATTATACTTTACTCGTGTGGGTCGCTCCCCTCGAGTGCCACTCCGGAGTGTTATACATACTTGAGTCCTTGAGACTCCTTCTTTACATCGGTGTTATGCGTCGGCCAGCATACCCGATACAGGCAAGGCACAGCAGGCAGTACCAGTTTTACTGGTGGCACAAGATTGGGTTATTTCAGGCATTTACTTTATTATTGCACTCGCGTCAGGGGGACCGAGTGGAGTCTAGTAGCTGTGTTTAGACCAGTGCTAGTGTTGTTGGGAACCGTTTGGGGATTGACGGTGGTCCCGAGGTCGTTGTGAGTTAGTCGACCGTTGTGCGAGAGGTTTGGTGATCTTGAGGCTATCCGTTCTGAGAGAGAGCGTGGATTTTGACTATAGCCTGCATGAGCCACTACTCGATAGCGAGTTAGTCCGTTTTGACGCCCTACATAATTCCTGCCCGTCAGCGGGAGGTGGTTGTAGGTGGGCGCAGCTTTGACTGGACCAGATGTGACAGTCAGCTCGATTGGGTCGATTGTGCACTTCATGTGCTAGTGGTTGCATACTATTCTTTGGTTCTCCCCTTTTGAGCATTTAGATGGAGGCATGGTAGATGTTGAGTGTCATCAGCATTCTTGTCCAATTCTCACGGCTTTAGTTAGTTTATGTCTCTTAAGGACTTAGTGGGCAGACCGTCGGGTCTGGCGGTGGTACCCACTGAGAACTCCCTTTTTGGTGTAGTTCTCACACCCTTTGGGGGGTTTTCCCCCTCCTTTTTCCTTCCTCTCCTTTGTTTTGCAGAGTCTTAGCGGGTGTTGCTGATTCTGCGGTTGTTGATCGAGGCGAGGGAGTCGCGAGCTAGATCCCTACCCGTCGTTGGAGAGTAGCGGTACCCTGACAGAGGAGATCTTCATTAGATTAGTCATTTTTATTTTCCCTTTTGAGAGACTGTTGTAGTGAGGATATGATATGTATTGAGAGCCTGTACACTGATGTATTTATTGGAGATACCTCCCTGTTGAGCTATGAGTTTTGTATCTGAGGATATTGTACGATTATCATTTTTGGGAGGTGCACATTGTTGTATTATTTTTCAGTTGTACAGTGGTTGATTTTATTTTTACAGCAGTTTTATCTTATAGCTCTGATATCTGTTTAGCGGTAGCACCTTTCTTGCAGGTAGGACGCTTCGCCTATGCGGGATTTGGCACAGGTGGCGGATCTGTTGGCGAGCCCGGGTCGCAGTTTCGACCCCGGGGCGTGACAGATTAGTTTTAGTCTGAGATGTTGTAGTTTCTACTTCAGTTCTGTACTTGTGTCCTTTTATTGCTTATTTTATATCTGAGCAGGTTTTCGGCGCTTCGTGTATACGAAAAATTTCGTGTGCACGGCGGATCTGTAGACGAGCCCGAGTTCTGGTTTACACCGGGGACGTGACATAACTACTCCCGATTCGGCCATCATAGGTCGCAATCAGTGATCCCTCTATCCCTCCGTAAACCCATATCGACTATTCTCAATCGATCGGTCGTGAGAAGCTACCAGAGGAGAACCCGACCGAGAGGATCCCTCCTCGGTCCTATCGCCTGATTGTTGGCACGCAACGCACTTCGACACATTCTGGAGGATCACCCAGGGATCGATCTCGTGCAAGCCATATTTTGGCCCAACATTATTATGGTAAAATTTTATTGTTAAAATTTTGATTGTTGTAAAAATTTTTATACAAATTATAAATTTTTTCACTTAATAAAATGATGCTGGCTAAGTAGCAGGTTAAAGGCGGTGAATGATTCACCGCGTTCTGTTGTTCTTTTAAAGGCGGTGAATCATTCACCATCTTTTATTCACCGTCTTTTATTTATTCTTCTAAAAACGATAAATGATTTACCGTCTTATACCACTTATTAAAATCTAGCTAAATCCTCTTAAAGACGGTGAACGATTCACCGTCTTTTAAAAGGCGTCTAACTTATAAGTTGTGAAAATTTTTCTTAAAGACGGTAAATTATTCATCGTCTTTAGAAGACGGTGCCTTAGTAAAGACGGTTCATGAAAGCGATGAATAATTTATAGTATTTTGAACCTCCATCCTTTTTTAATTGATAACATAAGAGTTATTTGTATAAATATATTTTTTAGAGAATTATTCGGTAATTATAAAAATTTGTAGGGTTAGAAGAAAAAAAAAATCCCCGTTTTCCCCTTGTATTTAAACCAGCGAGCTCCCCCTCCAACTCGTCGAGGAGAACGAATCAACACGTACGGAGGAGCAGCGAAGCTATGGCGATGAGATCGGCGATCGGAGTACTCCCCCGCCTCTCCCCTTCCTCTACCGCCGCAGTCCGGACGAGCTATCGCCTCTTCAGCGACGGGAAGGGTAGGGTTCTGAGCGAGGAGGAGAAGGCAGCGGAGAACATCTACATCCAGGTCCATCCGATCCCCATCCCCTTAACCCTAACCCTAATTCACTTCTCTTTCTCTACCTCCCTCCCTCCCTCGATCGATGGTTGATTCGTGCGATCATCGGTTAGGGTTTTCATTTGATTTTGTTGCGTCTCTTTGTGTCTGGGGCTGAGTAGAAGGCGGAGAGGGAGAAGATGGAGAAGCTGAAGAAGAAGGCGGAGAAGGAGAAGGCCGAGGCGGAGAAGGCCGATAAGGTACAGAAATATAGACTTCATATTTATTTGCTTTTAATTTTGCCTTTTCTAATCTTGGTATGGTGCTTTTGATTTGATAACGTTTAGTTTCTAAATGAGGAGATTAGGGATGTAGCTGTTGAATTTTACCCACAACAAAATTTGATTGTCATTAAAATTCAACTAATTATTTGTGATAACAAAATAAATTAGACTTACAGATAATTGCTAAATCCAAAATATATGACGAAAAGTTCGAAAACGAGAGATCCAGAAGCGCGCGAGGCACTGTCCTAAGGCGTATTTCCCTCTTTCGTGCGGGATTAATCGAAAATATCGTCCCAAAATACGACCGGAATTCCTCCTCCTACGGACACGAACGCGGAAGAGGTTGACGGAGTTTCTTCAACACCCAAAATAAAATCAACGATAAAATTTCTCAAATATTAAATTTCACTCAGATCCTTTTTTTTTTCTCTACAAAAAACCTTAATCCTCACCCCACACCCTCTGCACCTATATATATATATATATATATATATATATATATATATATATATATATATATATAATTAGGCTGGAATACTATCAATAGCACCAAGTCATTGGTGCTATCAAGTTTTTAATCTTTGGATTAAGAAATGTGCGGTTAGGATGATAGTGGTCCCCTAGGGTTTAGTAGGTGGTTGGTTGAATAGTAAAAATCTTAGAAAATTACTATAATCCCAACCGCACATACTTTCATCCAAGGGCTAAAAACTTGATAGCACCAATTGTTTAGTGCTATCGATAGTATTCCAGCCGGACTCTATATGTATATATATATATTACATGCCAACGTAGTCAGGTTGGCATGTAATATATATATATATATATATATATATATATATATATATATATATATATATATATGTGCAGAGGGTATGGGGTGAGGGTTAAGGTTTTTTGCAGAGAGAAAAAAAAGGATCTGAGTGAAATTTGATATTTGAGAAATTTTATCGTTGATTTTATTTTGGGTGTTGAAGAAACTCCGTCAACCTCTTCCGCGTTCGTGTCCATAGGAGGAGGAATTCCGGTCGTATCTTAGGGCGGCGTTTTCGATTAATCCCGCACGAAGGAGGGAAATACACCTTAGGACAGTGCCTCGCGCGCTTCCGCATCTTTCGTTTTCGAACTCTTCGTCGTATATTTTGGATTTAGCAATATCTGTAAGTCTAATTTATTTTGTTATCACAAATAATTGGTTGGATTTTAATAACAATCAAATTTTGTTGTGGGTAAAATTCAACATTCGAAGGCGTATTCCATTTGATTGTGATTAAAATCTGACAGTGCTAATCCATTAAGAAATATAAATTGCATATAATTCTGTTTGTCAACTTGATTGTATGTCTGTCATCCAAATTTAAATAAATTGAGATTAGCATTTTTAAATTATATTTGCATATAATTTATTTGCAATTTATTACAAATTTTTTTTTGGATACTTTAATTAAAAAAAAATAAAATAAAATAAAAATAAAATAAAATTCACTGTAGTGTACATAGTACGGTTAAAAATTTTTCTAAAATATTTTTTTTAATCAATTGCAGTATAAAAAGCACTTTGATTGCATATATTATCTATTTAAATTGTTATAAATTTAAATTGTTTGGGCCATCTGCTTGCTGCTGAATGAACTTTCATAATAAACTAATTGTGAATACTTAAACCCTAAAATATTCTGGTTGACTAGGGTAGAAACCTTAATAACATGTTCGCTTATCTGAGAAGGATTTTTGAACCTTTTTTTGCAGCTCTTCGCAATCATCCTTAGTTTCTTTATTCCCTCAACTAGATTGTTTAGAATGGGTTTTGATGACACTTCTAGTTTTAAACCAGAAAAATTTAAAGGGGTAGGTTTTTTGAGCTGGCAAGAACAGTTAGAGGCTTGGCTTGTCACCTTAGGCCTCATAACTGTAATTGGAAAAACACCTCCTTATCCTGCTTCTAAAAATTCTTCTGAAACTCCTCCATCTGATTCTGCTACCACCTCTGTTACAGAACCTAAATCTGATAAATCTTCCGAGGAAATTGAATTTCATTGTAGGTTCAGAATACTTAGTTGTCTATCTGACGAACTTTATGAAACCTATAGAAAGTACCACACTGCCAAAGATTTATGGTATGCCTTAGAAGATGCCTACATTAGAGATAATGAAGGTATCGCCAGGTTTACCATTACCGATTTTAATAATTTTAGAATGGTAGATAGCATTCCTATAAACGATCAAATCCATCAGTTTCAGAATTTTGTCCTAGAAATTCATAGAAATGGATCTACTTTTGATGAAACCTATCAGGCTACCTGTTTACTGGACAAATTACCCCCTTCCTGGACCAAATTTGCTCAAGAGCTTAGACGTACCCAGGGAACCTTTAATCTTAGATCGGTAATCCAAGCTATTAGAATCGAAGACCAATACCGACTTAGGGAGATTAAACCGTCCATCAACCGATCGAACTTAAACCTGACCGAGATTCCAAACCAAAGCCTTGAGCCTAAACCCAAAGGTAAAAATTTTAAACCTAAGGGTAAAGGCTTTAAGGGTAGGAACCCGAATCGTAACCCGAAACCCAATACCAACCAATCTAGTGAAAATAAGAAAAGGGATGGTTTCTGTTATGTATGTGGTCGAGACAACCATTTTGCTTCAAAATATTTTTATCGAAAGAAAGAGAAAGTTGTCTATAAGAAAGGCTCAAACAATCAGAGCAACCATCCTAAACCTCAGGTCAACATGATTGAGGGTGAACCCTCCAGCTCTACTTTAAGGTCAGTCTCCTTCGTACCTAATGTTAACCTTACCTATCATGATTTAGATTGGTGGTTAGATTCAGGAGCCAATGTTCATGTTTGCACTAATAGGTCCCTATTCTCCTCTTATCAGAACACAAGTGGAGGATGTGTGACTGTCGGAGATGGAAAAGCTGTCAATGTGCTGGGGATCGGAACAGTCAAATTGAAGTTAACTTTTGGAAAAACTCTGATCCTTCATAATGTGCAGCATTCTCCCGACATCCAACGGAACCTGATCAGTGGATCCTTATTAGTGCAATTAGGATATAAGATTGTGTTAGAATCCAATAAAGTTATAATTTCTAAGGGAGAAATGTTCATTGGAAAAGGTTTTGTATCTGAGGGTTTATTTAAATTGAATGTACTTTCTTTTGTTGATAATAAAAATTCTTCTCCTTCAGTTTCTACTTCTTCTTTTATTGTGTTAAATACTGAATCTTGTGATGTATGGCATGGCAGATTAGGGCATGTGAACCTTAAATCTATTCTGAAATTGACCAATCTTAATCTTTTACCCAAATTCAAGATTGATTTCAAATCTAAATGTGAGATTTGTACCCATGCTAAGCAGCCTAGGAAACCTTTTAAATCTGTTCTTTATAGGGATACCCAGATTCTTGAAATAATTCATAGTGATGTCTGTGATTCTAATAGAGTACCTATCCGTGGAGGCAGTCGCTATTTTGTAACTTTTTTAGACGACTACTCCAAGTATTGTGACACCTATCTCTTGAAAACTAAAGATGAAGTCCTCTATAAGTTTAAAGCCTTTAAAGCTGAGGCTGAAAACCAATTGGATAAGAGGATTAAAATTCTAAGGTCTGATAGAGGAGGCGAGTATATTTCAAATGAATTAAACCTATTCTGCGAGGAACATGGAATAATTCATGAAGTAACTGCTCCTTACTCACCTCAATCTAATGGTGTAGCTGAAAGAAAGAACCGAACCCTATTAGACATGATTAATGCCATGATTTTAAGTTCTGGTGTATCTCAGAACTTGTGGGGGGAGGCTCTTTTATCAGCTTGTTATATCCTCAATAGGACTCCCACTAAGGATAAAACCCAGACACCTTATGAATTTTGGAAAGGAAGAGCACCTAGGTTGAGTTACTTCCGAGTGTAGGGGTGCTTGGCTAAGGTATCTATTCCTGAACCCAAAAGAAAGAAGATTGGACCTAAAATTATAGATGCTATCTTTATTGGATATTCCTTAGATAGTAATACCTATAGATTTCTTGTGATCAATTCTGAGATTTCTGAAATTTTCAATGAACTTTGATTGAATCTAGAGATGCAACTTTCTTTGAAAATATTTTTCCTTTCAAAACCCGCATCTCTAGATCTGCCCCTGATTATCAGTCTACTTTTGATCATGCATCTATTACTGATTATATACCTACATCTGATTTGCATTATAGTTTAGATCCTGTAGAACCTGATCCTATTCCTGAATTAAGAAGAAGTAAGAGAACTCGCTTTGAGAAGAACTTTGGTGAAGACTTCTTTACTTTCTTAATTGAAAGTACACCTTCGTCCTGTAAGGGAGCAATGAGTTCTCCTGAAGCTTCTCTTTGGAAAGAGGCTATAAAAAGTGAGATAGAATCAATTATCTGTAATAACACTTGGATTCTCACTGATTTACCTCCTGGTAGTAAACCCCTAGGATGTAAGTGGATCTTTAGAAAGAAACTTAGGACTGACGGATCGGTAGAGAAGTATAAGGCGCGACTTGTTGCTCCAGGTTGTCGACAAAAAGCTGATGTCGACTACTTTGACACTTTTGCGCCTGTTGCTCGCATTGCTACTATCCGAATTCTTCTCGCATTAGCATCCATTCATAAACTTTTGATTCATCAAATGGATGTCAAGACCGCTTTTCTTCATGGTGATCTTGAAGAAGAAATCTATATGACTCAATCTGAAGGTTTTTCTGTGCTTGGTCAAGAGGATAAGGTGTGTAAATTAGTTCGCTCTCTATACGGACTAAAACAAGTACCTAAACAGTGGCATGAGAAATTTGACAGTGTTATAGCTTCATATGGATTTCTGACCAACGATTATGACAACTGTCTCTATTTCAAGAGATTTGATGATCGTTGTATCCTTCTTTGCCTCTATGTTGATGACATCCTGATTCTTGCTCCTGATCTTGATCTGATTAACCAAGTTAAATCCTTTTTATCGACTCATTTTGAGATGAAGGATCTTGGTGAAGCAGATGTAATTTTAGGAATGAAGATTATTAGATCATCTGATTCTATTTGTCTAACCCAATCTCATTATACCCAAATGGTTCTTGATAAGTTTGGTTATTCTGATTGCTCTCCTGTTTCTACTTCTTTTGATCCTAGTGTTCAACTTGTGAAGAACACTAGTAATCCTGTGAATCAGAAAAGATTTGCTCAGATTATTGGTTCTCTGATGTACCTAACCAATAGAACTAGACCCGACATTGCCTATGCCATATCAAAATTGAGTAGATATACTAGTAGTCCTAGTATGAGTCATTGGATTGCTCTGGAAAGAGTATTTCGTTATCTTAAAGGTACTCTTTCTTTTGCTCTTAAATTTGTTGGCTATCCTGCTGTAATTGAGGGATGCAGCGATGCCAATTGGATTTCTGATTCTTTAGATATTAAATTTATTTCTGGCTATGTTTTTATTCTTGGTGGTAGTGCAGTTTCTTGGCAATCTACCAAACAGACTATAATAGCCAGAAATACTATGGAGGCGGAGTTAGTTGCTCTTGATACTACTTGTCTTGAAGCCGAGTGGCTCAAGAACTTACTGTCATCGATTCCGTTGATTTCTTCTCCTATTCCACCTATCTCTATTTGGTGTGACTCTCGAGCTGCAATTGACTTTTGTAAAAAGAAATTGGTAAATTCTAAAGCTAGTAGACATATTAAATTAAGACAAAAGTCTGTTAGATGGCTAACTTCTCATGATGTTGTTTCTTTAAGTTTTATCAGATCTGATTAGAATCTTGCAGATTGCTTGACGAAAGGCCTGAATAGGACTAAAGTCCTGGAGTCATCGAGGGGGATGGGACTTTGCCCGTAAAGGGCCTTCCTGCAGTGGGAACCCAACCTTTGTGATAGGAGATCCCTTGAAGAAGGTTCAATGTGGTAAAAACAAGCTGTCAGGTTGGCCAATGAGCACTTTCTACAGTTTATTCAGAGGAACTTTAGTTCCAATTTCATCCCTATGGTGAGTTGTGCTCTATGTAGTGGTTGAGGTTGAGCTTATAGCTCTTAATGGAATCCGAGGCAATAATTTTGCGAGATGTGACTCTACACACATCCCTGGAGGAGACCACCTATATAAGAATTTTCGTATAAGGCCGCGACTATGAGATGTGGGCTGTCCATAGAAACTCTTATGAAAAATCAAGATACTGTGCATGGCCATTAATGCACAGACCCGCGACGGAGATTTCTGTACTGTGTGTGTGGTAGTTGAAATCAAGGTCAAAGGAACGTAGTTCAAGACCTGGTTCACTCCGATTCCTTCTGATGGAAACTATCTACACTAAGTGAGGTCAAGTCTCTTAAAGACACCTTACCTATTACATAGTATAAACACCCAATGATTTATTAATTAATTTGTTTGTTTTATTTTGTGATTTTGAATTTTGTGGGGGATTGTTGATTAAATTCAAAATCTAAATTTATTTTTTGTTTTATTTTATTTTTATTTTATTTTATTTTGTTTTTATTTTATTTTTTTTTAACGACGCGCGGGCGTTACGCGTTAAAAATAAAATAAAATAAAAACAAAATAAAATAAAATAAAAATAAATCAAAAAATAAAATAAATTTAGATTTTGAATTTAATCAACAGTGGCCTCATTCTATTGAAAAGCAAATTACAACAATTACATGGTGACAGATTAGGAGACTCTTTTGATCTTTTGAGTGTTTATCGCCGTGTTTAGTAAGATTAGTATGTTGGGAGTTGACAACTATTTGGGTACTGATTGTGTTGGGAACCAAGGTACTTCTTTGTACTTTTACTTTCCATATTAAATTATTTATGCTGGAAATCATCCTGTGTCTTGCAGTCAGAGCGAGAGCGATCGATTACGCGGTGAAATTTCAGGATCTACATTTTCCATTGTAGATAGATCGGGGTAATGTCTTATTTAATTTGTTGGCAGTTTCTGGAATAATTGCTTTGAAGGTTGATCAACCTTTTGCATTTAGGTTCCCTTTTGATTGCTTAATTAACAGGAATCCTCTTGCACTTTTGGTATTGCAACTTAGTTCCTCGACTTTCTAATATAGTGCAGTCCTATCCCTGTTTGCTGAGGATGTATTACTTTTTAAGGCAAAATGACCTTTCTAATCTTCTTAATAACACTGAAACAAGTACATAATTTCGCAAAGAAAGGGTAAGCTGATTATTTTGCGGAAAGAAAGGGTAAGAAGTTTATTTTGTGCAAAAAAAAACAGAATTTTCTTTCGATGGCAGGGAATGAAGGAAGCTATTGAGTTGCCGTGTTCAAGTCGTGCCGTGTTTTGTGCTTGCGTCCATGACGCCTAGATTGTTAGAAATTCATTTACACCCATTCATCTGTTCTATACTCTGGAGTTGCGTGAGATTTGCAATCTGGCTGCAAAATGGACCTTATTAACATTATGTTTTGTATTTTAAAGTAGGAAATCACAGTAACACAGGTGTTAGTAAAAAATAATGCGTTTGATATAGAAGGCTGGTAATGTTCGTAGTAGGCTTAGCTTTTTTCTCTAGCAATTAGTGGCTTTTCTGGCATGTTTTTATTATTATTGTTATCATTGTTTTTTTTACTGGTTTTGTCAGCTTAGCCATCATAATAACTGTATAATCCTGATACTTTCAACTTGCAAGTATGCAGAGCTATGAAAAGCATGCTTTATATCTAGAAGTACCGCATCAAAAGAAAGTGTATAACACTTAAATGTCCCTACAAGTTTCTAAACTTGCATTTTTATCGCTGTAGGTTATGAGATAACTAGTTTATCCGTTTATACTTCCAATACAAATATGCCCCTGCTGTTAACAATCAAGATTCTACTTTTACAAGCAAAACTACCCCTAGAGGAGTAGGATCGAAGCAATCAACTAACTCATCCCCGCCTTCAGCGCTTTGGTGGAAGCATCGACGTGGATCCATAAGCGGATTGCGCCACCATGCTTCTTGAGCTGATGGTGCCACTGCTTCTACCTAGAAATTTTCATCTTGATGCCTGAAGCACTGCATGTTTGATTCAAGGTTGTGTTGCAGATGCCATTTTCTTATTATTTTTGGCCCATATAGATGATGCTATGAGGTTTTCCATAAATTATCTTTGGAAATTTTGTTTCATTCTCCCCCTGTCAGGAGCAACTGCTACTCAGTCTCTGTTTCCAGTTAGAGGAAAAAGTAGGAGGGCCAAAATCATCCTTTAGAATTTTAACTAAAGGTTAAATCGAAACCAACATATGCTTAACCCTTAGTTTGTTGTACCAACTTATGACATCTGCTAATGGCAGGGATATATTTGTTACTTTTTAGAAATTTGGGAGGATATATTGGTTATTTTAAAGTTTGCCGGATAAATGCAACTTTGGAAAATTGTTGGGATATGTAGTAATCAGCTCAAAAAAAAGTCAAGATTTTTATTTGATAGTAAAGTATAGAGGGCTTCAAATAGGTGCGGATTGTGGAATAGGATTAAAACAAGGTTTTATTATTTTTTTTACTAGATTAAGATAGTTAATGTAATGGTTGATTAGAAAAACTCTTCTTCTACGAACACAATATGTCTTAGGAAACATTTGCATGTAGTGTTAAGTGGCATAACCATAAGATATCAATCAAAATTACTATAATAGCTTACTATAACCAACATAATTTTGCAAGCAAAGTTACAGATGACAAACTAAATCCAATTGATCCTTGCATCAAATTAATACCGTCTATAGCATTTTGTAGTTGAATCTTATAAGTCAACTTTCTCAACCCAGAGCATAGCTATGAATATGCTTAACAATGTCAAGATATAGGTTATGTAGGTGATTCAACTAACAAAAGTTAAATGATGTTAGATGTTGGTTCAGATTGAAGGCAAGATACCAAGTGCTTGAAATGAATTCAAAATAAAGGGAAAGGACAAAAACAAGTGATTCAACTAAATATCGTTAAACAATGTTAGATGTTGGTTCAAATTGGAGGCAAGATACCAAGTGCTTGAAAGGAATTCAAAAGAAAGGGAAAGAAAAAAAAAAAAAAAAAAAAAAAAGAACATTAGGTGAAGAAACAATTCGATCTTGGAAAGCATGTGGTGATTGTAAAAGAAAATTTCTCTATGAAAGCGAGAAATGAAATCTACCGAGTTCTTTCAAAATGAAGAAAGAATGATAACGAAGCTGCTCTTGCACTTTCTTGCTTTTACATGAGCTTAGGTCCATTGACAGTGTCATTTTCTGCAGCCCACTTCCAAAGATGCCCAATTTTTTTAATGCTCCTGGTTCACGGGCACTCTCTCAGCATATTATATTTTGCAAAAGCCCCTAATTTTTACAAAAAAATATACTCATGAAGATCATGTGGATGCAAGTTAAAGAAGGTTAAAGTTTGGCCGAGTTAATTGTACATCCAGAGTGACTCTATGAACTGATTATTCTTCAAAGGGCATTTAGATTTTATGGCTTTAGATTGGGATTTTTGGAGTGACTAGGCTTATAGAATTTTTTAATTCTTAGAATAGGCATCCGACATTTTTTATTTGTAAAACTAGGCCTACCGCTTTTACCAACCTTATATATTTTCTATATCCAAACTCTAAAAGATGTACAGTATCAGACTCTAAAAATAATTCCAATGCTTTGAAGAAAACGATGAATGATTTGCCGCATTTAAAAAACGGTGATTTATTCACCGCATAAGCCTAATTTTATAAATAAAATATTTAAGAGACTATTTTTATAATTATAATATTTTTTAAGTTTATTAACGAAATGAGTCCTTTAGATCTCTACTGCTTATGATATCACATAAATTGGAGAAGAGGTTTTTCCTTCAGGATATATTTTTGGGAAACAGATGCTTACTACTTGTTATATCTTATATAATCTTTTCAGAACTCGTTAAAGGGAATGTCACATTCTTAGCTTGGTTTATTTTATATATTACAGGGTCGTGATGAATCTTCTCCACCATAGGATTTGATTATCTTAGGTTAGATTTTCTCTATGATTTGGCAATTGAATTGACGAGAATCTTAAGCAAAGCTCGGGCGAGATGCAATCTATTTTGCAGCATGCTTGGCATCACCGGTTATGCTTTGTTTATACATTTGATATTATGGCAGAAAAGTCGTGTTGCAACGTTCCGTATTTATAGATCACTACTCTCATTCCAACACCAAAATTTGGTTAAGCAAGAAAGAATCACTATGGAAAATTTTGTATTCGTTTCATATTGCTTACACTGCTCAACAAATTTTCCCTTGACTTCTATTCTCATGGTCTGTCTCCTTGTGCCTTCCTTGTCTAAAAGGTGTTCTTTGAGCTATGTATGCCCGGTTGCTGTTTAAGAAGACTGTAAATGAAACGGAATGACTTGGCCCCCTAGTCCTGTATCCAGAAAAGCAAATGCAACAGATCAGAGTACCTATGTATTTCTCACATCTATCCTAAATACTTTGAAAAAATTTCAGGGATATTTGTACATGTCAATATACTAGTACTGGTGAGTGGCCAATAAGAAATCAGCCTGAGCTCAATCGACTGCTCATTGGTGCAAAGATATTAAAAAGATTCATTAAATAAGATGAAATAATGGCTGTAAATTGGCGACTAATTCGCTAATGCATTCCATCTTTCGTGCTAATAAATAATTTGAAGATACACTGCTGTTTTGAGATTGTGGACAAGCTTTGAAAGTTAAGGCCACATACTTAATTCTGTTATTATTCTGCTTCTTATTCGGCTTGTATCTGAAGTATTTCTTGAAGGAACAACATATATAGGTGCTTACTGTTTTACAAATAGAAGATAACATCTGAGCTTGTTTGGATGAAATATTCATCTGGATCACTTGGTTTTTTTTTTTCTGCATAAATTTGATTTAAGTATGACTTCAATTTTTCTATTTCATTTACTAACATGCACTGCCCCTTTATCAGAAACAGGAGGAATCTCACAAGTGATGCAGCTGCCCCTTTTCATTAAAGTTCCCCTCTCTGATGCTTTCTTTCATGCTTTGCATGTTTGTACTTCAGCGATAGCGATGGATGATGATAAATGCATATGATCTTGGGTAACCAGATTTGATCATACCATCTGTGACCCAGTTGTTCCATTTGCTGTTCTAGAGGTTTTGTAACTCTTTTAATCCTTCCTATGGATTGATAGCTTTCTCTTTGTACTTTTCACAAGCTGATACTTATCTGTTTTGCAATCATTGGTGGTATTGTTGTGATTCTTTGGCTTTTGTATTTTAGAGCCTTGGTTGGCTACTCAGTTGCTTGTTATTGATGAAGACATAATGTTCAATTTCTGCTTGCTAATGACAGAATTGCTCATTAAAATTTGGCACTGATTTTCCTCCGAAAGCCATAGTAACTAAAATGCAGTTTACCACTTTGAATATATACTAGTGAAGTACCCGCGCTGCGCCGCGGATATAATTTTTTTAACAAATATTATTTTTTATTTTATACTTTTCAGTAAATATTATTTAACCTACAAAATAACTATGCAGTCCATCAATATAGGTATAGAATAAAAGCAAGATAAATACAAAATAACATAAGCAAGCTAAGTAAAAAGGATCATTATAGTAAGGAACTAAACTTACAAATATATATAGGCAAATCATAAAAGTAATCATTCACACAAACGAATCTCTAACACAAAGTAATCCTTCAAAGTACAAAAATAATCATTACTACAAAATAATTCCTCACACAAAATAATGTTTTCATAAAGTAATTCTTCACAATGTAATCTACTTTACATTTGGGTACATATGGCTGAATATATTGAATCAAAATAATTAATCACCTTTAGTTTTATGTAATTTTTTAACTTATTTTATTCTCTCCTTTGTGCAATATTACCAAATGTTCAATGCTTAAATCTTTGTGAGGCCTCTCTCTCTCTCTCTCTCTCTCTCTCTCTTCTTTGGGTGTAAAAGATGGGGCTAGCTTTCGAAAGTTAATTTTAAGTTTTCAATGTGCTCCACTTGTTTGTGCCAAACCATGGTGTGAAAGACAGGTGAGACAAATTTTGTTTTCTTTTTTTTTTTTTGTTCTCTTTTTTTTTCGGATAATATCTAATGGTTAATGCTTTGTGTTTAGGGTTTAGGATCTAATATGCATGCCATGAAAGTTTTAAAAACAATTTTTTTATTTATGAATTGACCAAAGTGCTCTAATTCATTTACTAATTGGATTGTGTTATATTTTGATTTAAATTTATATTTATTTAAATCAAAATTAAATTCTAATTAAATTAGAATAATATAAAATTTAGAGTATTAGATATAAATAAAATTTAATTAAGAGGTTAATTAGACTATAAATTCTAATTAAATTTTAATTTAAAGGTATATATTATATAAAGTCACTATATATATAATGTATTGTACCTAAATTGAACATTTAAAATTTAAAAATTAAAATATAAATTTGAAATTTAAAATTTAAAAATTAAAATATAAATTTGAAATTTAAAATTTAAATTAAAATATTTAAAATAACGTATTGAAAGAATTTTAGAGAGTTGGATGATAAATTTGTAATTTTATATAATATAATAGATAATTCATCATCAATAATACGACTACTCTTTATAATATTTTCAAAATAATTCTATATTATTTTTAAAATATTTTTATATTATTTATAATATTACTATTGATTAAATTATAGATTGAATGAATCAAATAAATAATTCTGATTGAATTATTTATGATATAAACCACACATCCAAAATGCATTAATCACAACCACAGTCTTGCTATCTTTATCTAAATCTATATCTTTGCCCATATCTTCTTGCCCCGTTCAAAATTTTTTAATTTTAAAATTACTTATATTCTTGAAAAAAATCGAAGAACGCAAAAACAAAAAAAAAAATTACTGATGGAGAGAGAGAGAGAGATGAAAGAAGACGATGTTGTGGTGATGGTGGCGGCAGCAGCAGCGCCGGCGGAGTCGGGCGGCGGCCCGCCGGACTTCGGTCTGTCGGAGGAGGTGATGGCAGGGCTGCCGTCGGACCCGTTCGAGCAGCTGGACGTGGCGCGGAAGATCACGTCCATCGCGCTGGTCCCCCGAGTCTCGAGGCTGGAGTCGGAGGCCGCCCGCCTCCGGTAGCGCCTCACTGAGAAGGACGACTTCATCGCTGACCTCCGCGCCCAGCTCGAGACCCTCGACGCGCCCCTTGCCGACCTCTCTCACCAGCTCGCCCATGCCCAAGAAGAGAAGGTCCCTCCTCCTCCTCTTCCCGTCGCCGTCCACCGCACGCCTCTCCACCGAGCCGCTGCCGCTCGCCCGCGCGCGTCCAGTCTCTTCACCCTTCGGCTTCGACGGCGATGACGGGAATGAGAGAGATGGAAGGGAAAGGGGAGAGAAATATATATATATATATATATATATATATATATATATATATATATATATATATATAGAGAGAGAGAGAGAGAGAGAGAGAGAGAGAGAGGGGACCGGCTTCGGCTTCGGTTGACACGTAGAGAAGTGGGGGGGGGGGGGGGGGGGGGGGGGGGGGGGAGGAGCACATGGGCATATATATATATATATATATATATATATATATATATATATATAGGTGGGGACCGGTGGGTTTGGGGAGGAGCACATGGGCATATATATATATATATATATATATATATATATATGGTGGGGGACCGGTGGGTTTGGGGGAGGAGCACATGGGCATATATATAAATATATATATATATATATATATATATATATATATATATAGAGAGAGAGAGAGAGAGAGAGAGAGAGAGAGAGAGAGAGAGAGAGAGAGAGAGAAGAAGGCAAACTCATGTGGGCACAGGTAACGCAGGAGCACAAACGCAGAGCACAAACGCGGAGAGGAAGCCAACTCAGCACAAAACGCCTGGGGGCGCTCCGAACATACTGCGCATTTATATTCTTCTATAGATAGATTCCTTGAATAGGTATTGTTTGGTTTGGGTACAAAGGGGGATATCCCCCCTTTGTACCCAAACACTATTGAACAAAGGGTGAACTATTAGGTACAGTAGTTCCAGTACAAACAGAATAAGCTGGAATAATAGTTCTTACCTATTATTTTATAAATTTTTTTTTTACCAAACTACCCCTTCTCCCCTCCTTTCTCTCTTTCCAATACACTCTAATCATCACAAATCCCTCTCTCTCTCCCCTCTCTCTCTTCTTCCTAATACACTCATCATCACAAATTTATAATTTAAAATTAATATTATAAAATTTTAAATTTTAAAATTTAAATGTTGAAATTTTATATTTAAAATTTTAAATTTAATTTGAGAAAAAAAAATATTAAATTAAATATTATTTTAAAAAAATATAATTTGATTATGATTTTAATTTTATCTTAATTTTTTAAAAGCTTTAATTCATTAATTATCACATATTAAATTTTGAGGGTAAAAAAGTAATTTATCCAACTTAACTTTTTTATTCCTCTTATTCCTCATTATCATACCAAATACAAAATCTCTTATCCCTAGAACCATCCCAAACGCTTTTTTACCCTAGTTCCGTACTTTATACTTATACCTGGTACTACTAATTCTCACTAATCCCCGAACCAAACGATACATTAAACTCCTCTCAATTCCTTGCTACTATTATTTTTTTTCTGAAGTAATTTTATCATACATAAAATATTAAAAAGTTCTTATCTATATAATTTATCAAATGACTCTCCACCAAGAATTTTGGCGGATTGAAGAACGAACCCCTCCTTGAAAGTACTCAAAAGCCGGCTAGGGAAACAGCTCCTCAAAAGATGGCTTACTTTACCTCCACCGTTCAGTTGGAGAATATACACGTACTGCATCGGCCCTAACAATGTGCTTCCGCTCGGCAGTTTCAGCAACAACCATCTAATAGGTCTTACGATATGAATACAACAAATCTGAAACCAAAAATAAACGGCGGAAGAAGAAGAGACAGTGGGAAAAGCGATGACCCATTTGGAGCAAAGAAATAGTATGCCATATATTGTATTCAGCAGTTGTCATGAACAATTATTTTCTCCATCAAAATTCCAGAAAAGTCCAACATCAAAACATACAAGAGAGATTATAGTTGTGAGCAAATCAGTATAGCCTGGTACTGCATAAAGGAGGCCGGTAAGCTCAACTAAAAGACGAGGTTTTGCAATCAACTTGCGAAGAAGAAACCGAACCGTTAATCTAGGTCATAGTCTTTTTGGCTCAGTCCACAACTTCATCAGATTTCTTGGGTTTGGACAAGAGGTACCAACCCAATCCAGAAACAGCGGCGATCATGCCAGCCAAAACAGCATAGTTCCTGTTGATGTCAGTCGAAACACCAGATGATGATGACCCTGATGTGCCGCTTGGATTGGCCTCGACCTCTGGGCCTTTGGGTGCGGCCGAGGTTGCCTCTCCAGGTTTAGGACCCTGAAGAAACCAGCACAATTTTTAAAATTGTGGAACATATTACTTAGAGAAACAAAAAAATCAAATAACAAAAACTGAGAAGAGAGTTTCTCAGCAATATCATCGTAATCCAAAAGGCGCTTAAAATTCTTAATAATCAATTCCTCTAATTTCGTAATCCTCATAAACCAGTTGCCACAATTGTTTTCGAGAATGAACAAGAACGACTTCTTTATGTCTTCCTCCAAAGCGAACTTCACAGCATTTAAAACAAGATGGGTACCAATTAAGGCAGAGTTTGGTTGAGAAATAGAGTGGGGATAGTGGTAGATATTCCCATTATCACCGACAAAAAAAAAAGGTGGCAGTACCTACAAATACTTGGGATTGGAAGTGGGGAAATATTCTCATAACAAATTTACTCTTGGGGAAAGCAATTCCATTGGCATGACAGATTGTGCTATTCCCATAGCTAGGTCTTTATCCCAAGAAATTTCTAATATCCCTAAGACAAATACAATGGGAATAGCAATAAGTACTAAAATCCCCATTTGGGAATTTTTTTCACTCTCTTCGGGATAAAATTCTCAAACCAAAAACTGCCAAGGGGAGAGAAAAAGTAATAGACAGGACGGTTGTTTTCCTGTGTGTATTCTGAGCTGTGTACAGAAAAAAAATAAGTATCTTATGTTGCTACTGTACCTTGCGTGCTTGTTTCTCCAACTTCTCTTGCTCCAATTTCTGCAGCAAATATGCAAATGTTAATGCAAAATCAAGCAAAATTTTGCATCCAGTAAACTCAAGGATGATCATTAGTATTATATCCCCTAAAATTGAATAACACTAATACAGTTATAGTTATTTTATAATAACTTTTTTGCCTTCTGAAAAATTCAAACAGGTTAATCAGGTAAATCAATATCTAGCGGAGTAGAAAGCATATAAGGCGGTTCCCAAGTGAGATTATGTTAAGTAACGAAGGACATAATCCCCAGTAAGGAGAAAATTAGGGTTATAAGACTATGCAGTGGGAACATGCCATGTTAATCTTTAAACAACTCATGATTTCTCTAATTCCCAACCCTATAGCCAGAAGTAAATAGCTCCCATAGAAATGGCTCCAACAAAATAGTTGATTTGCTCTCCTGGTTATATATGACTAAAGGAGCTAGATTCTGCTAACAGCAGAAATAAAACAATTAACTAGTATCTAATAAAATACGCTTTGGCCGTTATGTAAAATGCCTTAGGGTGTCAATCGTTCTGCCATCATCCACATACCTTAGCATCTATTTCTTACGCATAGGAATGCTGTCTATAAAAGAATTTTCAGATCCCTCACCTCATAATCTTCCGCATTTTACTTGATATGGTCTTGCCAATGAGTGTAAAAAAGAAGAAATTAAAATAAATTCCAATGCATCAAAGTAGTCATAAATCATAACTTGGGAGGTAATACACTAGTCCCGATAACAATTATTAATTTCGTCCTCCCAATCAGCACGTTGTTTGTCCTTCACTACTAATGCCGATGTCTTCATAACATAACCCAAGCAAGTACAAACATATATATAACAGAGGGCACTATTAAAACAGTTTTATTTCTTAATGTTCTATAAATCATTTGTATCAAATTTTACTATTTACACCAATTCTTTTCAAAAATATCTAAATCTGATCAACATCACATGGTTTGTTTAGCGAGTAAAGCTTATTAGATCGATCTGGTCTTGAGCATAATTGGCAAGAGAGAGACTTACCTGTTAAAAGCTGGATGGTGCATGTACAGATATCTTGCTTCATGTGTATTATTTGAAAGAGAATACGCATACATCCATTTGAGACTTAGGGAAGTAAGTCATTGGGGGGTATGAATGGAAATGTCGTGGTGGGAAAAAGAAAAAAGAGTACAGATGACATGGCTATTAAAAGTACGGAGACTGCAGGGGCAAATGAGTAGGTATAGAAAGTATGGAGGATGTACGGGCAAATGAGTACGTATAGACCAAAAAGGATAAGCTGAAAATACAATAAAGTTTATGTCAAGACTAGCTGATACCAAATGATTTTACTAAAAACATAATATATGACATTTGCTATGATTACTATTAGGATTAGTTCCATCCGAGTCTTATCATGATTATGGTTAGTATTATAGTTCTTATTTATCTTTTATTTTTCTCTTACTCCTAACTCCAAGGTTTTGGGGCCTATAAGTAAATGGCTGATTTCATTGCATTGGTGCTTTTCAAATTATTTAATAAGTTAAACTCATTTGACAAATCATAAGTTAGGAGTATGAGTGGAGATAAGCACTTCGGCGAGGGCATCAAAATCCGACGAAGAATCATGACGCGCGTTAGGGGTCGATCAAACCCTAACAATATGGTAATGTGTATAATGAAGAAGAAAAGGTAGATTTATTTCCAAATTATGCTTGAAAAGTTTTGAAGAAGCAATACTCGACTCAGGAGAAAAATTTTGGTTGGCAAAGTAATACTTGGGACCAGGAGAATAATTGGATCGTATAAAGAAATAGATCAGGACAGTCCCAAATATAAGTTAAAGAGCAATGCTAGTAGTACACCCCATTTGGGGTGTACGATGAACACCTTAGCCTTCCTAAGGTGAGGTGTTCTTCACTAGTCACTTTCAAGTGACTAGTGAAATTCACCCTACCCTTGGATGGGTGGGGTGTTCATCGTTCACCCCAAATGGGGTGTACCATTAGCATTTTCCTAAGTTAAAATGTATGAAGGCCTTCTCAACTGAAAAGCCTTTTCACGTAGCCGCTCAACTTTATTTCTTTGTTTGATTGACACCCCCTCAACTTTTAACTTTTGCTTTTTTTCTTCTTTCAATTATTTTCCTTAGTTAAATTGGGAATTTCATGAAAATTAACCATTATACTTGAGGTTAATGGCTTTGCCCATTTTTTACCTGATGTAATTGTGGACTCAACTAATAGTTTAGGGCACCTTGGTTTATAAGAGTATTCGAAATCGGAATAGGAATGGAAATAGCTTGGAATCGAAAATGGAATGATAAAAATAACAATTTGTTTGGTTCATAAGAGGAATCAGAATTAGAATTGAAATCATGTCCAAATTGAAATTCAAAAAAATTCAATTTTTTATTAAAATTTTAAATTTGTTATTCAAATTTTTAATCCAAATTTGAATCTAAATTTGAACTTACAATTTGAATTTAAAATTTGAATTTACAATTCAAATTCAATGTTAAAGTTAAAATTTAAATTTTTAATTTATATTTTAAATTCAAAATTTAAATTATGATTTAATCTAATAAACTTATATGATTTATATTTGAATTCAAATAATTATTAGTGAAAAAAAATATCTTATCTTAATCATCCCGGAATTAAAGTTGACTCACACCATGAAGGTAGAAGTCACTCTTGAGCAAGGTTTTAAGTATCCATCGGCACGGGCCGTATCTACCGTGCCGTACCGTGCCAACAAGATACCGGCACGATACAGCTCCCGTGCCGATGACACAGTTCAAAACCTTTTTTTCTTAAAATTACTAAGTAATTTTCTTAATAAAGTTCAAAATATTTGATAAAGATATATAATAAGCAATTAAAAAATTTTGTTGCTAAAGAAATTAAATATTTCATGTCATCATGTGTCGGCACGCATGTATTTTTTGTGACCGGCACTCATCGGCACGCACCGTGCCGTACCGTGCCGGCAAGTTTTCGGCACGATCCCGTGCCACGGCACTTAAATCCTTGCTTTTGAGGGATTCGAATTCCCTCGGAATGAGAATCGGAATGCCAATCCGTCAATCCAAACTCTAACAATGGAAAATGACTTATTCCGATTCCCATTCCAAGTCTCAAATACTTCAAACCAAACATGCTCTTAATGGCTATAAACAACTAAATAGTTAATTTAAAATGAAATCTCCAATTTACATAACAAAAATGAGTCAAATAAAAACAAATAAAACTTCAAGGGGATGCTAATAGGAAGAGAGAGAGAGAGAGAGAGAGAGAGAGAGAGAGAGAGAGAGAGAGAGAGAGATTGGAGGCCAACTTTAAAATGGCCAGTAGCTGAAAGAGTTTCAATACAATTTTACCTAATAATTACAAGAGCTTTATTTGTCCAATTCCACATGTTGCTTCATTTCGGAGCTTTTATTTCTCTATAGCAATAACTTTAACCCTTTTTCCAACTTTGACTTTGACCAACAATGTAGAGTAATTCCATTGTATTATCATCTTTTTCTCTTATCAACACTCCAAGTATAAAAATTTCACTATAAAATAGGATAATCCAGCATACGTCTATCGTATTTTATCTTTAAAACAAACAACACAACTACAATAAGTTACCACAATTTATATGTTACCTAACTTTCCTCTGTTTCTTCGAAATATCAATCGCTTTGGGACCAAAACCCATCCCCTAATAGAAAGAAACTAATTTTCTTTTTCATTTTCAAAATACTAGCGTCTACAAGACTACAGCCCTGCTATATTTCCAAATTTTTTCTCCATTTGTATGTCTTATGACTATTTCAATTTTCTTTTACATAGATCATACATTAATATTTCTCTCAGATAGCAATTAGAAGTTGAAACAGAAAATTGGCCAAAATATAAGCTCTAATGTCCAAGAATGACACATTCATGAAGTATGATAACAGTCTAATTTTTTTTCATCTTCAAAATACTAGCTTCTACAAGACTACAACTGCTACGTTTCCAATTTTTTGCTCCATTTGTATGTCTTATGTCTATGTCAATTTTCGCTTACATAGATCATACATTAATATTTTTCTCAGATAGCAATTCAAAATTGAGACATAAAATTAGCCGAAGTATAATCTCTAATGTCCAAGAATGAAACATTCATGAAAAAGTGTGATAAAAGTCAGTCTACTGTTAAGGAAGCTCCTGCCTTCACATTCACAGATCCAAGATCTAAAAACAGTACTGAAAACACTGATGAATCTTAGCAAATCAAGCTCAAAATAGATGTAAATCCCCTTAAAATCAGTCAAACGTCGTTACTTTATTCTGACTTCCTCTCTACTAGCATTAATCATCTTCCTTGCTACTACATCAACTTACAATCCGATTGGCAAGCCTTTCTATTATTAGATACTGAAGAATTCCATTAACCTGGGAATCAATCACAGCATCGTGCATCAAGAATGTTCCATCAATTATGGGCCCCAATCAATATTTTCAAGGCCTTATTCCGAGCCATATCACATGTTTGTTCCCAAAAGCTCCGATTCTGATCATATTTAAAACCATTGTAATAAACAGTTGTGTGTCGAACCGCTTGCGCAACCATCAAATCGTTTGCATGCCAACAAATAAGAACAACATTCACATTTCTCACTCCTAACATACAATCCACAACCATCTACTATTCTATGAACCTGAATTAATCCAGAAAAACTACAAGGATCTCATAAACCCATTCACACGAACACTATTATATAATACTTCTTCAAAATAATCATTCATTGAAGAAATATCTAACAACAAAGTCCAACTAAAACCCTAGAAACGCAATCGCAGAGCTAAAATCAAACAATGGAATCGAAATTCGAAGCAAAAACACGCATCAGAGGAGTGATCTAAAGATGAGGGAATCAGATTAAGAGATGGAGACCTTGATGTAGACGTTCTCCGCCGCCTTCTCCTCCTCGCTGAGGACCTTTCCACCGCCGGAGGACGAGAGCCTCCTTCTCGCCACGAACCTCGCCGCCATCCTCGTCGCCATTTTCTCCTCGCCCACGCCGACTCTAGTAAGAGAGAGCTAGAGAACCCTAACTAAAAGACGACCCCTCTCTCTCCCCCACAAGTTTCTCGAGGAAGCTCTCACCTCTGAGCCTGTGTGAGAGGTAAAAACACACAGAGACCCCTCAACTACGGGCTATTCTGACCTAGAGTCTCCCTCTCTCTCTCTCTCTCTCTCTCTCTCTCTCTCTCTCTTCTTTTTAGTAATAAATTAATCGAATCAACATATTTAATTTTTTTAAAATTTTAGATTTTTTTATTTTACGTTAATATTTGTTAGTATTCCGGTGGTATCAAAATTAATAATATTTAATAACTAACGAAAATAAATTTCACTAAATGATATTTTCAAACCATAAAATTTAATTCTAAAAAAATTAAATCACTTAAATCGTTGATTTTTGATTCTTTGAGATAAATATAATTTTTTAGAGATTTAAATTTGAAAATATAAAATTTTTAAAGATATTCGTGATAAAAGGTCTAACGTAACAAAACGAAATTCGAAGTCGATGAAGTAAATTGTCTCATCGAGATGAACGTCGTGGTAAAGTCCGATTTCGAATTCGGCGAATCGAAACTATGTGAAAAAACAAAAAACTATATTTTTATAGAGTTTTTATGAAAAAAAACCTATATTTTATACGTCAAATTACGTGAAATTAAACGTGGAGGGGTTTTAGCGGAAAACACACCTATTGCGAAGGATCGGGATAAAAATAATCGAAATTGAGGGACTTATTAGCATTTTGTCGCATGCACTATGAGATGAAAGCTAGGGTTTGCCTATGGAAATCCTAGCCGTACGAGCAAACGCAATCGGAGCCTCCCCACGCCTTTCCTGCTCGCCTTCGGTTTGAAACCTTCTCGATCAAGGTAACAACTCTAATCTTCAATTATATAGAGTTATTACGCAAATTAAGGAAATGTTAGGGGTCTAGATGTAATTGTAGCCATATGGCTGTCTTGGGCAGCGCGCACGTGATCTCTGGGCTGATCGTCCGAGATCCGGTGACTGTTGTTAGATAAAAATTGATTTACAAATCGTAAATCGATGAAATCGCCGATTTATCGTCATTTCGGCGCGGAGTTCGCGTTTCGAGCAAATTAGATGAATATTATTGATCGCCAAATGTACTTGGCTAGTCTCAACGCTATCCTAGTTGACTCAGTGACCTCTGGTTCATGTTGGTGACTTCCAAAATCGAAATTGGCGATTCCGAATGCGATTTTGGTATTTATGGCACAGTTAGATGTCACGTTGGTACAGTATTAATTGTTGATGTCCGGACGCCTTAAACGGAGTGTTCCGGGGCAGTAGGTAAAGTTTGGATTAATTCAGTAGCTTATACGCACTATTCGAACCTGGTCGATCGGCGGATTACCGAAAGTTCCAGCGGATCCTAGGACTTAAACATAAGTATGTGGTTTAGTTGTTATATACATTGTGAGTTAGTCGGTTGGGTTTGTGTATGTGACTGACATGTGGATTTGACTTAGGCCCAAGCCATCAGGAGCCTTCGCGAGAGCTAAGCAGCGGGTTCCTAGATCGCCTGCATTGAGGTGGGTACCTATTGAGACCAAAATTTTCGTTACTTAAGAAAGTGACACGTAGCGGAAACCATCGGCTAAAGCATCAACCGACAGAAGAATGAGTCAACAGGAAGGGACCCGTGTTTGGACCAAGACCGGCCTCGGTCGCATGAAAATGCAACACGTGACATACACTATCGGCTAGGGGTGTCAGCCAATAAGAGAAGAGGCCGACAAGGGGTATTGGCTTATCCGGGACCGACCCCGGCCAAAGGCAAGTATTAACCCGCCTCAGTCGAACGATGGAAAAAGCGAGGTCAAGGTCAACTCTCGGTTGCTCGAGCCGCAAAAGGAAAGACCTTGGAAGGAAGGAGTACGAGATTTAGGCGCAAATCTCGTAACAGATTCCGAAACGGTAAGCGGCGCCCAGCATTGGAAAGCGCTGAAGATCATGCTTCGGCGCATCGATTAGGGGATGAACCTGGACGGAAAACGGCCACTATCATATTGAGGAGAATTGACTCAAAAAGAAGTGGTTGAGAAATTTACGGTGACTTCCCTTAGATCACGCCAATTACTAGAATCGGTGGTGTTTATACACTTGGTTCGTAAGCTAGGACCACCATCTTGTATTTTCATACCTTTCAATACCTGTATTTACTACTTTCCTAGATAATTTTACTGCATTTCTTAGGAGTAGATTAACTTGTAATCGGCTACCTTGTTACTCTTGTAACTCCACTCCAAGCAATACAATTCCTAATCGGCTCCTTAGCCATATCAAATCCCTGTCTCTACATTCCAGTTCGGCTACTCTAGGCCGAACCCTTTTTCTCTCTATCCCCATATTCCGATTCGGCTAATCTAAGTCGGACGCACTATTGTAAAAGTGCCAGGAATAGTATAAAAAGTGCCGAAATTTTTTTTTCCTCGCGGTTTTTTATGGCACCCGCAAGTATTGGTTAAAAGTCAGTGGCAATTATTTTGGTGGCACTTTTTTAAAACTGCCGGTAAATGATAAAATGCCGGCACTTGCGAGTGCCACCTATCCAAACGTATAGTGGCAATCATAAGTACCGGCAAAAATATCTCTTTTGGCACTCAAAACTGTTGGTTTTCTTATTTTTAGTGACAAATTTTTCTGCCAGCAATATTTTAGGGGCACGTATTAATGTCGGTAATAATTTTAAAATTATAAATTTTATTTTAATATTATGACAAAAAGAAGTGTTAGCAAATAGAATAAAAAGTGCCAGTAAATAAATTTTTATCCTGACAGTAAAAATGCCGGCAAAAAGGAGAAATTTTAATGCATTAATAATGAAACGATGATTTAGTTAGCAAAAATAATTATTTTATATCAATACAAATGTTTATGAAAGGTATTTAGACACATGCAACAGACGTAAAACTTAATAAATTTAGTAAGCATAATAGAATAAAAAAAAATTATAAAGTTTCAAGAAGTATCATATATTTAACATCCATAATAAACAAAATAAACTATCAATTTAATCGTAAAAACAATAAAATATTAGTACACTTCGAGTATATATATATATATATATATATATATATATATATATATATATATATATAGTCATAAACAAAATGAAGGAAATGAAGCCTTTCAATACATATATATATATATATATATATATATATATATTAGACTGTGAAACATTTTTTTTTTTTTTTTTTTAGCACTTTAGGCTCCGTTTGGTTGCGGATAAAGGAGGAATAACATCCTTTAACCCACAATTCCTGCCAAACATCGATTTAAAAACCAAATTTAAATAATTTCTGGCTTAACGGGTTATTCTAGGATAACCCGTTAATTTTTATTCTATGGTCCCATGGAATAGAGTTATCCCCATTAAAATTTTTAGGGATAGTGAATGAAATTTACTTCTCCCACCTCTAATCTAAAATTTTATTGTTACTTACTCTTATGTATCCTACTCAAAATAATTTTATTTTTACTTACTCTTATATATCCTACTCAAAGTAATTTTATTTTCAAATCTTTCGTAAAGTTAAATGTTGGATTGCATTATTATTTTATTTAGTATTTATTATTTACTATAAAATATACTATAAAATATAAAATATTATTTTATATTTTATATTTTATATAAAATATAAAATATACTTATTCTTATATATCCTACTAAAAGTAATTTTATTTTCAAATCTGTGATAAAGTTAAATATTGGATTGCATTATTATTTTATTTAGTATTTGTTATTTCCTATAAAATTAACTATAAAATATTATTTTATTTATATAAAATATAATTTATTATTTATTATTATATTATTTTAAATATTTCTATATACAAGATAAAGGCAAAGTTGGCATTTTGTAAAAAATTTTATCATATTTTTTCAGTATTCTTTACTATTCCATAATATTAATCAAATATAATTTTATATATTTCATAGAATACCAACTTTTTGAACCAAATATAATTTAACTTTTATTTTTAATTATTTCGAAATAACAAACTATTCTAGATATAAAATTATATATTTTAAATTTATACTCGAGCCAATGCGGTTTATAGTACAGCTGTGGCGATACTCTCTCGTATCATCATGTTTCGCGTTTATATACCGAATTAGGGATGCCACCGAGTCAAACACGAGCTGGCTCGTTTAAATATCGAGCTAAAAAATTTGGCTCGTGTTATGAGCTGGCTCGTGAACAATAAGTTAGATTTTCATTCGCACTATTAGATGTAAAGTTGAAAGAGAATTAAAAAAATAAAATCTTAATTTAATAATTAAAATTCATAAAAAAATAATTTTTTAATATTAGGTTGGCATAAAATCTAAATAGTAAAGTTTACAGAAATATATATATATATATATATATATATATATATATATATATATATATATATATATATATAGTTCGGCCAATGTGTTTTTGAAAGTACTAAAATTTTGACATTATACTATTTTTAACCTTTAAATTAATTATAATAGTTTTTTTACATCATACACAATAGTTCAAAAATAATAATTATTATTGACTTTTGATCCAATGACCAAAAAATTAATTGCACTGATTAAATATTTTAAATATTTTTAAAAAATATTCAGCATAAATAAATAAGTTTTTTTTTTTTTTTTTATAATTTGGTCTTTTTATAATAGTTGGATTTTATATTTAAGTTTGAAAAAAAATTAAATAATAAAAATTTATATTATATATATAATTGTATTAATATATAGAGTAGAGCTTATATATTTTTAAAAGTACAAGCCAAATCATAATTATAAATTTTTTATTATTAGATTTGCATTGAGATTTGTGTAATTATACTTTCTCTCTCTCGCTTTAGTTGACTTTATAATTACACAAATCTCAATCCAAATCTAATAATAAAAAATTTACAAGCATGATTTAGTTGACTTTATAATTATACAAATTTCAATATAAATCTAATAATAAAAAATTTACAAGCATGATTTAATTTGTGTTTTTAAAAATATATAAGCTCTACTCTTAATATATATATATATATATATATATATATATATATATATATATATATATATATATATTTGAGCTGTTATCGAGTCGAACACAACCGAGCTGATCCCAGCTCGTGTTTGATTCGTTTATTAAATAAGTTAAAAAATTTAACTCATACTTGGGCAATTTACTAAACAAACAATTTGTTCTCGATATTCATATTAAGCCGAAGAATAACAATCTCACGAAAGCTGAATTGCCCCCACTGAATTGAGGTGCTATAAGTTCGTACTCACGTGGGAGCCCCGATCGTACGGCGCAGATTAGCCAAAAGAATACCAAAGCCCTAGATTTATATAAAACCCCGCAGCATCATCCCCGCTTCTCTTCTTCGCGCCGTCGGATAGAAGTAACCCTCGAAGTCCCCCGCTCCACCTCGACCTCCACCTCCACCTCCACCTCCGAGAGAGATGGTAATGGTGGATCCTTCTCCCTATACCTTACGCATTTTCTTCTACACTTGTTGTCGATCAATTCGTTTTGCTTTCTTCTCTCCAGGCGCCGAAGAAGGACAAGGCTCCGCCGCCCTCCTCGAAGCCCGCCAAATCCGGCGGCGGGAAGCAGAAGAAGAAGGTAATGTCGTCGTCGATGTAGTGGTTCGCATTAGGGTTATGCATTTGGTTCGTTTTGATTGGGTCTAGGGTTTTGAAATTAGGGTTTTATGGCGTAGAAATGGAGCAAAGGGAAGCAGAAGGAGAAGGTGAACAATGCGGTGCTCTTCGATCAGGCGAACTACGACAAGATGCTCTCTGAGGTCCCCAAGTTCAAGCAGATCACTCCTTCCGTGCTCTCGGAGAGATTGAGGGTACATAATTTAATTCCTATTACTTTTCATTTAGATGTATTTTGAGGAAAGATAACATTTTGGCGTGTTTTGTCTAGTACAAATTTGCAATCTTTATTCTTACTATACTTTTATTTTGAAGAAAATGACTTAGTTTTTGACTTTGGGATCATTGTTCATCTTAGCGTGTGAGTTTCGCTCTAGTTTGATGCTGTGTAGGAGAGAGACCCATTTAGTATGTAATTAACTACTCAAGCTCATCGGCTTGTCAAATTGAACCTGCCCTTTGGAAAATGTGAGAAAGAAATAAATTGAATTGCGAGTAACTGTTTCACTTGTTATATGGATTTGGCGAAGTTAAAAAGCGGTAACAACATAGCCTTAGCGTCAAACCAGAAACTACATAATTGGATTTCTAGGGAAGCAAAGAAGCCAATAGCTTTCATTATATTGGACTTGTGCTTTTTAATTTTTATGGATCATTAGTTGATGTATTAAGCTGCAATGTTCTGAGTTTTGGTGTCCTGTAATCAATTTTCTCTCTTATTTCATTATTTTCTCTCTTATTTCAATGAATTTCTTACTTTACATTTTAATTTTCCAAAATATATAACTGGTGTTCTGTAATCACTCTCTTTTTTCTTTTTTCAATGAATTTTTTTAGTTTACATGGTAGTTTCACCAAAAGACATAACTAAGTCACGTGAGACATGATAGGGCTAATTTTTATACATTTTTGTTGAGTTTATAAAGGTAGTTGTTGAGTTTATAGCTGCAATTCGGCAAAATGATTTGGAAGGATGAGTACCCCAATGCCAATGCTTTTGTAGTATACTGGAAATTGACTTTTTTGTTCGGTAGTAGTATGCATAGTCATGATTAATTAGAAACTTAATTTTTATGGTGAATTCTTTTTGGATAATGAAATTAGTTATTTGAGTAGCAAGAAAGATAGAAATAACATAGGGATAATAAATTAATGTTCGTTTAGGTTATTGAACTTTAATTCATTTCAATGAAGGCACTGGGTTGCAATTTTTGTTTTGAACACACTTTGTTTAACTCCATATGGTTTTTCAAACAAAACAACTAAGTGATAACTATTTTAGTTCTTACATCATTTTCTAAAGACATTACTACTAATTTCTTGCAGATGATCTTCCTGGTAATTCTGTTATCAAAATACCTCTTTCAGGTGATACTGGATATAATATTTTTAAGATGATATTCCAGTTAAAATAACATGTTTTTTTTGGTAGCTGATTCAGGTGCCACATAAATTTATTGAAAATATTAATTGAAATTTGATTAGTGACCTATTTGAACCATAAATGAAAATTCACTGACTTAATTGAGCAAATTAAAGTTAGTGATCTAAATGAAATTATAGCAAAAGTACTGACCGATGGTGTAATTTACCCCACATAGGGATGACCACATTTAAAAGAATGGTTGAGTGCACAAATAGATATTCCAAATGTCTATGCAAAGTCTGTTTGCTTCTGTTTGAACTGTTATACCCTTTTAGATTTATAATTTATGGTTTACATCAAATGACATGAAAGTTAGGATGAGAATATTAAAAGTGACAAATCATTAAAAAGATATTTATCTAAATGTATAATGCACATTTTGCAGAAGAAAACTCAATTAATTGGTCAACTAATGTAGAGGGATATGTTTGCAAACGATGCAGCTTTGGGGGGATGTATTTGATAACTAAAACTTTGTATGGATAAATATATTAATTTATTTTACTTCACGAAATTATATGTTTTACTAATTAATCACCCACTGCAAAATTTCATGCCCCTAACTACTTTTCTGTTAAAAAAGTGTTTATTTTGTTAATAATTGATGATCAGTACCTAATAAAGATTTTTAAGGCCCGGTTGGTTCACGGTTTGTAATATTTTGGTAATCGTCCATATTTCTGATTGAATCGGTACCATTCAACTCAAGTTGGGTAGTTATAAAAGGTGTTAGCGAAGTAGTGTAATGATTGTAGATTCCTAGATGGTAGGAATACTAGATTATTATAGGTTAGGAGGTATTCTTTTTTTCCATGCTTGATGGAAATTATTAGTAGTCCATTAACAACAATATACAAGTTTTTTACAACCTCCCAACCCAAGTAGCTTGATAAGTTAGTAACAAACTTGTCATTCCAAATATTAAATATACAAAATTTCCGTAATATTACAAACCTTGAACCAAAAGTCCCCTTAATTTAAAGAAAATTTTAAACCTAATCAAGTAAATAATTCAAATCAAAACAAATAAAAGTTGAGGGTTGTTATTAGAAAAAAGAACACTATAATTTAGGGATCTATTTCAAAATAGCCTTGAGGTGAGGGGGTCTCCATACATTCAAATTTTTTCTTTTATTTTTTGGTGGAGAGAGAGAGAGAGAGAGAGAGAGGGAGAGAGAGAGAGGTGAAGACTCCTCTTCTTGTGGAAAGGAGGGGGAGGGGGGCTTCAAGAGAGAGAGAAGAGAAAGATCCACCACCTCTGCTAGCTGCAGATGAGGAGGCTCCTCTCCTCGTAGAGGAGGCTCCTCTCCTCGTAGAGGAGGAACAAACACTTGAATTTTATCATTTATATAAGCATTATCATAATTTAGAAAATCTTTTTAGTTGGAGCTCTTCGTATCACTTCTAACCACAGAAGCTTTGTTGTTGGAACTTTTGCTGTTGGGCTGAAAAAACCCCTTTCTCTGTCCCATTTTAGAATTTTTAAGATGACAAACGATATATTTTTGGCCACCACACTGTTTGGCCCAGCAGAAGCTAGGCTAAACAGGCAGTTGCCTGTGGTGAAGGATGGTTCTCACCTGTCGTTGTTATGTCCACACGGACAAATCATACTGAGGCCACATAAACCATACACCTGCAATTTGAGTAGAGTATATTTACAGGTATTCTCGTCAGGTTATTGGTTCAATAGTTCACATTCAACAGGTTAGTTCTAGCTTGTATTTTTTAGAACTTACGTCTATGCTCTTTTTCGGATCAGCAACATGCTTCACACATCTCTCTCTCTCTCTCCCCTTCTTCCTCCACCCCCCCTACCGTTATCTCTCCTTACAAGGTCCTAATATTACCTGTCTTGTGTTTACATACTGATTGAATATTTCACAACATCTGTGGTGTTATCGTCTTTTGTTTGTTGTATGTGATGCTTTCTATTTAAGGGCACGAGTAAGCAACATTCTAATCTCTTTGTTATTATCAAATGGTGAACATTGCATAGCAAGTGCTGGAGATCTTTTGATCTCTTTCCTTGTTTCAGCGATTGTCTTGCTCATTGTCATGAAACCTGCGACTAAGCCTTTTTCCCCGTTTAATTTTTTGTTCAGATTAATGGTTCTCTTGCTCGAAGGGCGATCAAGGACTTGATGGCCAGGGGCGCCATCAGGATGGTTTCAGTGCACGCAAGCCAGCAGATCTACACTCGAGCCACTAATACTTAGGAGCGATTTTGCTCAAGATCCAGTGAGTTCTAGAACAAAGTATTTTCTTACTTTAATTTTTGTGCGTTTTTGCCTTTTGTTCTAGTCTAGAACTTCAAAGATTCTATTGATGGTTGAATTTTGTTGTTAGCTTTTTTTTTTTATGACAACTTTATCAAGGTAGTTTGGTAATCGAGATCTACATTTTCCGTGAAGATTAACTGTGTTTTACTGTCTGTAATTTCCAACTTAGTACTTCAGATGTTGAGTGATTGTTTTCTTATATCTTGTTATAAAGTGGCAAATTAATCGAGATCTACATTTTAAAGTGCATGCCCTTGTGCATGCACTTTAAAATGGAGAAGGGTGGATAGATATGAGTTTCCTCTATTAAAGCATGAATTGCATTGCCTAGTTATTCAATATTTTATTTAAGTTCATCAACCAAATTCTTAGAGCAAAATAACATCGAGTATTATGGGCCAAAGGAGCAATGATCCCGAGTTCTGTTTGTTTGGAAAAATTTCGTCGGGAAAAGCTCTAGAAAAACCTTAGCAATGCAAATGGATAAATTTACATCGTTTGGTAGGAGAGGGCGCTGCGCTTTAGTTTGTAGGGGTGCCACATTTTTGGTTCACCAAACACGGACTTCTAGTCTTCTAAATGACAACAAAAGCGTTGAAACATCATTGAAACTGAAAGAGCACAACTCTTCTAAAGTGTGTTTTTTATTTGTCACTTTAAATTTGGAGGTTTTTTATTTGTTACTTTAAATTGCGGGGCAATTACCTATGTACTCTTATAAAGTTTTCGACTTTTATATCTACTCTTCAAAAACATCTATCTTCTAATATATTCTTCTAAAAATGAAGAAGTCTTTCTAATAAACCCTCTAGGAGTATATAACAGAAAAAATGGGAAATTTTTATGGGTAAATATGAATTGAAGGATAAATAAGAAATTTAACCAGTTTATAAGCGTACAGAAGTTACTTTCTGTTAAATTTTAGTATTTGAAGTTTGGATCAACTATTAGTTTAGTCCTTACATTTTGTATCCTTTATATTTGTATCCTTTATAATTAGGGTTAATTTCATACATGTCTATGTAAACATATCGAATAGCAAACATATTCTTACAAAGTTTAATATTTTCTACAAAGTTTAATATTTCATATTTATTTTTTCAAAAAGTTTAAGTTATTCATATATATTTTTTTAGTTTATTATCGTTAGGTCACTGTTTATTTTTTAACAGATTATAGATGAAATATCAATTTTATCTTTACAAATATATTCCTTCAAAAGCCAAACTATTAGAATTAGTAAAAAAATGTTTTTCTCCAAAAAAAAAAAAAATCCAACGTTATCTTCGTATCTATATAAAAAAAAAATTTAACCCACAATTAATCTCTATCTCTTCTCTCTCGTTTTCTTCTACTCACTATTAATCTCCACCTCTTCTCTCACTCTTTTTCTTCTTTATTTTTTGATGGTAGGTGATTCTCTCTCCTTTTCTTCTCCCACCATTAATCTCCATCTCTTCTCTCATTCTTTTTCTTTTTAAATTTTTTTTCTACCCATCATTAATCTCCACCTCTTCTCAGGAAGAGAAAGGGGAAGAGAGAGAGAGAGAAAGAGAAAAAGGGAGAGAGAGAGAAAAAGAAAGAGGAAGATTTAATGAGTTATAATATAAAAAGTGTTATAGCCCATCTTAATGAGTTATAATCTTTCATGCTCCGAGTTTTGAAAAGCGGTTTAATTTTTTTTTTTTTATAAATCAGAGTTTAAAACCTGAAAACCCAGGACGTTGACAGACCGCCACACGTATAGAAGATTCTCTGTCCATTCGGACAGAATCTTTCTTATACATGCACGGCTAGGCAAGTATAACATATACAATCAGAGTACTAAATGACATAAACTGAAACATACCAAATCGTAACTATACACAATCTATTTGTAATACCAAAAGCTCGGCTAGTCGAAGCTGACAACAGGGGACGACTCTATCAAATATGCTCTCAACAACGTCCCGACATTTCACCACCCGATCAATCTGAAATGGTCACTATTTATAGATGAAATGTCAATTTTATCTTTACAAATATATCCCTCCAAAAGCCAAACTATTCGAATTAGTACAAAAATGTTCTTCTCCAAAAAAAAATCCAACGTTATCTTCGTCATCAATAAAAAAAAAAAAATCTAACCCACCATTAATCTCTATCTCTTCTCTCTCTTTTTCTTCTACTCACCATTAATCTCCACCTCTTCTCTCACTCGTTTTCTTCTTTATTTTTTGATCGTAGGTGATTCTCGCTTCTTTTCTTCTCCCACCATTAATCTCCACATCTTTTCTCATTCTTTTTCTTTTTAATTTTTTTCTACCCATTAATCTCTACCTCTTCTTTCACTTTTTTTCTTCTTTATCTTTTGATCGTAGGTGATTCGAGATTGAAAAATTTACGGTTCGAAACTAACACGAGGAAAAAAAGGAAGAGGAAGAGAAAGGGGAAGAGAGAGAGAGAGAAAAAGAAAGAAAGAGAGAGAGAGAGAGAAAAAGAAAGAGGAAGAGGTAATGAGTTATAATATAAAAAGTGTTATAGCCCATCTTAATGAGTTATAATCTGTCACGCCCCGAGTTTTGAAAAGCGGTCTAAATTTTTTTTTATAAATCAGAGTTTAAAACCTGAAACCCAGTATGTGGACAGATCGCCACACGCATAGAAGATTCTCTGTCCATTCGGACAGAGTCTCCCTTATACATGCACGGCTAGGCAAGTATAACATATACAATCAGAGTACTAAATGACATAAACTGAAACATACCAAATCATAACTATACACAATCTATCTGTAATACCAAAAGCTCGGCTAGTCGAAGCTGGCAACAGGGGACGGCTCTATCAGATATGCTCTCAACAATGTCTCGACATCTCACCACCCGATCAACCTGAAATGGTGGTCACCCAAAGGGTGTGAGATACAACATAAATGCATCCCAGTGGGCACGACGAGCCGAGAAATAGCAAATCGTACCTACTGGCATACTATAATCAGTGGATAGTAAAAGATCAGTAGGTAAAAGCTGATATAACAAGTAGATAACTGAATGAATCATAATCACAGTACTAAGCATATAGGGTACAGACAATACAGTTGCTAGAGCATGTTGGAATAGAGTTATGAATTATAATTATAATACTGAGCATATAAGGGTACAGGTGCTAGAGTATGCTGAACAGATATATATAAATGATGCATCAATCATAGAAACTCAAGTACCCAATCGATGCCACTTTTGGTCATTGGGACCTCAGGCGAAGCTACCAAAGTGCACTGGACCTCAGGCTAAAGCCACTTTTGGTCACTGGGGCCTCAGGCCAAAGCCACTTTTGGACACCCAGAAGGCAGACATACCTCACACCCGCAGGTGCCCAAGGGGTCACGGGCCTCTCAACAGACAACTTTACCGGCAAATAACGCAAGATGGGGGATCAATTCCATAGCGTACGTGATGTACAACAGTGCATGGCGAATCATAATGCTGATGCTCAAGCTCACGGTCAACATACCATCTTTCCAAAAAAATACACCCTGTGCGGTGGCCAGATTGCCGGTGTGCGTGTAAGCAATCATGAGCATAAATACCGAAACCGGCGTGTAATAAAGCACCGCGACATTCGTCGCCACAGTTAGAAATAAAAGAGCGGGATTCTCATGCAATGGGGTTAAACAGTTTACACAAAGGTACATCTACTTTACTTTCACAAGTTACAACGGGAACAACCATACACTGAAATACAACCAAGTACCCACCTCGAAATGTGCTGACTGGAACACCTGGGGCCGAAACACGCTCACAATCGACACCTGGACCTAAGAAAGTCCCCAAAAGAACAACATGTCAGACTGAATTGCATTATGTAAAGAAACGGAGTCCAAACCCAAGAGTACGACGAAAACCCGGCAATAGCGGCGGTAACGACGCGCAACGGACGACGCGACCGCGGTCCCTTTCCCCGTGGCGCTGCACGCCGAGTGGCCGCGCGGGCACCGGCCCCACCCGGCGCCGCATGCGGCTTGGCCGTGCGGTCAGACTCCCCCCGTGCCGCTCGCGGGCGACGCCCCGCGCAGCACTGGCCGCGCGACGCGCGCGCCGCCTGCGGCAGCTTCCCGCGCGGCACCTGCCCGTGCGGGTGCCACCGCCTGCGGGCGGCGCCCCGCGCGGCACCTGCCAACGCGGGTGCCGCCGCCTGCGGGCGGCGCCCCGCGCGGCACTAGGCCGCACAGCGCGCGCCGCCTACAGGTGGCGCCCCGCGCGGCACCTGCCGGTCGCGCGGCGCGGCGGCGGCGGCTAAACGGAAACGACGAGAACCCCAATGAAAACCAAAAAAGAACTTCGCTTACCGCGATCTCATCGGAGAAGATGATCTGCTCACACTTCCGGCTCCGACACGGGGATCGAAGGTGATCGGACTCCTCCGCTTTCTTCTTCTCTCTCTTTTTTTTTTTTTTTTCCTCCGGTTAGGGTTTTCTTTTTTTCTCCTTTCTCTCTTTTCTCTCCGGCTAGGGTTTTCTCTTTTCTTTCGGGAAAAACAGATTTCTCTCTTGGTACGAACAATAAAACCCACATCCGGTATTTATTATTTTAAAATTAATTATTTATTCCCATGAGATAATTCCATATTCTCTCGAAAAGCGTGGTAGATTTTTAGCACGAATTTCGATGCACACTACGGTTACCGCGACCTTCAAAATCCCATTCCGGGGAATCCGTAAGTCGGATCTCAGATCCGATTGCACCGCCGTTCATCGTTTTTCGAGCTTTATCACAGAAAAATACCCGCACCGCACGATAGTCAACTTAAGAAAACTCGATAATTTGATATTTTCTAACATGTAATTTATTAGCAAGAGGGTAAAACGATACATAAAAGTCATGATATTACAGTGGCGGCCTATTATTGGCCGGTTCATGATGCGCGGTCCACGGAGCGGCGCATGGACCAGGCGCGGGGACACGTGGCGCATGATGCGCGGTCCACGGAACCCCGCGCGGGTGCATAGACCGAGCGCGGGGACACGTGGCAGCCTGTGATAGGCGGGCTCTTGCAGCGCGGTCCACGGGAGTGTGCGCCGGCGCCTCGGGTCGCGTGCGTGCGTGGGGGGGCAGGTGGCGCGGCCGGCGAGGAGCGCGTGGGCGGTCGGCGGGTCGCGCGGGCGGGCCACGTGGCGCCCAGCCATTGGCAAGCGCCACCTACCCGTTTGACCGGGTGCGCGACACGTGGCAGCGCCCGAGCGGCCTTGCACTGGCTGTTCCCTGTTCGGGACACATGTCAAGTGTAGGGCGTTCCGGGCGCTGGTCGGACGGGGCTCGGGATTGCATTTTGTGCGACTGTTGGATTCGGGTGCCCGAAAATGTGCGCCCGAATCCGAAAAGGTGGGCTTTTTGGGCCGGGCCTATAAATAGGCCCCATTCACTTGCTTTTTCTCATTTTTCTGGACCTTTTCACATTGGGCTTTCTTCAGAGAAGTTGTTCACCCTTTTGTTCTACACTTTGTGGAGGAATTCTAGACTTTTTGGAGGACGCTACTTCGACGTCTACTGCGATTCGGCGCACTGCGACGCTCTTTCCTTGGTGGCCTTTTTCGTCGTGTTTCGGTCTGCGGACTCCCCTGGGCTGCCCCGAAGGAGTTTTATGGTGATTCTTGCACCTACGTCTTCATGACAGGTAGGGCTATGATTCTTATATTTACAGTTTCCCTCCATTCCGAGCTTTTCTTGGGTCTTTTGGACTATCTTGTGACCCTATTTTTTGCGGTGAGATTTTAGACAGCATTGGTGTGAGGAACCGGATCCCCGCGTTGAGTTTTCTGGTTGTTTGGCAGCTTCTGGTGGCCTGCGTGGTGTCTCGGTGGTGTTTGTGCTCAATTTGGATACAAGTGATGGACTTCGGGCTCAAAAAGGGATCACGTGGGAAATTGGAGGACCCGTCGAGTGTTTAGAAGTGGTTTCGCGTGACACGGATGTCAAAATTGGACTCAGGCCGAAGTTTAGATAAAAGATCACCTCTCCGGATGCCTTCGGCAATTTTTAGAGTTGGAATTTGGCAAAACGGACATCAGATTTGGATTCAGCGCGCGAAAATGATGAAAATGGACTATTTACTTGCTTTTTTCGGAGCCCGGATGACGCGCACGTTTTTCGAGGCAGGTGGTACTGTTCCGGCCGCCGGCGGGCAGTGGCTGGCAGCGGCGGAGCGCGGCGGCGCGGTCAGGGGCGCGGCGGCGGCCAGGCGCGGGCAGCGCGCAGCGTGCGGGCATGTGCGCGGGCAGGCGCGCGGGCGCGCGGGCAGGTGCGCGATCCACGGCGCCGGCGTGCACCGGAGGGTGGACACGTGGTGGCCTGCGGTAGGTGCGGTGTTGCGCGCTCGGTGCACCGAGCTGGAGCGGCTCGCCTCGGGGCGCGTGCCTGGCACAGTGCGCAGGCGGCGCTGGCGCGCGCACGTGCCCGCGCCAGGCGCGTTGACGGACGGCCGGGCCACGTGTCGGCGTCTGGGGGCGGCCACGTGTGGCGTCGTGTGTGGGTGGCGTTGCTGTTGCGTGTTCGGCGGGCTACGTGGAGGCCTGTGGGAGATTCGGGCCTGCACAGTGTTGGGCCGGGCCCAACACTGTAGCAGCCCGGATCTTCCGGGCGCCCGAAAACCTGGGACACGTTCGGTATTTTCCGAATTGTTTCGAGCAGCCTATTTAAAGGTCCGAGCCGCCTTCTTCTCCCCTTTTGCCGCGTTTCCGAGCCTCCCTTCACCTTGAGGCCATCAGCATAGTTGATCCCCACGCAGTGCTGCATCCATCTGCAGAGTTCGGAGATTTTACGTGGCACGCATCCCGAGGTTTCCTTTTTTTCGGCGCGGCGCGACGCTCGTCCATTTGTGTTCCCCTTTGTCGCGTTTCGGTGCGCGAGCTCCCCCGCCCTACTCCGACCACCTTTTCGAGCGATTTCTTCGCTGCTGGATTCGCGACGGACAGAGCTACGATCTAGGTACTTTCAGCTTTTCGTAGTTTCACGCTTTTCGAGGAGTTTTTCCATGCTTACTGGGGGTCTTTTGCTGTGAGTGTTTTCTTGAGGACAGCGGGTTGTTTCGAGGATATCTCCGCAACCGGGCATCGGATTGAGACGAGCCTTTGCACCTTTTTCATCTACTCGACGCAAGGATTATCACAGTATTTTCCTTGAATTTTTCTGAGGTTTGCCCGAAGGTATATGTTTCCCCCTTATCTGTGCATGGAATTACAGTTATGTTGCTGTATGGTTTTGCGCACCCTGTGTTGTGGAATTTGTAACTTGGCCTACGGTGCTCGGAATTGGGCGTGCAGGTACCCGTTTCGAAGGTCTCGACGCGAGGATCGCGATTGTATTTTTATTGGATTTTTCGGAGCCCTTTCTGCAGGTGAATAATTGGCATCTTGGGGACTGAATTTCAGACTGCGTGTATTTGGTTAATTGTTGGAATAAAGTGTAACTTTGGACTGTATGTTGTACCAGGAAGAGTTGTTCAGGGATTTTGGGACTGAGGATTATTTGGAGGTTGCTGTTCCTGGTGTTTTCAGCTGTTGGATCTTGGACAGTTAGCGTCTTCAGGTGGGTGGCCTTGTCTCCAAGTTTGATGGACTGTACAGTAAATCTGCTATAGTAGGACCATGCATGATAGTGGATTCTTATGTAGCATGCTAGAATGTAGGAATGGTTATTCCTTGTAATTATCTGTTGATCTCTTTTGCTTCCTACTACCTGTTTAATTATAGTTATCTTGGAACTTGACCTAGCACCCCCGCCATATGTTGCATGTGTAACCAGACTAATAGAAAACCCTCATCTGGGCTAGGTTTACTTATGCTCTAGACATCCACACTGTTCTTCTATTCCTGGACATAGTATCTTCCTCACCGGTTAGTGGGCTGAGCAGTCGGGTTCTTTTAGTGTGGGATGCATTTTACAATCGTGCTTGGGGGCCGAGTGGAGTCTGGTAGATAGAGCTAGTTGTTCAGTTCTGGAGGGAGCCGTTTGGGTAGACGGTGGTCCCGAGATGTTGTGTTTTTCGTGTTGGTTGTCACTACAGCGGTAGTGGCAGGATTGTGCTAGTGACAGCAGGACCTTGAACTTAGAACCTTTTTGAGCGCACACATGATTTTAGTCAGCCAATGTTTTCTTCCAAGCCTCGCAGGGTCGCCTGAGTCTGTTCTTGTTTGATAGGACAAGGGCATTAACTCTTCGAGGTTTGGACATAAACCTTATTTTTAAATTGTTTTTCTAAAAAGACTAAAAATCATTAAAAATGGATTTCTTTCAGATCAAATGGTTTTCTGTAATAAATGTCACTGTTTCTTATAAACTTACCCACTCGAGATGATTCAAGTGGTCTGGGTTCCAAGGGCTGCCTTCTCTCTGGGTCGAGAACAACGAGGGGCTATGCCTAGGGCCTGTTCTTGTTTGATTTGGGTTGTAGGTTCTAGTCTCTCGGGGTTCTCGGACCCATTATCGTTATTAGCGGTGGAGTTTCTCCAGTCCAGTGGTTTTTAGCATGTTGGCAGAGTGATGTCTGTTTTAGGGAGCCGTTGGGTTGACAGCGGTCCCGACTGTCGAGTGTCCATTATTACTGAGTTAGAGAGGTGATCTGGGTATTGTCGATCTTGTTGATCGTGATTTGGACTATAGCCTGCATGAGCCATATTGAGCTCGACAGAGATGCGCGGATACTTTCCTCGGTGGGGTCGCGCCCCTCGAGTGCCACTCTGGAGTTGGGCCTGTTACTTGCTATCGCGACTTGTCGATGCAGTCCGTCTGGCTGGGCCAGTTTTGGCAGTCACGGACACCCTACGGTAGACCCGTCCTTTTGTGGATGTGCGGCAGTAGGTGGGCGCAGGTTTGACTGGACCCTATGCAGCAGTCAGTGTAGATTGGGTGACTGTACTTGAGTATCAGTAGATGCATCATGGTTCCATCTGTTTCTCTTTTTGAGCATCTAGATAGAGGCATAGTAGCTGTAGAGTTTATTTTCCCGCTCTTTCCTTTCAGTACTGTTTTTGTTACTTTATGCCTCTAGTAGACTTAGTGGGCAGACCGTCGGGCTTGTTGGCGGCACCCGCTGAGAACTACTGTGGGATGTAGTTCTCACACCCGTCGTGGTGTATTTCTTCCCCAGGGACTTCTGCTTCTGTTCCTGCTGCACCAGTTGCTGATCCTGCTGATCGAGGTAAGGGAATCGCGAGATAGATCCCTACCAGTCGCCCTCCAGAGAGAATAGATGTACCCACTTTTTGTATTTTGAGAGAGTTACTGTCGAGTGACCCCTTGTAGTGAGGTATAGAGTTGTACTTTACTTTTATTGCTGAGAGACTTATGTATTTATGTGAGGACTTGAGTTGTATTTTATTTATTTCTAGCAGTTTACTTTTAGCTCTGATATCTGTGTAGTATAGTATCTATCTTTTGCAGGTTGTCGCTTCGTCTATACGGGGCCTCCCGTATGGGCGGCGGATCTGTTGGCGAGCCCGGGTCGCAGTTTCGACGCCGGGGCGTGACAGATTAGAGTGGTATCAGAGCCTAGGATGTAGGTCATTGTGGACTTAGAAATCCTAGGCTTGTGGTTGGACCTTAGGATGACTACGTGAGAGTCGTGACTTGTAGCGAGAGTCCTGATTGAGTTTTTACCTCTCCCAAGGGACGGGATGAGTGATTGGCATGTTTATTCTACTAAGCGATTATGTTGGCTGCAGACAACATAATGCTATGGAAAGGATAACATGTCTTTGACTTTCGCTAGATTGGGTCGAGTGTTGTTCTGGTTCTGTCCTGATGTGTGAATGTTGCTGCAGGTAAGCACGATGCCTCCCCGACGCAGGATGCGGACGCGTTCACAGTCTTCTTCCTCCGATGAGCCTGAGCAGGAGGAGTCAGCACAGGGTCAGCAGTTTGAGGTACAGGAGCTTCGGGCTCAGATGGCCCATTTGTCAGAGACTTTTCGGCGCCAGGAGGAGACTTTACGGCGCCAGGAGGAGACTTCACGACGTCAGGAGGAGACTTTCCGGCGCCAGGAGGAGATCATGGACCGGATGATGCGCATGTTGGAGCGGAGGGTGCAGCCTGCTGTTACACCCCTTGAGAGTTTCCCCGCACCTCCTCTGTCATACCCCGGGGTCGAAACTGCGACCCGGGCTTGCCAACAGATCCGCCACCTATGCCAAACCCCGCATAGGCGAAGCGTCCAACCTGCAAGAAAAGTACTACAGCTAACAGATATCAGAGCTATAAATAAAAATCTGCTGTAAAACTAAAATCAACCACTGTACAACTGGAAATAATAATAACAATGTCCATCTCCCAAAAAGATAATCATACAATATCCTCAAATACAAAACCCAGAACTCAACAGGGAGGTATCTCCAATAAAACATCAGTGTACAGGCTCTCAATACATATCATATCCTCACTACATCAGTCTCTCAAAAGAGGAAAATAAAATAACTAATCTACTGACTGTACTGAAGATCTCCTCTGAAGGGGTACCGCTACTCTCCAACGACGGGTAGGGATCTAGCTCGCGACTCCCTCGCCTCGATCAACAACCGCAGAATCAGCAAAACCCGCTAAGACTCTGCAAAACAAAGGAGAGAAAAGAAAGGGAGGGGGAAAACCCCCAACGGGTGTGAGAACTACACCAAAAAGGGAGTTCTTAGTGGGTACCGCCACCAGGCCCGACGATCTGCCCACTAAGTTCACTAGAGGCATAAGATAACCAAAGTAGTAAAAACTGAATAAAAAAGCTGGAGACACTCAACAGCTACCATGCCTCTATCTAAATGCTCAAAAGGGAAAAACCAAAGAATGGTATGCAACCACTAGCACATGAAGTGCACAATAGACCCAATCGAGCTGACTGCCACATCTGGTCAGTCAAGCCTGCGCCCACCTACAACCACCTCCCACTGACGAATAGGAATTACGTAGGGTGCCCATGCAGGCTATAGTCGAAATCCATGCTCTCTCTCAGAACGGATAGACTCAAGATGCTCAACCTCTCACACAACGGTCAAAGTACTCTCAACGACACGGGACCACCGTCAAACCAAACGGCTCCCAATAACACCTGCACTGATCTAAACACAGCTACTAGACTCCACTCAGCCCCCTGACATGAGTGCAACAATAAAGTACCTGCCTATAATAAACTCAATCAATGAACCAGTGAGAACTGGTACTGCCTGCTGTGCCTGCCATATCGGGTATGCTAGCCAACGCATAGCACCGACGGAAAAAAGGGGTCTCAATGACTCAAAGCCTGTATGTCGCACACTCCGGAGTGGCACTCGAGGGGAGCGACCCACACGAGTAAAGTGCCTCAGTAATAAGTATCATAGTAGTATAAAACAGCAGGACTAGATCACGACACTGATCAAAGTGGAAAAACTCATCCACTAAAGAAAGCCCCGGTCCCCAATCAGATGCAATAGTACTCAATAAGTGAGAAACTCCGTCCACTAGAGAAATCTGATACCCAATCTGATGCATAAATAAAGATCCGGTCAACCGCCCAATATCCGCGGTTGCCGCAATACCCTGCAATCTATAATCAAGTCCTATAACCGACCTCCGGTCAACCGCCCGAAGTCCGCGGTCACTGCAAAACCCTGCCAACCACAATCCAGCACAACCCAACCCTGACTCCAAGTCCCAGCTACACTACCCCTGTCACGCCCCGGGTGTAAACCAGAACTCGGGCCCGTCTACAGATCCGCTGTGCACACGGTATTTCCCGCGTACACGAAGCGTCGGTAACTTGCTCCGATATAAGAAATAATAATAAAAGAGCATAAAATCAGAGTTGAACTAAAACTACTACATCTCAGTCAACAGCTGGAAGTAAATAAAGAACAACTGTAAAATAAATACAAATATCTCTCCCAGCTTACCACAAATATACAACTATCTGGCGAAAGCCAGACCCAAAAAGAAATATACTGAAAGCTGTCTGAGAAAATAGGCTACACCAAAACTCCCGCTAGCAACTGTCGGGTGGACTCTCTATCTAGTCCGCAATCCTCTTACCTCGATCAGATGCTGACGGCCCAGCAACTCCCGCAGAGGACTCTACAAAACAAAGAGAGAAAAACAAAGAAAAGACGATGGGGGTGAGAACTACTATAAAAACAGTAGCCTCCCCTAGTGGGTAAAGCCTCAAACTCAGACATGCCCACTAGGCCTACCAGAGGCAAAAGAGAAAAAGAGGTGGTAAGCTAAGTATAAAACTGCTGATGAAAGAGCTACCACTAATATGCCTCTACATGTCAAGCTAATAAGAATAGCTAAAAGTATGCATCAGTATCTAAAAGCCTGCCTAAATAACCCAATCCTACCACCAGTAGACACTGGTACTGCCTGCTCTGCCTGCCGCATCGGGTATGCCAGCCTACGCATAACACCGATGCAAAGAAGTCTCAAAGACTCAAAGTCTGACTGACGCACACTCCGGAGTGGCACTCGAGGGGAGCGACCCACACGAGTAAAGTAAGTAGCCACAAGTAATCTGATATAGCAGGACTGGATCGTGACTCAGATCAAGTGGGAAAAACCATCCACGAAAGAAAGCCCGATCCCCCTCTCCCAATCTGATGCATAGTAACAGTCCGGTCAACCACCCAAGATTTGTGGTTACCGCAATACTCTACCATCAAGCCCAGCCTGTCCCAAATCCCCAGAAATCTGACTACACTATCCCAGCCCCCGCTCGAACCCGAGCATGATATCCCTGAAGTCTAAATAATAGGAGAAAGAAATAAAAGCATGGTTTCTCCTAAGTCAAATCCCAAAAGATAGTGTATCAGTAAATAGTGGCTTATTTATATGACCATTCAAGCATGCAATTGTCCCAGTATTTTAATCTATTTCACATGAATAGTTATGCTAAATCAACGAGTGCCAACACTAATGTCTCAAGGTGATGATCCCTATTTGCATAATCACTAATTGCTAACCTACAGCTGATCATGCTGTCCCGGATAATTAAATACTTAAACAGGAGTGATTATGGTATAATACTCATGCCCAAATGCCATTATCTCAGTTACATGCATAAACTATCAATTATTTAATCCCATATTGCATGCAAGGTTTATCAACAATAGGTTCGGCCTTTTCTAACATCGGGATACTCTGATGTTCCTAGTGAGCATACCAAAGGAGAGGGATACAACAACCACCCACCTTGAGAAGCATGCACAACAGTAAAACAAGATCCCTCGCTGCCAGAATCCACAGTCTCCAACAATCACCCCACAATACAAGAAATGCAATAACCCTGCAAATACACCAACCGATATCTATTTAAACAACATTTCCACAATCATTCACAGTCCCAAAATTCAGTCAAGAAGATGCTTAATTTCCACCTGTAAAAGGAACTCTGAAAAATCCAACAAAAATACCACTGCGATCGTCTCATCGAGCCCTTCGAAACGAGTACCTGCACGTCCCAAACCGAGCTTCGTAGGTCAAGTTACAAAATCGACAAGGTGACTACCTCAATAATCCCAAGTACAAAAATCTGTAAAACTTTGCTCTGAAAAAGTGGGATTTTCACCTTCGAGGAAAACTCAGAAAATTCCAAGAAAAATATGATGATGTTCCCCGCGACGCGTAGATAGAAATCGAGTGCTGGCACGCCTCAATCCGATGTCCGAGTGCGAAGATATCGGCAAAATACTCCGGTGCTGTCCAACAATTCACACAGCAAATAGAGGGTCAACAGTGCCTCGGGAACCGTGCCAAAAGTCTGGAATACGAAGAAACAATCAACAAGAAAAACGAAGCCCTACCTCTCAGGAACACAACGGCGCAAGAATGGCCGAAAACGGAGGTCGAAGAAGGCCAGGGGAGTCCTCGGACCAAAATGCGACGAAAAGGGCAAATAAGGAAAGTGCGTCGCAGTGCGCCGAAAAAATGCCAACCTCGGAGTGCGTGCCACCAAAAATCCTGAAACTCCTCCACAAGATGTAGAATACAAAGATGAGCAAAATCCCTCTCGGGCTCTCCCTCTGAAAAGGCTCAGAAAAGTCACAAATGAAGGCCCAAAGGGCCTATTTATAGGCCCAAGCCCAAAAGAGCTTCCAATCGGATTCGGGCGCACTTTTTCGGGCGCCCAAATCCGCAAGGTCGGATTTTCCCCCGTCCGACCAGCGCCCGAAACCACCAGGGAGTGACACGTGTCCCCGAACAGGCAACAGCGGTGCAAGCCTCCCCGGGTGATGCCACGTGTTCCACACACAGTCAACAAAGTGGGTGGCGCCCGCCAATGGGTGGGCGCCACGTGGCCCACCCGCGCGACCCGCCGACCGGCCGGCGGCCTCGCCGGTCGCGCCACCTGCCCCGCACGCGCGCACGCACCCCGAGGCGCCGGCGTGCACCCCCGTGGACCGAGCCGTGTGAGCCCGCCAATCTCCTGCTGCCACGTGTCCCCGCGCCCGGTCCATGCACCAGCGCGGGGTTCCGTGGACCGCGCATCACGCGCCCGCCAGTCCTGGGGCGCCACGTGTCCCCGCGCCGGGCCCATGCGCCAACCGGCGCTACTCTATGGACCGCGCACTGTGAACCGGCCAATGATAGGCTGCCACGTGGCACCCAGCCGGTCTACGGCCTCCCCCATGCACCAGAATCCGCTGAAAACTTTCGGGAGTCCGTTTTTGGGCATCCGGACTCAGAATTTAACAAGTAAATAGCCGTTTTCAAGCGTTTTTCCGCGCTGAATCTAAATCCAACCTTTGTTTGGCCTAAAACCTTTTCTAAAATTCGGCAAAAGCAGCCGAAGGCCAATTCAGCTAACAATAACTCACAGGGTCCATCTGTGGCATCCCTTTGATGCACTATGGGCCAAACACACCATCAATAGGTGTTTAACACAGTGGATTCACGGGAAAAGCTACATGGGGTTCAGGGGCCCTACAACCCCTAACCCCTGCTTGTACCCGAGCAACACAGACCGCCTGACTAACAAAGAAGGAGAAAAGAATAACATGATTTCTCCTAAGTCAAGTTCCAATAAGTAGTGTAGCAGTAAAAGATGGTCTAACTATATGTCCATACAAGCATGCATTTGTCCTCAAGGAAGAATGAAGATGAGATAACGACTAGTAGCATCAACTAGAAATAACCGCATGCCCGAAAATCAAATATGAACTAACCCTGTCCATAATCCATGAAAACTCCTCAGAGTAATTTCCGCACATAGATAAATCATCCTACTCCATCGAGTAAATCCAATCCCATGAAAGTCTATGTGTTAACCTGGCATGCTAGTAACTTGCTACTATAATAAATCGATCTTGCAAAACGATGCCAAAATAATCAAACATGATCTCCATCTCATCTAGTGTCTAATAACCACAACCATCCACCATATACTAGATCTTAATTCCGTTAAATCATGTACAATAAACAAGTAAGCATTAAACACATGATCAAGGCCATTTCCATGCTTACATCTCAAATATATTAATTGTACATTTAATCATGCATGCATTCTAACATATAGAATTAGAGAACCGCCCACCGGTTCTGGGCAACCCACCTAAAACGCTTTTCGCAGGCAAAGCTGAAATCGGTGAAGTGCGTAGCCACCCACCAACAACCTCCGCCGAAACCGCACCCTCGGCTCAACATCGCTCGTGCCTCAGCCACAACCAACAGCACAACCAACATCGTCGCCAACGCTGTCAAAAGCCCACAAAGAACACCACGGTCAACACCGAAAAACTGCATTTGCTGTTTTACAAACCAGCGCAGAAAAGTGGGTTTTTCACCTGCGAGCAATCCTCGAAAAAATCCAGAAAAATCACGGCTGTGATCCCTGCGATGAGTAGATACAAATCGAGTATTTATACACCTCGTTCCGACACCTGTAGGCCAAGATACACTAAAAACAACGCGGCAACCACCAAAATTTCAGCATGAACTTCAAGAATTTTTAGGGATCAATCCAGCAGAAATTACACTTAGATATCAACATGAAAAATGTTCCTCTTAACCCTGTTAATCCATCCATACAAAGAAATCCCCCCAAAAACATGCTGAACCCAAAGATATCACCATACAAATATGCAATTCCAACAAAACTCTGCTCTGTAAAAACCAACACTACAGGGCTAGAAAGATTGGGAGTTTTACCTGTCCAAACGAGCTCCAAATACAGTGAGGAAGGTGGCAATGGATTCCTTGTCGAGAGTAGATAAAGATCGAGCTAAAAAAAGCACCTAATTCGGAGCTCGTATGAAAGAGAAAACTCAAAATTACTCCAAGGTGTCCAATAATAAAATCTGTGCGTGAGGGTTGTAGGAAAACCAAAAATGCTCCAAGAAATTTCGTGATCCAAGCAAAACACCGAATATCAAAGTTGTAGATTTATCTGTCGTGGAGATCCCCTCTAAATTTCAGCTCAAAATACCAAGAAACGAAGCCTGGGGAATTTCTGCACTAAACTGCTACGGTGAAGCTCCGAAAATCCAGCAATGGTGGTTGTGCTCCAACATGGGAAAATGATGACCAAACTAGCTCCAAAGGCCCACCCAAGGTGATGAATTTGAAGAAGATATGCTAGAGTTACTCTGCTAGAAGTCCACCAAACATCCATGGTCTAAGGAGGAAGAAGGAGGAAGAAGGAGAAGAAGGAGAAAAACCAGGTTAACCCCCCCCCCCCTCCCTCTCCTCGGCTACAGCAATGGGCCAGGCCTAGCCGGCCCGAAGGCCGGGACACGTGGTGGCCATCCGGGCCGCCACGTCGCCCCAAGGGACTGTTAAGAAAATAAACGGATATGCGCAGCGGAAGAAAGAAACGCAAATAAAATTTTCTAAACCAAAGATCACCTCATGTTTTGTTTTAGATCGTAAAAAGGTAATCTAATTGATCTTATCAATTAGGATTTAATTTTTACCTTGCGCGGGTCGAGATCACCGCGAAGCCGACGATCGTTGGTAAAAATTGTTCGTCTTTGATAGCCGCGCACGCACCCGGCCTCTACTTGTGTCCACACGGAATCACGCCCTTGATCGAAATAGTCGATCGCCTCGATTCGCGATCCGATCACGAATTAACTCTCGCGTCGATGTAAGGAGGATGAATCAATCTTCTAATTGTGTTGGCAATCTTCCGAAGATCGAGAACGATGAATTAATTATAGAGGACTTGAGGAAGAGGATAGGCGGCTAGGGTTTTCTTATTCCTTTTTCTCATGCAAAATATGTCACATATGACATATATTTATAATGAGAAAACCCTAATCCTAATCCTAATCCTAATCGAATCCTAATCCGATTGGATTATCCATTATCCTTAAGTTAGTTTCAATATGAATCGAATCCGAATCCTAATTCGATTCGTGTGTAACATTTACGCATAAGTCCTCAAAATATTTACTAACGATTAGTAAATACACCATGCAACTTTTGCACTTAAATACCTCTAATTTACAATAATTGCAAATTAATCCTTTTACTAATAAATTAGTAAACTTTAGTATTGTGATTATAATTAATCCATTCTATAAACTTCTTTATCATCTCCATAATATCGATCATGCGCGATTTCTTATGTGTGTGACCTTATAGGTTCAATTCTGTCTGATAGTGAGATATGATGCGATCCCCATCGGCATCATCATCGAAACTCTTTTTGATGGATCAAACATTTTTGATTCTTCCCTCGTATAATAATTATTCGCCTATAATTATTCTTATTGGTTCCCACAATCCACCAGTGACGCCTAGCAGCATATAGTGGCAATCCAGTCAGAAGTGAATATTGGACTGAACCTCTAGGTGCAGTTACCGTACAATATAATCCTTCTATTGCATAGTCCCAACTGAGTGGAGGTCATGGAATACTCGTCAAACCCCATCACCCGTTATATGACAAATTTGATAGGACAGAAGCTCATATGGTTACTCTTGGAAACACCTTTCCATGAACCATATTACCCCGGCCGAGGATTTCTGAACTTTGCCTTACAAATAGCATAGGACTAATTATTTCTCTACCGAGAGCGATAGATCCCCTGTAAACAAACACCCATTCTTAATATGAACCGACTGCAGCCAACAGATACTACTAAGACCCATGACTAGGATCAGAGTTTATTGCATAGTCAAACTACAGTAGCCTCATATTGAATGGCCGTGGTGTCGCAGGTCTAACGATCAGTTGTACCACTGCAACATCGAATCAGTTACTGACGAATGAGTAGACATCCATGTAACTATTCGTAATTGGTCACGCTCAGTGCCCTTGTTCTCTAACAACCACCTGCACGTTCGCTCTAGTGTCCCCACACTGATGACTTGAGACTCGTCATCCTAAAAGAGAGCGGCACATACATCAATCTTACCGGATCAATCATCGTCCCCATGATGATCCTCCGATTGAGAGCATTTATGACTTAATCACCAATAATATGTATCTCAAATTTTTAACTCTTAAGAATATACATTATCATCTCATTAATTCAAAGGACGATTCATGGACATATTAAACATGAATGGCATAAAATGCCCAAATAATAATAAAGATCAAGTACAAATATGTCCCATAGAAAAAAATGCGTCAGCCTGATAGGCTTTTGGGGCATACAACTAACAAGGACCGCCCGGATCAAGCCATGCGGCTTGATCCAGGTGGCCGCGGCGCGCCCAACCGGCGCGCGTCGCGTGTCCCCTTCCCCCCACGCGGGGGGGACAGCGCCACGTGCGCGAGCGGGGGCGCGCGCTGCGCGGCGGCTGGCCCATCAGCGCCAACCACGCGTCCTCTAGGCGCGCCCCGTGGACCGCGCGCCATGCGCCGGTCTAATGGGGTGCCGACACGTGGCACCCTCGGTCCACGGCTCCTCCATGCACCCGAAAGACCCCCGAACTTTCGGTTGCCCGTTTTCGCTCATCCGGACTCCGAAAAATACAACCAAAAAGCCGATTTCCATCGTTTTCGCGCGCTGAGTCCAAATACGATGTCCGTTTTGCCCAACTCCACTTCTAAAATTCGGCAAGGCATCCCAATACACTCGTGATCTATTTTTACACTGGGTCCAGTCTTGAAGTCCGATTTGCGCGCAAACACCTCCAACACCCAACAAAGGCCTCCAAAAGCTGTTGAACCAACAATAATCCAGTCGCGGAAATTCGGATCCTCACACTGTCAGTCTGCGTAAGTTTCGAGCATCAGCAGTAAGTTTTGGGTGCCCGAATCCTCAAAGCACTGTTGCTCAGGGCGCCTGCAATATTTTTGCGCGTCCGCAATCTCATGAATGTGCAATGGAGTGCTCTCGAGTTGATGATTCGATTGTACGACCCAGGGCGCCCGGCCGGGGAGGCCCGAAAGTAGTTTCAGGCACCCCTAAGTTGTTTCTAGCGCCCAAAAACTCTGAAATCTAGATCTTCATGAGTTTTCGACTCTGTTTCGATCCAAATTCATTTCGATTTGATATAAACTTGCTCCAAACTCACATAATATAATTTTAAATATGATCAAACCCGAACTTTATCAATTTAGCCAAAATCTATAGACTACAAACATTGATATTGACAACTTTTGAAGTGGTATTTGTGATATTTTTAAAATTTTGAGGGACAAGTTTGAAATTGCCCCTATTTTTTATTTCAATAATTTTAGTCAATTAAATAAAAAATATATTAAATTTAATAAAAATTCTATTAAATTTATAATTTATAGTTAGTAGCTAGCTGAGCAGTTAAATTACATAAAATTTTTAGTTAACTAAGGCATTGTTTGGTTTGGGTACAAAGGGGGGATATCCCCACTTTGTACCCAAACACTAATGAACAGGGGGGGAACTACCATAATTGGTGTTCCCCCTTTTGCCCAGGTTGTCCCGGGTTAACCCGGGACAACCCGGAACCAATGCCTCTCCCCCCGAATTATTACTTGCTCTCTCTCCTCTATTATGCCCTTGCACGGTTTTTTAGGCAAACCCATCTTCTTCCCCCATCTCCTCTTCTCCCATCTTCTTCCCCACTCCTCTTCTACCATCTCCTCCCCCAACCGAGGTTGCCTCCCCCGACGACCCTCTTCGTCGCCGACGCCGATCTGCGATCCCCTCCCATCTTCTTCCTCTTCTCCTCTTCTCCCATCTTCTTCCTCACTCCTCTGCTCCCAGCTTCTCCCTCCTCCAACCGAGCTTCGCCCAACACAAGGAAGCAACCGAGCTTCCTCTTGGTCGCTGCGACCCGCTTGTGCCCGATCTGTGTGCTGTAGCGTCCTCGTCACCGCGACCAGCTTGTGCCCGATCTGTGTGCTGTAGCGTCCTCGTCGCCGCGACCCGCTTGTGCCCGATCTGTGTGCTGTAGCGTCATTTTTTAAATATAAATAATTAACACTAATTTTATATAACATCTAATTAATTAGATAATATATATTACAATTATTATATTTAAAAAGTTATAATACAATATTTATTTATCAATTTTTTATAATATAAAAAAGTAAGGGCATTTTCGTCTTTTTACTCTAAAGTCAACTATATATTCCTCTTATTCTTCAATCCCAACCAAACACTATTTTTCTTATACCTGGTACTAACCTAATACCCAACCAAATACTATTTTAATTTATCCCCGTCTAATACTCAACTGTATACTTATTTATGATACTACTAATTCTTACTAATTTTCGAACCAAACGATACCTAAGAATAACAACAAGTCAAAAAAAGAGAAAAGTTTAGAAAGTAAAACTTATCAATGAAAATACACGTGCTAAGCCTGGTGGTGTGTAGCTGTTCCCCCTAAAGGGAAGGGTCACGTTTGATCCCCTAAAAGGGAGTGGGCTTTCAATGGGATAGGGATATTTGGAGTTTGGGGCATTTACTTATATATCACTTTACTATTATTCAAAATTTTATTTTTTATTTTCAAAATATCATTCTAAATTTTAAATCTCATTACCAAATAATAGATTTATGGTGTAATTGAAGAAGATTTTGAAAATCAATAAAAATATTTTAGTCAAACAGAAGTATATTAGATATTTTTAAAGTTTTAAAGAGTATATTATATTTTAGGTTTATTTAATTCAAAATTTGTAATATTTCAAAAATATTATATATTTTATATTTAAAATAATAAATTTGTAGCTAATTTATTAAACTACCTAGGTTGAAAATTGTTAAAAATTAGTATATTCTTATTAATGGAATACTAATAATTCTCATTAAGTATGAAAAACTTTCTAATCTATAATAATTTAGTTTTATTACCGGCTAAAAGTGCATGATAATAATTTAAATATTTTTAATAAAAATATGAAATACCGGATATTACAAACGGACATATTAAAAAAAAAAAAGAAAAAAAAGCTGAGGGTGCTATTTCAAATGATGTATAGTTGAGTGACCTCATTGGAACTTTTACCAGTATCTGTATGTTAACACATTTTTAATAAAACAAACTAACCCTTTTTGCTCTGTGTTATCGCCTCTCTCTCTCTCTCTCTCTCTCTCTCTCTCTCTCTCTCTCTCTTTTGTTATCTCCTAAGCATTCACCACTATTAACTAACCCCTCAAATTTTCTTTTTTTATTAAGCCTCTCCTCTCTCTCTCTCTCTCTCTCTCTCTAGCGCTTCTCTCTCTCTACCCTCTCTCTCTCTCTGAACGATGCCCCAGGTGGACTTTGAAACCCTCGTCTGCGGCGGCAGCGACCGGAAGGTCGCATGCGAGACTCTCATTGACGCCGCTACTGCCGCCGACGATCGGCCGGATCCAGCGCCACCGCCAACGGCGGCAGAGGCTGAGGACCCCGACCTGCCCCCGGAGTCGGTCGAGATCCCGATCGGCGCGGAGGGGATCGACTGGGCGAGCCTCAACGCGGTATACGAGCGGGACGACTCCACCAAGGGGAACACCAACCCCAAGTCCAACCACTCTAACCCTAACCCTAAACCTATACCCAGGTCCGGATCCAATACCGCACGCACGAATCTCAACAACGCGAAGAAGACCCCCATCATCGCCTTATCAGGAAGGTTCGTCCGGCGGCGACGGAGGCCGACCCCTCCCGCTCCCCCTCAGCCGCAGCCGCCGCCGCCGCTACCGCAGGGGCGGATCATCCCCAGGGCAGGGGCGGGGGCGGGGACGGGGGCCGATCCGGGGTCGCCGGAGGTGTCGTGCTTCGGGAAGGTGCTGTCCGACCGCGAGCGGGGGAGGCGATCGGCGGCGCAAGGTGGCTGGTGCTGGGCGGGGCTTGTGGCGGCGCTCGGTTGCGGAGGCGGAGGCGGAGGCGGAGGAGGAGAAGATACGAAAATGGCGGATGAGGAGGAGGTGGGAGGAGGCTCCGCGCATTCGCACGCGAGAGATTATGTGGGCAATCAGGGGTTGAAGAGGTTCGCATCGGGGTGGAGGGAACGGGAAGGGGAGAGGGGATACGTGGCGGAGGGAGGGGAGGGGAGGTGGGGGCGGGGATCGGTGGGTTTGGTGGTGGAGGAGGACGCGGGAAGAGGTACAGGAGGAGAGCGTGAATGGGAGCAACGCCAGAGAGACGCTCCGTGTCTGTTAGTGGGGCACGGTTTACTGTAGTGAGTACGTTCGTATCTGTTGGAGATGTACCAATTTGTATTATTTCGCGGACCGCCTCTATCACGTCACTGGTAGACCGGAGAAATTAAATTCAACACCAAGATCGTCGGATTGGAGGTGCTTTTCTACCTGAGAAATATTTTGTGTACACCTAAAATTAATGTACGATGTATTCAACTCTTTTTTATATGGATCGCGTCTATCTCATGATGTACCCTATACATTTTATTTATTTCAATATAAAATATATTTTATTAGTTATTTTAAAATGATCAGTAATTAAATCTTTATTATAGAAGGGATGGAATGTATATCGTTGTATTATTTTTATAATAAATTAGTCAATTCATTTTTTTTTAATATAATAAAAATATTTAAGAAGAAAATATGATAGAATTTGTATTTTTTAAAAATAATTTAATTAGTTGAAAATATAAATGAGGTGATGTAATAATTTATCTCTTTATAGAATTTTTTTTTTGTTTTTTTTTTTTTTGGATAGAGCCTCAAAAGGCTATTTTGTCAGTTGTTTTTTTTTTTTTTTTTTTGTTTTTTTTTTTGGAATTTACAATTTTTACATTTTTGGTGTTTGAAAAGTTGCACATGGGCTGTCTAATGTCTGCCCCTTTTAATTTATTTTATATGCTGCAGCCTGCAGTATAAATTTATTTATTATTTGATTCTTTGGGGAGGAATATTGCAGTTCACACCAATTGGTGTGAAGTTAGTTGAGCGTTGGCAGAGAAAGCATGAATTTGTTGTAGGTAGTGGAGTACCCGGGTTGGTTACGTGATTACAAAAAAGCGAACTGGGAAACTGACATTTTAACCTGTGAAAACCTTGATGTTTGTTTTAGAAAAAATCTTTAATTTTAATTAATTTTAATTAATTTATTTATATTAAAAAATATTATTTGACAATTTAATGTGTGAAAAACTTGATGTTTGTTTTTCTAAAAAAAATTAATTTTAATTGATTTAAATTTATTTATTTATTAAAAATTATTATTTGCATATGTAGCATTAAAATTTTGCTTATCTTTATCAAAGGTATATATAAGTGTACATTCCTTTTGGGGTGTACATCTTACACCCCATCCCATTCTGGGATGGGGTGAATTCCACTCGTCACATCGAGTGACGAGTGGAGGTATACCCACCCCAGAATGGGGTGGGGTGTAGGATGTACAACTCTTTTGGGATGTACACCTACCATTGCCCCTTTATCAGCCCACTGTACTAATTAATTATCGCTAATATGAGTTCCAAATTTTTCTAAGTAAGATATAAATGATTAAAAATTAAATAATTTGTTAGAATTAGAGAATAACGAAAATTTACAAACTGGATAGCCAATATATCTAGAAAATCGGTCGAGTTGTTTGTTTTATTAGTTTTCTTAGATTGTCTTTATCTTGATTGAATTGGTCGAGTTGTTTGTTTTATTAGTTTTCTTAGATTGTCTTTATCTTGATGGAATCGGTGGAGTTGTTTGTTTTATTAGTTTTCTTGGATTGTTTTATCTTGATGGTTCAATATCTTCTATGCATTTCACGTTGCTTATTTTACTAGCTTTCTTAGATTGTCCTTATTTTGACGGTTCTAAATCTTGTATGTATCTCGCTTATTTTAATGGTTTTGGATTTTTTGTGTATCTAGCGTTGCTTGTTTTACTAGCATTCTTGGATTGTCCTTATCATGTATCTCACATTCTTTCAAGCGTTGCGGATCGGCGGATTGAGTCATTTTCTATGTCCACACTCCAAAACTCGTCCACATTCCAAAATTCCGAGAACGTAAATGAAAACTAAGAAAGAAAATAGAGAGAAGAGAGGAAATCTCTTTTTCCTTTTTCTTATGTACAAAATCAAAGAGAAAGGGTTTCCTTTTATAGATCATGTGGACTCTTGAGTCCCGATATAAGAAGATATATTTCTTAACTAATAAAATATATATAACTTAATTCTTATTCTTAACATATAAAGATAAATTCTAATTCACATCCGTGGATTCATCACATTACAACAATCTCTCACTTGGACACATTGGTCAATTTTTTCTCATATATTATGTGTAACGCCCCGGGGGTTTTTCGGTAGAGCGGAAAACGTGAAATATTAAAATTTTTCTTTTACAGGGTCTCCCGGTGCGCGACAGACCTGCCACACGCGCGAATTCCTCAACTCTGATCGCAGAGTCTCCTCCGCACGTGCACGGCGGTCTCTGCTTGGTCAGGTGTGTTAACCCGCTCTCAATCAAATTCGCACATTAACCACAATCACGGCATACACAAACAAAGAGAGAAAGAGAGGGTAAAAGAACTAGCTAACACGGTCGCCAAGTTTTAGAAAGGATAAATCCAAGGGTTTTTCAAATCGGTGCCTACCCGGCACCCGTTATTTTAAAAGCCGTTTTCGCAGACGTTTTTCTTTATGTAAAAATAGACCGCTAACTACCGAGTGCGAAAATAAACAAAGACACCACAGACATAACATATCCACATCACACAACCAACGGAACAGCAACATAATCAAAACAACAAAGCCCTAACATCTATCACTCTACTAAGCTAAACGCGCGACATGTCCTCGCAAACCGTCCTCACCGTCGTCCCGTGCCCGCGCCCGACCAACCTGTCACAGAGTGGGGAGTCAGCGACACAGTCAAGATGTCACGCCCCGGGGTCGAAACTGCGACCCGGGCTTGCCAACAGATCCGCCATCTGTACGGAAACTGCCGTACAGACGAAGCGTCTACACTTCAAGTCAGATCTATAGCTAAAAACATGTATCATAGCTGAAACTAAAACCAAAAGCTATAGAAATCAACTGAACATCCAGATAAATGAAAGTCCTCAATACATAGTCTGAAAGCTATGAAAAATAATACAATCCTCACAAGACTCTCAGAATGTCCAGTACAAAAGTGGAGTCATAAAATAAAAAACGGGTACATCTACCTCTGACTCTCAATGCTGGTAAGGAACTAATCGGCTGCGTCCTCACCTGATCTGCTGTCTCCGCACGAACCAAGCCGGAACAGCTGCCTCAACCTGTCACCGCAGCGGGTGTGAGATCTACTGCAGAAGGCAGATCTCAGTGGGTACCGTCCCAATATCCACGGTATGCCCACTAAGTCTACTTGAGTCGAAACAGATAGATAGATAAGCTGAAAGAAAACTACAGCTAAAATAACTCAATCAAGGCTCAAGAAAGCTCTATCAATAACATGATATGTGACCACCCGCTCATATCTCCCAATCTCGATGACTGCCAAAACTGGCGCTGTCCAGCCTGCGCTGCGCCTGTCGTCTAGGAACGCACCTGCCCACTACCACGCATCCACAAGAGGACGGGATTTACGTGGGGCGTTCTAAACCGACTGTCTCAATCTCACTCAAGAGTCCACCTAGTAACTCGGTCAGGGACACGCAACCACCTGGTAACTCGGTCAGGGGCATGTAACCACCTGGTAACTCGGCCAGGGGCAAGTAACCACCTGGTAACTCGGCCAGGGGCAAGTAACTACCTGGTAACTCGGCCAGGGCATGCAACCATCTGGTAACTCGGCCAGGGCATGCAATCATCTGGTAACTCGGCCAGGGCATGCAACCATCTGGTAACTCGGCCAGGGCATGCAACCACCTGGTAACTCGGCCAGGGGCAAGTAACTATCTAGTAACTCGGCCAGGGCATGTAACCACCCGGTAACTCGGCCAGGGCATGCAACCATCTGGTAACTCGGCCAGGGCATGCAACCACCTGGTAACTCGGCCAGGGGCAAGTAACTACCTGGTAACTCGGCCAGGGCATGCAACTACCCGGTAACTCGGCCAGGGCATGCAACCATCTACACATCTACGCATCCGGTGCGTGACCCGAGGGGAGCGACCCCAACGAGTATCAAGCATCTCATCTGTCTCAAAAAACGGCCTATGCAGGCTATGGTCCACGATCAAACAGATCGGCAACTCGGTGCTCAAAGCACAACTCAGTCGGAATAAGACTCCACGACTCAACAGGAAATGCCCAAATCCTCACATATCTATCGGGGAACCCTCTACGACTCGATCTGCCAAAACCCCAAAACTCTCATAACTAAGTGGGAAAAACCACCTCCACTATCAAATCAGAGGTACATGACTCATGATCTAGAATAATCTCATCAGAAGCTCTAAACTCAAATGACACTATAACTCATCCCAAGGCTCGAAAAGAGACCCCTCGGTCCCCAGGCACGAGGTCAGAAACACCCTGAACCAAAGCCATAACCCTGGCGAATTCCTGATTTAAAACGACATTTAAAGAAAGCTGCTTTTTCCTTAAAACGGGTTTTCTCGATTTTTGAAACGATCAGGGTGCAAAATAAATGCCAAAAGAACATGCAGTCTAGTATCATATAGTATCAGGAGTCTACTAAAAATGATCTGGGGTTCCCATAAATTTTACAGAAAATTCCAGGCAACTATCAGATTAAAACTGTGAAAGTAGCATGATAATTATAATCAAATTGCATTCAATAGCTTTAAAGGGCATTCTATACATTTCGGAGAAATTCCAACCCACCTGAAACGCATTCCGCAGGCAATTGCTGAAGTCGGTGAAGTGCCGGAACCTCGAACTGACGAAACCTCGAAAATCGTGCCACGCGCGCACATACTGCCGCGAATCAGGAAAAAATCCCCGGTAGCTCAAATAAAAATCCTTGAGTCAAAACAAAATTCCGGCATAAAAAAGTTTCTCCTGTACACCCCATGCAACTCCTTTGTACTTCCAACACACTCCAGCATACAAAAGACTATTTATAAAGACTTCCAAGTCCAACAGCATTCACATTAACACACCTAAAGCTCCAATTGCACCTTAAAATAAAGAATGCTTACATAAGCTCTCTTAAAACACAAGCTCCCAATTTGAGCCAACTGAACCTCAAGGCACTCAAAACTCAAGTGATTCTCTACCTCTAGTTCCAAAATTCCTCACATGCACAAAACCACCCAACTTCAGAACACACTCACACTACACTCACAGGTTGTATCAAAACACTCACCACCAAAGTGTCACAGCCCAAGAACAACTCATATTCCTCATATGTGTCTCAGCAGCACAAGCAGCTCCAAAAGCTCACTCATGGTCCACTAACAGCGCACAACAAGTCTCAGCACACCATAAGCAAAAATCTGCTCCCAAATAAAGCTCACAACATAATCCACTTAAGTCCACCCAAAAAATTCCATGACTACAGCTTACACCACGAGGATCCCACAACACACACTACACTCACACATACAAGCTCAAATCCTCAGCATTCTCTCTGCTCATCAATAGTCAAAAGGCAGCACAAGATAAATACAGCACCCAAACCTTAATTAAAAGAAATCCAAGTCCAACTCAAAGAGGGACTCACATTCTCCACCTGTATCCAAAACATGTGTGCCGTGCACTCGATCAGGGTTCAACACGGCGCCTCGCCGAAATCCACGCCTCCCGACGACGACCTGAGAGAGCGAGAGGGGAAAAACCGCGTCAAAAACGGTCCACAAAAGAAACAGACAAAACCGGCCGTCACCCACGAATGCCGGCGATAAAAAACAGGCCCAGCCGCTGCCGTTGCGGCACCCGCGCGCCGCCCTGGCGCATGCCGCGCGGCACCAGGCCTGCCGCGCGGTGCCCGGCCTGCCCCGCGTGGCGCCTGGGCCCGCCCGCGCAACTGCGCGCGGGGCCCAGGCCCGCTGCACGCGCCCGTGCCCAAAGTTGCGCGGGTGCCCGCCTGTGCTGCGCGGCGCCCTGGCGCCCGCAGCGCACCGCTCGCATGCGCTGCGAGGCACCCCAGCGCGCAGGCTGCGCGCGTTTGCGCGCCCGCGCGCGCCCGGGCGGCGCCCGCGCGGTGCCCAGCGCCCTCCTGCACAGCGCCCGCGCGGCACATGCCGCGCGCCTGCCCGCTGCGCGCCCACATGCAGCACGCTCGCATGCAGCGCGGTGCGGCTCCCCTGGTGCGGCACCCCAAGAAAAACACCAACAGCAGCAGCCATGGACAGCAAGTCCAAAAGCACCCCGATCACACCCAAAACCCAAGCAACCAACACAAAACCAAAAAGACCAAGCTTCTTCAAAAACTGCAACTTACCTTCAAAGAAGCTCGCCGCGCGCTCCGCTCGCCGCGCTCACTGCTCGGCCCAACGGCTTCAAGGAGGGTGTTCCATCATCAAAGCTCCATCCTCAACTCTCATTTCCTTAGTTCCTTCTTCTTCTTCTCTCTTTTTTTCTCTCTTTTCTCTTCTCCTCTGTTCCATTAGCTTTCCTCTGTTTCAGAGAGGAGGAAGAAGAAGTGACGTGGCGTGTTAATTAGTGTTGGCTAATTAAAGGTGTGGTGGTGGTTGGCAACATTAAATGCCCACAGGAAAAATCTCTCCACACCCTTAATTCCACTCTCATTCTCTTTTTTTTTTTTTTTCCATACCTCACGGACCCAAGCCACTAATCAAATAAATTAATTAAATAATCCAACAAAAGCCCCCGCCAACTCAATTTTTGCCCTCGGGACCTCCGCACGGGTCCGAAACCTCCCGAACCCCGCTGTAATCTGAAAATACACATGTCCACAATTTTTTCTCCTCAAAAAGCTCAACCGTTGAGTCGGGGTGCTCAATCCAAAAACCGGCTCCAAATTTGCCAGTTCCGACTCACTTTCCGCTTTCGGATCCTCCGCGTCAGTCCGGAACCTCCCGAACTCCGCTGTAAACACAAAGTACACCAGTTCCAAGAGTTTCCCAATTTTTCGCACTCCACTGTGGAGTCGAGGCTTCACCGAAGCCAGTCTTCTAACGGCGGGCAATGCCCGGAAAACCCCGAATCGACCTGGGGCTTCCGCGTTGATCCGAGTCGACCCGAACTCATCTGTAATCATATGTGGGACGCTCGTTGTCACGCCCCGGGGTCGAAACTGCGACCCGGGCTCCCCAACAGATCCGCCATCTGTACGAAAAACTGCCGTACAGACGAAGCGTCTAACCTGCAAAAAGAAACATCTACAGCTAAACAGATATCAGAGCTAAAAGTAAACTACTGCAAAAACTGAAATCCAAACACTGCACAACTGAAAATAAACAATATCCATCTCCCAAATACGATCATATAAAAAGTCCTCTGATACAAAACTCAAAAGGGAGATATCTCCAATAAATACATCAGTGTACAAGCTCTCAATACAAAAAATATCCTCACTACAACAGTCTCTCAAACTGTAGAACAAAAGGTACAACTCTATACCTCACTACAAGGTTCTCTCAACAGAAGAAAAAGCAGCAACCTAATCTACTGAAGCACTCCACTGTAAAGGGGCACCGCTACACTCCGACGACGGGTAAGGAACTAGCTCGCGACTCCTCGAACCGGTCAGAAGGATCAGCAACTGGGACACAGGAACAGGAGCAGATGTCCCTGGGGAAAAACACAACGACGGGTGTGAGAACTACTTCCCACAGTAGTTCTCAGTGGGTGCCGTCTACAAGCCCAACGGTCTGCCCACCAAGTCTACTAGAGGCAAAAGTAACAAGGTAGTACTGAAAGAAAGGAGCTGAAAGACATAACTCTACGGCTACTGTGCCTCTATCTACTATGCTCAATGGAAAAGGAAACACAGATGATGGTATGCATCCACTCACTACTGACCATATGTCATAAGTACTATGCTCAAAGGAAACACAACTAAGACACATGATATGCATACTCTCTCACACATCGCACCCAATCTCTATGACTGCCACATAGGGTCCAGTCAAGCCTGCGCCTGTCGACTAGGATCGCACCTACCCACCACCACACATCCACATGAGGACGGGATTTACGTGGGGCGTCCTGTCCGACTATCTCAAGCGAACTCTAGTGTATCAACTAGTCGCATCATCGCAGCCTCGTCAGGCTCGGTATCATCATCGCACCCGGGGCGTAGCTCGAGGGGAGCGACCCCAACGAACTCAAGTATCTCATAACTGGCAAAAAGCCAGGCTCAGCAGGCTATAATCCACGATCAAACCGATCGGTATCTCAAGCTCGAAACACAACTCAGTCGGAAAGGAACCTCGACTCAAACATGAAAAGCCCAACCACTCTCACGGCTATGTCGGAGAACCCTCAACGACACAACTCACAACACTAACTCGCTAGAGAAGGAACTACACAACTGGGACCGCCGTCACTTCCAACGGCTCCCACATCGACACCCCACTCATAGACGAGAAGAACCGACTGACGCGGCATAGGTCCGAGAATCCGTTAGACCGGTGCCTAGACCCCAATCAAACAAGAACAGACTCTAGGCTCAGCCTATCGAAGTTCTCAATCCTATACCGTTCAGGGATTCGGCCCCTCTCGGTTAAAGTGGGAAACTAACATCAATACACTGAACTCACGGGCTGGAGATGCTCCACAGCCAGAACCGCAAAGAGTCCGAAAACCTCGGGAAACTAATACCTACGTCCCCAATCAAACAAGAACAGGCTATAGGCGTAGCCTCCCGTTGTTTTCGACCTGAGAATGAAATCAGCCCTTAGAAACCAGATCACTCACCACGGTCGGTGAGGAAGTTTAGAAAAGAGATGACATTTATTATATAACATCGTTTCCACTCAACCCCCTTGGGGTGAGGATAAAATTACTCTTTTTCTTGAAAACCGACTTGAAATGAGAAAACTAATTTTTATAGATTTTAGTTCTTGAAAAACATCAGTTAAAAATGAGTTTACTTTTTCGAACTTCCAAGGGTTGATGCCGTCGCTCAATCAACAAGAACAGGCTTCGACGCCCCTAGAATTTCGGAAGAAAATACTGGTTTTACTAAAATCATGAGTGTCCAAAAACATTCTGGGTTCAAGGTCCTGACAACCCACGTGCACCACGATCACAACACGGTGGTGACGAGCAAAACAGAGAAAAACCAGAAACCCGGGACCCCGTTTACTCAAACGGTTCCCAAAATACCAACACTGGCCTAACACAGCCACCAGACCCCACTCGCCCCCCAGGCCCGAGTGCAAACCCATCCCACAATACCCTGACCTCTCGGCCCACTACCCGGGCGAGGAACTCTATGTCTGAAGGAAATGCAAAGTGTGGGATGTCTAAAGCATAAAAGAACCTAGCCCAGATTGAGGTTTTCTAAGGTCTGGTCAAACACATGCAACATATGACGGGGGTGCTAGGTCAAGTTCCAAGATTTCTACATTTTAACAGATAAAAGAGAGCAAGGAGGTCACAAGAACCTCAGATAAAAACAGGAATAAGAATTCCTACAATCTAGCATGCTATACAAGAAAATAAACTAGCATGCAAAGTCCTACAGCAGTAGAAATACTGTACAGTCCATACAAGCTTGGAGATAGGGCCACCCACCTCGATTTGCCACCAATTGCTCGTAGACACTTGCAATTGGCCTCCACGCGATCCGCACGCAAATCGATGTCCGCCGCCGGAGTCCGCACGCAAAACGGAGCACGGTGCCGAAACCCGCGCGCAAAACAGAGTCCGCACGCAAAACGGTGCACGGCGCCGAGGTCCGCACGCAAAACGGTGCAGTAAAACACAGTCTCTAATCCCCGAACAGCTCCTCCTGGTACAACATACAATCCAAGGTTACACTTATTCCAACACTTGACCAAATACACTCAGTCTGAAATTCAACCCCAAAGATGTAATTATATCACCTACTGGAGGAGTTCCGAAAAATCCAGGAATAATACCATAGCGTTCCTCACGTCGATAGCTTCGAAACGAGTACCTGCACGCCCAAAACGGAGTCCCGTAGGCCAAGTTACAAATTCCACAATATCGGCGCGCAGAAATCCAAAACCAAATAACTGTAAACTCCTGTACAGATAAAAAGGAAGTGTACACCTTCGGGAAAGCCTCCAAAAATCCAAGAAAAAATACGGGGACGATCCTTGCGTCGAGTAGATGAAAAAAGTCTATAAGAACGTCTCAATCCGATGCCCGGTTGCGGAGATAAAAATCCGGCAAGGTGTCGCTGTCCAAAACTCCATCAGAAAAAGGGGTCCCAGTAAGTATGGAGAAACTCCTCGAAACGTGCAAAACTAGGGGAAGTAGAAGATACCAATATCGTAGCTCTGCCTGTTACGAAACCAACGGCGCAAGAATCATCTGAATCGGAGGTCGGAGTAGGCCGGGGGAGCTCGTGCACCGAAACGCGACGAAGGAGAACACAAAAGGGCGAGCGTCGCGCCGCGCAACCGCTCCAACGGAACACTTTGCACGCTTCGCGAGGTTCACGGCGTACCGCCGCACCATCCAAAATCCTCTCCCTCACACTCTCTCGCTCTCGGTTGAAGAAGAAAGAAAAGAAAAAGGAGGAGAAAAGGCGCGGGGAGAAAGAAGAAGAAGAAGAAGAGAAGGAAAAAGAGGGGCGGTCCACGATGCCGGTCCACGGAGCCGGTCCACGGCACGGTCCAATGGGGAGCCCCAAACCAGGCGGTCCACAAGCCGGTCGCGTGCGCCGGGTCCACGCACGCGCCCGGGCGCCACGTGGCGCGCGGCAACGCGCCCGCCACACGGGCGCGTTGCACCGCGCCACCGCCAGGCGCGGGATACGCGCCTGTGACACGGGCGCGCGCGCCCCCGCGCCCGCGCGGGCGCGAGTGGGAGCCCGCCACGTGGCGGGCTCCGCGCGTTCCGCGCCGAAGCGCGGTTCCCCGCGCGCGTCAACGCGCCTACTGAGCGCCTCGGGGAGCGTGCCGCCGCGCCGCCAGAATCCGCTCCGCGCTTCGCCTCGAAAAACGTGCCGCTTCGTCTCGAAAAACGCGCAAATCATCCGGGCACCGAAACCAACAAATAAATAGTCCATTCTTAGCGATTTCGCGCGCTGAATCTAAAAACGATGTCCGTTTTTCCAAATTCTCATCCGAAAATTTGCCGAATGCCCACTCAATCCGATTTTCGCGCCGGGTCCAAATTTGAAGTCCGATTTGCCAAATTCCAACTCTAAAAATTCCAAAAGGCGACCGGAGAGGTAAACTTTTATCCAAACTTCGCCCGGAGTCCAATTTTGACATCTGAATCGCGCGAAACCACTTCCAAACACCCGACGGGTCCTCCAAATTCCCACGGAATCTCCTTATAAGCCCGAAGTCCAACACTTGTGTCCAAATTGCGCGCAAACACCACCGACGCACCACGAAGGCCTCCAGTGATGCGAACTAAATCCCGAATTGCATCACGAATCCAAATTTGGGCCCCAACACGGATACAAACACCCCCAACGCCCACCGAAAGCTGCCAAACAACCAGCAAACCCTACGCGGGGGATTCCGAGACCTCACACTCTCCCCCACTAAAAGAAAGTTTCGTCCTCGAAACTAACACAGCTCAAAAGGGGAGTTCCAAAGCCACAGGTAAGTATCCATCAACACCGTCTCCAACTCCCCTGACGCTACGCACACTCCGCAAAGCGCGTCCACACGGCTAGGAGTCCAAAACTGGAAAACTCCAAGAATTCCAAAGGATACCACTCTACTCGTCCACTCTAAACTGTCCAAAACTACACGAATTACGCCAATACCACCAACAAGAAAGGTAAAGGCCCTCATCAGCAGGAAAGTCGTCAACCACAACTCTCAGTTTAGAAAAGGGCTGAAATTAACGAAAGGTCCGAAAATCCCGAAAGGACCAGTGCCCTTGCCCCAATCAAACAAGAACAGGTTCGGGCACCGTCTCCATTTCTGGAGCAGTCTTTCGAAGTTTTCGTCCCGTTCGAAAATTTCAGCACCCAGACAAGAAAAAGGGAGAGAAGGGTTGAAGTCGTTCCTGCCGTGGCTACAAAGCAAAAGCTACGATCTAACCGTAACCCCTAAGGACACAACATCTAGTCCTAATCGTCACCAACAATCCAAAAGTAGCACCAAGCCCCAGTCCGCTGAAGCCACAGCTGCAGGAAGGATACCCCGATGATCTGAGAAAAAGAACTCCTCTAATCCAACTCACGGAATGGTAACTGATCTCATTCCACAATCAGCAGTTGCACTATACCACACCAACTGGTCCATCCTGTATGCTCAATCTGAGCCGTGGAGCTGTCACAGAACCGTAACACCTGCCGGTATAATTCCAAGTCTCAACTGTACTGGACACAATCCACAAGGCTCTCCCACTTGCACAATACAAACAGAAATCTGTACCTCTAGTGCACGTGGTAACAATTTCTACCTCCAGTCCAGACAGGAAAGCCAAAAACACTCAACTCAAACTGCTGTAAAGAAATCATGCCCGCGACAACCTGGTCCACTGCCGTAGCGCCCTCCCACCGGGCGGTACAGACTCATCCGCTCGAAGTAGATGGTCGTCGCTCAGTCTGTCCAGACGTCGTGTCCCTATCAACTTGGCGGAAATTGGAGGAGCTACTTCATCTCGAAGAGGTAGCGGGGTACCGTCGCAAGCGGTATTGCCGTAGTCACTGCTCGAAGGCATGCTGACTGAAAACATCCCGACTGTCCCCACAAAAACATCGCCTCTACCTGTGGTCACACTGCGGCGTAGAAATCGGCCCACCCACCAAAGGACACAGTCATCCCGCTGCTGCTGCTGATACATCGGCTGTGGAGAACCTCCTGGTCTCTGTCTTCTCTGAGACTCACGACCCTCAAAATAGGATCGTGGCGGCCCCGGGGGTCTCGATCTACTCAACTGTCCAAACTCAGGCGGCACTGGTTGCCTCTCCCCGGAGCTGGTCCCTGACGCTCCGTCTCTCTCTGACATGATCACTGATCCTCGGTCAACCCACTGAGCCTGCTCAACCGCTGCATCTAACGTCGGCACTCGCCGAGAATGCTCTAAGTGATAGATATTCCAATTCAGTCATCTCTCAACTAACTCAACCTTCTAGGCCTCATCCTGGCGACATGGGGTACACCGCTCAACAATCGCAAAACTCGCGAACGTACTCCTGAAGAGGTCGACTCCCCCGCTGCAGGCGTCTAAGATTCCCTTCTAATTTCTGCTTACACTGTCAGGAAAGAAGGCCCTGAGCAGCAACGCACGAAACTCGCTCCAAGTCAACAACTGCGCTCCATGTGGTCCAACAAGACGAACTCAACGCCACCAAAACTCAGCGTCCTTCTCCAAAAAGTGCGTAGCCAAGTGCACCTGATGCTTCTCCATTGCTGCTATCCAGTTTTCAGCCTCTCACGGCCCCAAACTCAATCCTGTCAATCAGGGTGGTTCAGACTGCCGGAACTGGCTCAAACGATCGATGATGTCCCAAAGTTCATCGATTATCCGCCATCCACCCTACCTCGGTGCCTCGGCACGACTCGTCGGCATGGAGGGGGCTGCTCGCTCCATCGGCGCCACTGGTACAACTGAATATGCCACTGCATAGGAAAAAGTGCTGGAGGACTCTCAAGCGGTACTGCAACTGGCTGTGCTCTCTGCTCCAACAGGCGCATCAAATGTTCCATGGCCTCCTCCTGGCATCGAACAATCTCCGACCTAGGTGTCATCTGGGTCCATAACTCCTATGTCTCGCTCTGCTCTGATAGCTCAGCCTCCCGCTGCTCGGGTACTCATCGGGTGCGGGGTGTGTCCTCTTCACAACACGACATCTCAGGGGTATCGCAAACCACTGCACAATAACAAACATCAGGACACAACAACCATACGACCCAATCCAGCGAAAGTCTAAGACATGCCACCCATTCCATAGCATTATGTTGTCTGCAGCCAACATAATCGCTTAGGAAAGTAAACATGCCAATCACTCATCCCGTCTCTTGGAAGAGGTATAAACTCAATCAGTACTCTCGCTAAAAGTCACGACTCTCACGTAGTCATCCTAATGTCCAACCACAAGCCTAGGGTTTCTAAGTCCACCACGACCTACAACCTAGGCTCTGATACCACTCTAATCTGTCACGCCCCGGGGTCGAAACTGCGACCCGGGCTCGCCAACAGATCCGCCATCTGTACGGAAAACTGCCGTACAGACGAAGCGTCTAACCTGCAAAAAGAAACATCTACAGCTAAACAGATATCAGAGCTAAAAGTAAACTACTGCAAAAACTGAAATCCAAACACTGTACAACTGAAAATAAACAATATCCATCTCCCAAATACGATCATATAAAAAGTCCTCTGATACAAAACTCAAAAGGGAGATATCTCCAATAAATACATCAATGTACAAGCTCTCAATACAAAAAATATCCTCACTACAACAGTCTCTCAAACTGTAGAACAAAAGGTACAACTCTATACCTCACTACAAGGTTCTCTCAACAGAAGAAAAAGCAGCAACCTAATCTACTGAAGCTCTCCACTGTAAAGGGGCACCGCTACACTCCGACGACGGGTAAGGAACTAGCTCGCGACTCCTCGAACCGGTCAGAAGGATCAGCAACTGGGACACAGGAACAGGAGCAGATGTCCCTGGAGAAAAACACCACGACGGGTGTGAGAACTACTTCCCACAGTAGTTCTCAGTGGGTGCCGTCTACAAGCCCAACGGTCTGCCCACCAAGTCTACTAGAGGCAAAAGTAACAAGGTAGTACTGAAAGAAAGGAGCTGGAAGACATAACTCTACGGCTACTGTGCCTCTATCTACTATGCTCAATGGAAAAGGAAACACAGATGATGGTATGCATCCACTCACTACTGACCATATGTCATAAGTACTATGCTCAAAGGAAACACAACTAAGACACATGATATGCATACTCTCTCACACATCACACCCAATCTCTATGACTGCCACATAGGGTCCAGTCAAGCCTGCGCCTGTCGACTAGGATCGCACCTACCCACCACCACACATCCACATGAGGACGGGATTTACGTGGGGCGTCCTGTCCGACTATCTCAAGCGAACTCTAGTGTATCAACTAGTCGCATCATCGCAGCCTCGTCAGGCTCGGTATCATCATCGCACCCGGGGCGTAGCTCGAGGGGAGCGACCCCAACGAACTCAAGTATCTCATAACTGGCAAAAAGCCAGGCTCAGCAGGCTATAATCCACGATCAAACCGATCGGTATCTCAAGCTCGAAACACAACTCAGTCGGAAAGGAACCTCGACTCAAACATGAAAAGCCCAACCACTCTCACGGCTATGTCGGAGAACCCTCAACGACACAACTCACAACACTAACTCGCTAGAGAAGGAACTACACAACTGGGACCGCCGTCACTTCCAACGGCTCCCACATCGACACCCCACTCATAGACGAGAAGAACCGACTGACGCGGCATAGGTCCGAGAATCCGTTAGACCGGTGCCTAGACCCCAATCAAACAAGAACAGACTCTAGGCTCAGCCTATCGAAGTTCTCAATCCTATACCGTTCAGGGATTCGGCCCCTCTCGGTTAAAGTGGGAAACTAACATCAATACACTGAACTCACGGGCTGGAGATGCTCCACAGCCAGAACCGCAAAGAGTCCGAAAACCTCGGGAAACTAATACCTACGTCCCCAATCAAACAAGAACAGGCTATAGGCGTAGCCTCCCGTTGTTTTCGATCCGAGAATGAAATCAGCCCTTAGAACCCAGATCACTCACCCCGGTCGGTGAGGAAGTTTAGAAAAGAGATGACATTTATTATATAACATCGTTTCCACTCAACCCCCTTGGGGTGAGGATAAAATTACTCTTTTTCTTGAAAACCGACTTGAAATGAGAAAACCAATTTTTATAGATTTTAGTTCTTGAAAAACATCAGTTAAAAACGAGTTTACTTTTCCGAACTTCCAAGGGTTGATGCCGTCGCCCAATCAACAAGAACAGGCTTCGACGCCCCTAGAATTTCGGAAGAAAATACTGGTTTTACTAAAATCATGAGTGTCCAAAAACATTCTGGTTTCAAGGTCCTGACAACCCACGTGCACCACGATCACAACACGGTGGTGACGAGCAAAACAGAGAAAAACCAGAAACCCGGGACCCCGTTTACTCAAACGGTTCCCAAAATACCAACACTGGCCTAACACAGCCACCAGACCCCACTCGGCCCCCAGGCCCGAGTGCAAACCCATCCCACAATACCCTGACCTCTCGGCCCACTACCCGGGCGAGGAACTCTATGTCTGAAGGAAATGCAAAGTGTGGGATGTCTAAAGCATAAAAGAACCTAGCCCAGATTGAGGTTTTCTAAGGTCTGGTCAAACACATGCAACATATGACGGGGGTGCTAGGTCAAGTTCCAAGATTTCTACATTTTAACAGATAAAAGAGAGCAAGGAGGTCACAAGAACCTCAGATAAAAACAGGAATAAGAATTCCTACAATCTAGCATGCTATACAAGAAAATAAACTAGCATGCAAAGTCCTACAGCAGTAGAAATACTGTACAGTCCATACAAGCTTGGAGATAGGGCCACCCACCTCGATTTGCCACCAATTGCTCGTAGACACTTGCAATTGGCCTCCACGCGATCCGCACGCAAATCGATGTCCGCCGCCGGAGTCCGCACGCAAAACGGAGCACGGTGCCGAAACCCGCGCGCAAAATAGAGTCCGCACGCAAAACGGTGCACGGCGCCGAGGTCCGCACGCAAAACGGTGTAGTAAAACACAATCTCTAATCCCCGAACAGCTCCTCCTGGTACAACATACAATCCAAGGTTACACTTATTCCAACACTTGACCAAATACACTCAGTCTGAAATTCAACCCCAAAGATGTAATTATATCACCTGCTGTAGGAGTTCCAAAAAATCCAGGAATAATACCACAGCATTCCTCACGTCGATAGCTTCGAAACGAGTACCTGCACGCCCAAAACGGAGTCCCGTAGGCCAAGTTACAAATTCCACAATATCGGCGCGCAGAAATCCAAAACCAAATAACTGTAAACTCCTGTACAGATAAAAAGGAAGTGTACACCTTCGGGAAAGCCTCCAAAAATCCAAGAAAAAATACGGGGACGATCCTTGCGTCGAGTAGATGAAAAAAGTCTATAAGAACGTCTCAATCCGATGCCCGGTTGCGGAGATAAAAATCCGGCAAGGTGTCGCTGTCCAAAACTCCATCAGAAAAAGGGGTCCCAGTAAGTATGGAGAAACTCCTCGAAACGTGCAAAACTAGGGGAAGTAGAAAATACCAATATCGTAGCTCTGCCTGTTACGAAACCAACGGCGCAAGAATCGCCTGAATCGGAGGTCGGAGTAGGCCAGGGGAGCTCGTGCACCGAAACGCGACGAAGGAGAACACAAAAGGGCGAGCGTCGCGCCGCGCAACCGCTCCAACGGAACACTTTGCACGCTTCGCGAGGTTCACGGCGTACCGCCGCACCATCCAAAATCCTCTCCCTCACACTCTCTCGCTCTCGGTTGAAGAAGAAAGAAAAGAAAAAGGAGGAGAAAAGGCGTGTGACACCCCCGAAATTTGGATTAGTCCTCTATATAAATAATATAATAGGACTAAATCTCTAACCCGGCTATAGCATTTTGGATGGTAGCAAGATCCAAGAGGAACATGAGAGTTAAGCGTACTAGAGCTAGAGTAGTTCTAGGATGGGTGACCCCCTGGGAAGTGGGGCGTCACAGTTGGTATCAGAGCCATTCACCAGCCGAAAATGTGAGATGAGTCTCGGCTGAGCCAGGGTTATATAGCGGGTAGAGCGAGGCTCCCCGGCTAATGACCGTTGTGAGTGGAGTGCAGCTCCTCACAAGGTCGGCTAAGGCTAGCGAGACGAGTCTCACATCGCCTGGTGCTTGTGAGTGTGCTTGAGCCTGACGTGGACGTCAGGGCTTAAAGGGGGGAAGAATGTGACACCCCCGGAATTTGGATTAGTCCTCTATATAAATAATATAATAGGACTAAATCTCTAACCCGGCTATAGCATTTTGGATGGTAGCAAGATCCAAGAGGAACATGAGAGTTAAGCGTACTAGAGCTAGAGTAGTTCTAGGATGGGTGACCCCCTGGGAAGTGGGGCGTCACAAGGCGCGGGGAGAAAGAAGAAGAAGAAGTAGAGAAGGAAAAAGAGGGGCGGTCCACGGTGCCGGTCCACGGAGCCGGTCCACGGCACGGTCCAATGGGGAGCCCCAAACCAGGCGGTCCACAAGCCGGGCGCGTGCGCCGGGTCCACGCACGCGCCCTGGCGCCACGTGGCGCACGGCAACGCGCCCGCCACACGGGCGCGTTGCACCGCGCCACCGCCAGGCGCGGGATACGCGCCCGTGACACGGGCGCGCGCGCCCCCGCGCCCGCACGGGCGCGAGTGGGAGCCCGCCACGTGGCGGGCTCCGCGCGCTCCGCGCCGAAGCGCGGTTCCCCGCGCGCGTCAACGCGCCTACTGAGCGCCTCGGGGAGCGTGCCGCCGCGCCGCCGGAATCCGCGCCGCGCTTCGCCTCGAAAAACGTGCCGCTTCGTCTCGAAAAACGCGCAAATCATCCGGGCACCGAAACCAACAAATAAATAGTCCATTCTTAGCGATTTCGCGCGCTGAATCCAAAAACGATGTCCGTTTTTCCAAATTCTCATCCAAAAATTTGCCGAATGCCCACTCAATCCGATTTTCGCGCCGGGTCCAAATCTGAAGTCCGATTTGCCAAATTCCAACTCTAAAAATTCCAGAAGGCGACCGGAGAGGTAAACTTTTATCCAAACTTCGCCCGGAGTCCAATTTTGACATCTGAATCGCGCGAAACCACTTCCAAACACCTGACGGGTCCTCCAAATTCCCACGGAATCTCCTTATAAGCCCGAAGTCCAACACTTGTGTCCAAATTGCGCGCAAACACCACCGACGCACCACGAAGGCCTCCAGTGATGCGAACTAAATCCCGAATTGCATCACGAATCCAAATTTGGGCCCCAACACGCACACAAACACCCCCAACGCCCACCGAAAGCTGCCAAACAACCAGCAAACCCTACGCGGGGGTTTCCGAGACCTCACACTCGTGACAAATTCCTCCGCTCCAAGCCATCTTGCGAGGTCGGTGCGCTCTACCGAATCCCGGTACTCTACACTCTCCCCTCCTTAAAAAGGGTTTCGTCCTCAAAACCAGAATAAATCCATAACTTAGGAGGGTACCTCAATCAAATGGGGATAGGAAACACTCAACCCATCCTCAGGCTCTCAGGTGGACGTTCTCACTCATCACGATGGCTCCACAGAACCTTCACCAAAGGTATAACTCGACTGCAAAATTCCTTTGTCTCACAAGCCAGATTGCATCGGTCGCTCCAGATCACTCAATTCCTCGTCCAATTCCAAAGAAGTGAAATCCAAAATATACCAAGGATCAAATACAGTCCTTCCGGCCCAATAACTACACGCGGATCAAACTCCCCGTGTAACTCAAATCCACAAATCCCTGCGGCTGGTGGCTTCCAAAAAAATCAAGATCTTCAAATCCAAACTCTAAGCCCCAAATTGGCAACCTCTCCATTGCTCCTTAGCAACAAAAGCTCAAAGCTCCACAATGCACTCTTACATCCCTTTACAGGAAAAGAAATTCAACATTAGGGACATACCCCAAATTTCCAACTCTCAATTCCAAGTTTCCCAAGTTGCCCTGCTCCCCTAAACAAGGCGTCCATGACCATAATGTCCTCGCCGGGATAACACAGTGATATCAATCATACATCTTGAAAACTCTATCCGCTGACGTTTCCTCAAACCAAACTCTTCCTGAGTATCCAAGTACTTCAGGTTCGTGGGTCTAAGAATAATTCACTTCTCTTCCAAACACTGGCAACATCTACATTGACGCTGGCGTCAACCTCAGCTTTAACTCTTCAAAGCTACACTGGCACTACTTACTCCAAAAACTTCGGACCTCTGCCAGAAATGTGGGTTAGGCTCAACCCGTAGGGTATTACTCTTCGTTGGGTTCTCTGTCCCTTCTGCAGCTGAAATCATATGGCCTAATCCACAGAACCTTTCGAAGTTAAAGCATGCTCTCTAAACTTGGCATTAAACTTCTTCTCTCTCAGAAGTGGCAGCACTCTCTCCAAGTGCTCCTCAGGCTCTATGTCGCTTTGGAAAATAATCCGAACATCCACGACGGGTACGACCACCAACCCGTCCACACACAGCTGGCGTAACCCAATTATCCACCAGAACGCAGACCAATTCTGTTTGTGCTCGAACCATCAAAGTACCCTCACTGTTGTGTACTCACAATGTGGCATCAATGCCGTGTACCAACGGCGTGGCATCACCACCGTATATCACGGTGTGGCATCAACAAGCTCTAACTTCGACGACCCAAGGAAACCACACCTGATAAAATGTGATCCACTATCCTGGCGCTCTCCAGCCGGCTGCACAAACTCAACAAATTGATGCTGGTGGCCTTCGCTCAAATTGCCTCGGCATCACGGCTCTATCAGCCTGCCGGTAAGTTGGATGAACCTCAACATCCTGTAGGAGTAGTGGGGTGCCGTCGCAAGCGGCAAATCCAAGAGCACCACTCTGGGACACTCTGCCTGAAGATATCCTGACTGTCCACATGAAAAGCATCGCCCTTTCCCTGAAATCACTCTAGGGCGATGAATGCGGCCCACCGCAAAAGACACAGTCATCCTGAGACTGCCACAGGTGCCTCGACTATCGAGAACCTCCTAGTCTCTGTCTCCTCTGAGGCTCATAATCCTGGGACTGGAATCATGACAACCTCAACCCACTCGACTACCCCAAATTCGACGATGCTGGACACCTCTCTCTAGAGTTGGTCCCTCGCTCTTCGTCTCTATTGAATGTGATCGCTGATCCTCGGTCAATCCATCGGGCATGCACAATCGGTGCATCTAAAGTCACTTGCCGAGAATACCCAAAATGATAACATCTCGAAGCAGTCCCCTATCAAACCTGATCAATCTTCTGGGCCTCATCCTGGGCGACAAAGGGCCCTCTGCTCAACAATCATAGAAACTCGCTACAAATCCTCAGCCACTCTCCTAGTGGTCCAACGGGACAACTCGACGCCACCAACACTCGGCGTCCCAATCCAACGGTGCGCAACCATGTGCACCTGATGCTTCTCCTGGATGAACAACAACCGGTCAGCAACTCTCGCTTCTCTAGTGCTACTCATAGTGCGAACTGGGTCGAAGTCGACAATGACGCGGCTGGAGGTACTACTGGCGATACCTCAGTCGATACTCTCTGCTCAAACCTGCGCATCCCGCGCTCCATGACCTTAACCTGGTGCCGCGTCGCCTCAACAACTGAGCTACATGGGCCCGTAACTCTCAGACCTCTCTCTGCTCTGTCCATTCAGCCTCCCGCTGATCGGGCTCCTCAACCAAGGTCAAACATGCCCTCGCCGCTGCACGGCATCTCAGAGGCAACAAGGACGACTGCCACAACCAATTCAAACCTCAAACACTCCCGACCCAATCAAGCGAAAGTCTAATACATGTTAACCTTTCTAAAGTATTATGTCGTCTGCAGCCAACATAATCGCTTTAGAGAATAAACATGTAAGATCATTCGCCCCAATCCCCTGGGGGAGGTACAAACTCACTCAGAACTCCCGCTAAAGTCACGTCTCTCACGACAGTCATCCTACTGTTCAACCAATAGCCTAGGGTCTCTAAGTCCTCAATGACCTATATACCTAGGCTCTGATACCACCTAAATCTGTCACGCCCCGGGGTCGAAACTGCGACCCGGGCTTGCCAACAGATCAGCCATCTGTACGGAAACTGCCGCACAGACGAAGCGTCTACACTTCAAGTCAGATCTATAGCTAAAAATATGTATCAGAGGTGAAACTAAAACCAAAAGCTATAGAAATCAACTGAACATCCAGATAAATAAAAGTCCTCAATACATAGTCTGAAAGCTATGAAAAATAATACAATCCTCACATATCTATCGGGGAACCCTCTACGACTCGATCTGCCAAAACCCCAAAACTCTCATAACTAAGTGGGAAAAACCACCTCCACTATCAAATCAGAGGTACATGACTCATGATCTAGAATAATCTCATCAAAAGCTCTAAACTCAAATGACACTATAACTCATCCCAAGGCTCGAAAAGAGACCCCTCGGTCCCCAGGCACGAGGTCAGAAACACCCTGAACCAAAGCCATAACCCTGGCGAATTCCTGATTTAAAACCACATTTAAAGAAAGCTGCTTTTTCCTTAAAACGGGTTTTCTTGATTTTTGAAACGATCAGGGTGCAAAATAAATGCCAAAAGAACATGCAGTCTAGTGTCATATAGTATCAGGAGTCTACTAAAAATGATCTGGGGTTCCCATGAATTTTACAGAAAATTCCAGGCAACTATCAGATTAAAACTGTGAAAATAGCATGATAATTATAATCAAATTGCATTCAATAGCTTTAAAGGGCATTCTATACATTTCGGAGAAATTCCAACCCACCTGGAACGCATTCCGCAGGCAATTGCTGAAGTCGGTGAAGTGCCGGAACCTCGAACTGGCGAAACCTCAAAAATCGTGCCACGCGCACGCATACTGCCGCGAATCCGAAAAAAATCCCCGGTAGCTCAAATAAAAATCCTTGAGTCAAAACAAAATTCCGGTATAAAAAAATTTCTCCTGTACACCCCATGCAACTCCTTTGTACTTCCAACACACTCCAGCATACAAAAGACTATTTATAAAGACTTCCAAGTCCAACAGCATTCACATTAACACACCTAAAGCTCCAATTGCACCTTAAAATAAAGAATGCTTACATAAGCTCTCTTAAAACACAAGCTCCCAATTTGAGCCAACTGAACCTCAAGGCACTCAAAACTCAAGTGATTCTCTACCTCTAGTTCCAAAATTCCTCACATGCACAAAACCACCCAACTTCAGAACACACTCACACTACACTCACAGGTTGTATCAAAACACTCACCATCAAAGTGTCACAGCCCAAGAACAACTCATATTCCTCATATGTGTCTCAGCAGCACAAGCAGCTCCAAAAGCTCACCCACGGTCCACTCACAGCGCACAACAAGTCTCAGCACACCATAAGCAAAAATCTGCTCCCAAATAAAGCTCACAACATAATCCACTTAAGTCCACCCAAAAAATTCCATGACTACAGCTTACACCACGAGGATCCCACAACACACACTACACTCACACATACAAGCTCAAATCCTCAGCATTCTCTCTGCTCATCAACAGTCAAAAGGCAGCACAAGATAAATACAGCACCCAAACCTTAATTAAAAGAAATCCAAGTCCAACTCAAAGAGGGACTCACATTCTCCACCTGTATCCAAAACATGTGTGCCGCGCACTCGATCAGGGTTCAACACGGCGCCTCGCCGGAATCCGCGCCTCCCGACGACGACCTGAGAGAGCGAGAGGGGAAAAACCGCGTCAAAAACGGTCCACAAAAGAAATAGACAAAACCGGCCGTCACCCACGAATGCCGGCGATAAAAAAACAGGCCCAGCCGCTGCCGTTGCGGCACCCGTGCGCCGCCCTGGTGCATGCCGCGCGGCACCGGGCGCCAGCCGCGCGTCGCTAGGGCACCAGCCGCGCGGCACCAGGCCTGCCGCGCGGTGCCCGGCCTGCCCCGCGCGGCGCCTGGGCCAGCCCGCACAGCTGCGCGCGGAGCCCAGGTCCGCTGCACGCGCCCGTGCCCAAAGTTGCGCCGGTGACCGCCTGCGCTGCGCGGCGCCCTGGCGCCCGCAGCGCAGCGCAGCGCCCGCATGCGCTGCGAGGCACCCCAGCGCGCAGGCTGCGCGCGTTTGCACGCCCGCGCGCGCCCGGGCGGCGCCCAGTGCCCTCCTGCAAAGCGCCCGCGCGGCACATGCCGCGCGCCTGCCCGCTGTGCGCCCACATGCAGCACGCTCGCATGCAGCGCGGTGCGGCTCCCCTGGTGCGGCACCCCAAGAATAACACCAACAGCATCAGCCATGGACAGCAAGTCCAAAAGCACCCCGATCACACCCAAAACCCAAGCAACCAACACAAAACCAAAAAAACCAAGCTTCTTCAAAAACTGCAACTTACCTTCAAAGAAGCTCGCCGCGCGCTCCGCTCGCCGCGCTCACTGCTCGGCCCACCGGCTTCAAGGAGGGTGTTCCATCATCAAAGCTCCATCCTCAACTCTCATTTCCTTAGTTCCTTCTTCTTCTTCTCTCTTTTTTTCTCTCTTTTCTCTTCTCCTCTGTTCCATTAGCTTTCCTCTATTTCAGAGAGGAGGAAGAAGAAGTGATGTGGCGTGTTAATTAGTGTTGGCTAATTAAAGGTGTGGTGGTGGTTGGCAACATTAAATGCCCACAAGAAAAATCTCTCCACACCCTTAATTCCACTCTCATTCTCTCTTTTTTTTTTCCATACCTCACGGACCCAAGCCACTAATCAAATAAATTAATTAAATAATCCAACAAAAGCCCCCGCCAACTCGATTTTTGCCCTCGGGGCCTCCGCACGGGTCCGAAACCTCCCGAACCCCGCTGTAATCTGAAAATACACATGTCCACAATTTTTTCTCCTCAAAAAGCTCAACCGTTGAGTCGGGGTGCTCAATCCAAAAACCGGCTCCAAATTTGCCAGTTCCGACTCACTTTCCGCTTTCGGATCCTCCGCGTCAGTCCGGAACCTTCCGAACTCCACTGTAAACACAAAGTACACCAGTTCCAAGAGTTTCCCAATTTTCCGCACTCCACTGTGGAGTCGAGGCTTCCCCGACGCCAGTCTTCTAACGGCGGGCAATGCCCGGAAAACCCCGAATCGACCTGGGGCTTCCGCGTTGATCCGAGTCGACCCGAACTCATCTGTAATCATATGTGGGACGCTCGTGACAAATTCCTCCGCTCCAAGCCATCTTGCGAGGTCGGTGCGCTCTACCAAATCCCGGTACTCTACACAAGATGCAACATGAGATATAGTAATATGTGCGATAAAGGAAACCGAAAATAAAGAAAACCACCACGAACGCGTCCGTGCTCCTCCTCTCCCAAGAGAGCCACGGTACCTCTAGATGCGCCAACCTGTAAACCTGTCTTTCTTTCCTGTACTGTGAAACCATCAGTTTAGTGCACTTGCCTCTCGTGATTTGCCTATACCCCTCCCCGACGCTCGTGCGGTCCTAGAGCAGCCGTGAGGGGTCCCCATCATCACTAGTCGTGGGGTCCACGGGCCAACATGCCATCTTTCCGGAAAAATACACCAACGCGGTGGCCAAACTACCGGTGTGCATGCAAGCAAACCTTGGGCTCAAAAGTGTGATAAAACGGTGTGTCGTACCAAAAGTGACCCACAGTTATCAGAGGTATAAAAAGTAAACATGCTGATATGAAACAGGGGTTAGATGCGATTATGAAAAATATGTTGCATTATCCATGTTAAAAGGGTAAATATTTCTACACACTCCCACAGTAACAGAGGAGAGCACCCACCTGAACAGCGCTTGGTCGGTACGCTGGAAATTAACTCGCTACCCGCTCCCCTTCTCGACCGACACCCTGACCTACGGAGTCCCCAAAGGGACAACCAACAAAACCGATGAAAACGGAGACGCTACAACGGACACACATAACCGAAAGAAAGAAAAGGAAAAACATGATTGCACGAAAAGGGAACGGAGGGGCCGAGCGGTGGCGACGAAACCCCGCGTGGCAACCAGCCACGCGACGGCGACAGCGGTAGCAACGCGGCGCCCCGCGCGGCCAGCGGCGGCGCAAAGAAGCGCCCCGCGCGGGCGCAGGCCTGCGCGGGCAGCGGCAGCGCGGTAGCAAGGCGGTGCCCCGCGTGGGTGCAGGCCCGCGCGACCAGCGGCGGCGCGGCGGCAAGGCGGTTCCTCGCGCGGGTGCATGCCCGCGCGGTCCGCGGCGGCGCGGCCTCAAGGCGGCGCCTCGCTTGGGTGCAGGCCCGCGCAGTCAGCGGCGGCGCGGCAGCAAGGTGACACCCCGCGCGGGTGCAGGCCCGCGCGGGCAGCGGAGCGCGAAGAAGCGCCCCGCGCGGGCGCAGGCCCGCGCGGGCAGCGGCGGCGCGAAGAAGCGCCCCGCGCGGGCAGAGGCCCACGCGGGCAGCGGCGGCGTGGCAGCAAGGCGGCGCCCCGCGCGGGTACAGGCCCGCGCGGGTAGCGGCGGCGCAAAGAAGCGCCCCGCGCGGGCAGCGGCGGCGCGGCAGCAAGGCGGTGCCCCGCGCGGGCAGCGGCGGCGCGGCAGCAAGGCGGTGCCCCGCGCGGGTGTAGGCCCGCGCGGGCAGCGGTGGCGCAAAGAAGCGCCCCGCGCGGTTGCAGGCCTGCGCGGGCAGCGGCGGAGTGGCGGCAAGGCGGCGCCCCGCGCGGGTGCAGGCCCGCGAGAGCAGCGGCGGCGCGGCAGCAAGGCGCCGCCCCGCGCGGGTGCAGGCCCTCTCGGGCAGCGGCGGTGCGGCAGCAAGGCGGCGCCCCGCGCGGGTGCAGGCCCGTGCGGCCAGCGGCGGCGCGGCCAGTGGCGACGTGGCAGCAAGCCCAGCGCCTCCCCCTTCCCTCGCTTACAACTACGACCACACCCCACAGAGAAAAGGAAAAGAGAGGAAGAACGATCACTCACCCCGAGGTCCGCGCTGGAGGGATCCGGTTCTGTCTCGTCCTTCGCCTCCGGCATGTACGGTACGAGGTGATGGGGTTTCTCTTCCCTTTTCTCCTGACGGCTAGATAAAACCTCCTTCCCTTGGGGGTCAAAATAGGTCGCATTATATAGGCGGGGAACCTTAACCCTCCCCCAAACCCTAACCCTAACCACGCATGTACTAAAAAGGTGAGGGGTGAGTCGGGTCGGGGCAGGGACCGAAAGCCCATCACTCAGCACGTCGAATAAAAGTTGCTAACCCCAATCCAACGCGAGCCTAAACCACAATCGTCTCGGAAAGCGTGCGAAAATAGTGGCACGGACCCCGATGCACCGTACGTGCACCCCCCGCACTTCAAAAATTTATTCTGGGAGATCCGGGAGTCGGTTTGGGGATCCGGACGTACCACCATTTGTCGTTTCGCGAGCCCTATCACCGAAAAATACTAACGTGCACTAAAACACAACTCCCCACAAGTCGATAAGAAAAAGGCACCTACAACTAACATTAGATGGCAGGGTCATCAACGATACTAGAAAAGTCAGGACACTACATTATGCTCTTCATATGGGTAATGGGGTGTGCTATTAGGGACGAAGCCAAAATTCAATCATGGGGGAGCCAAAATATATACAAATAAAAATACTAGTAGATAAATAAGATTTTACCTACTCAATTTTTTAATAAAAAAATTATTTATGTAACGACCCAACCCACTAGCAATAATAATTTGATGGGCCAAAACCGTCAGCCCCAAATGCTTAAGCCCAGATATTATTACTAATGTTCATGGTCTCTTATATACCTAAAACACAACCCCATTCCCATCCGATGTGGGACTATTGGTGTAGTGGCCCAGATTCCTATACGACCTTTTTCGGTGAATCCACTGTTAGAACATCTAGTGTTGGTGTATTTGGCCCATGGTGCATCAAAAGGATGCCACAGATGGACCCTGTGAGTTATCTTTAGCTGTGTTGTCCTTCGGCTGCATTTGTCGAAATTTTGAAAAGGTTTTAGGCCAAACAGAGATTGGAAATGGATTCAGCACGGAAAAACGCTTGAAAACGGCTATTTGCTTGTTTGATTCTGAGTCCGGATGCCCAAAAACGGGCTCTCGGAAGTTTTTATTGGCTTTTGGTGCATGAGAGGGGCCGTAGACCGCCGGCCTGCCACGTGGCGGCCTGTCATTCGCCGATTTTCAGCGCTCGGTCCACAGAGTAGCGCGGCTGGGTGCACAGACCCGGCGCATGGACACGTGGCGGGCTCAAGGTGCGTGGTCTACCGAGCGAGCGCGGCAGTGCATGGACTAAGGCGTGGGCCACGTGGCAGCCTCCGGTTGGTTGGTGCACACAGCGCGGTCCACGAAATTCCAAAGTGGGATGCGTGGACCGGGTGTAGGGGACACGTGTCGCCTGGTGATTCGCGGGCGCATCGGGCGCGGCGTACGGAAGGATGAGCCGGCGCCTCGGGGCGCGTGCGCGCATGGGGGACAGGCGGCGCGACCGGTGCGGGCGGGCGACCGGTCGGTGGCTTCCCCGGCTGGACACGTGGCGCTCGCTCATTGGCGGGCGCCAACCACCCTGTTTGACCGGGTGGGGCCACGTGGCAGACCCTGAGTGGCCCGCACAGCTATTTGTTGTTCGGCGGGCCACGTGGCATCACCTGGAGGTTTCGGGTGTGAACAGTGTTGGGCCGGGCCCAACACTATAGCAGCCCGAAACTTTCGGGCGCCCGGAAGTTGGGCCCAAAAGCCCAATGTGAGTTTTTTTTTTTGGCTTTTTTCGGGTTGAGGCCTATAAATAGGCCATTTGCTCTTCATTTTGAGGCTTTTCCCGAGCTTGTTAGCCTGTGTTCCCTTCATCAAAGTTATTCCTTATCTTGTTGTGCATCTTGCGGTGGAAGCCCGAAATTTTTGGAGGCCGCGGCGTCGACGATTTCGGCATCGTAGCGCAGAGCGACGATTTACTATTGAAGGCCCGTTTTCGTCGCACTTCAGTCTGAGAGGTCTACAAAGCTACCCCGACTGTATTTTTGGACGATTTTCACGGCGTTGGATCCATGAGAGGTAGGCCTATGTTTTTCATACTGTCCACTTTCTTCAGATCCGAGCTCTTCTTGGGGTCCTGGTACATTTTTAACCCCCATTGCTGCAGGATTTCTCTCTGGATAGCAGCACCTTGCCGGATTTTATTCTCCGTGCTCGAGCGTCGGATCGAGACGAGCCTTTACACTTTTTTCATCTACTCGTCGCGAGGATTATCATCATATTTTTCTTGGATTTTTCTGAGACCTTATCGGAGGTATACTATTCCATTTTTATTTGTGCAAGAGTTTACAGTTGTGTGGTTATGAGTATTTGCGCACCTGTACCGTGGAATTTGTAACTCGGCCTACGGGGCTCGGAATTGGACGTGCAGGTACCGGTTTCGAAGGTCTCGACGAGACGATCGCTGTGATATTTTTATTGGAAATTTTAGGGCACTTTCAGCAAGTGAAATAATTGCATCTTTGGGACTGATTTTTAGTATGTGTGTGTGTGGTTAATTTTTGGGATTTAAGTGTAATTGTGAACCTTGTGTTGTACCCAAGAGAGTTTGCTGTTATTGCTGGATCCATTGGAGTTGGAGATTTGGATTTCTGGATATTTTCAGCTGTGGGACTTCTGTCAGTTCAGCTCTTCAGGTGGGTGGCCCGTTTTCAAGATCTTCGGATTGCGCATTAATTCTATATGTGTAGGAACAATCATGATAGGAATAGTGTATTGTTAGCATGCTAGTCTGTGAAAGTTGATATTCCTGTTAAATTCGGATGATCTTGTGATACATTGTTTCCTACAACTTGTTATTTATTGATATCTTGGGACTTGACCTAGCACCCCCGCCATATGCAGCATGTTCAGCCAGACTGTAGAAAACTCCAACTTGGGCTAGGTTTTTACTGCTCTAGACATCCCCACATCACTGTTCTATATTTCACTCTGACTTAGAGTTTTTCTCGCCCGGGTAGTGGGTCGAGAGGTCGGGTTGTTGTGGGATGCATTTACACTCGTGTCTGGGGGCCGAGTGGAGTCTGATAGCAGTCTGTAGATCAGGGTTCTTTGGGAGCCGTTTGAGTGACAGTGAGTCTCGGCTGTGTGGTTTTTCATCCTGTGAGTGAGACGTGTTTTGTTGGTTACAGCCGATCTTGTTGATCGAGGATTTGGATTATAGCCTGCATGAGCCACATTTGAGCTCGACAGAGATGCGCGGATACTTTACTCGTTGGGGTCGCGCCCCTCGAGTGCCACTCCAGAGTTGGGCCTGATACTTCTATCGCGACTTGTCGATGCATTGTCCCTCTAGTGTAATATCACAGATTTTTGGGTAACATTTTATCCTCCGGCTAATAAAGATTATGTTTGGAGAAATTGGAGTAACGGGTTTACTTAAGCGGATAATCTTGATGTGTGGGTATTTTTCTGTGATAGAGCTAGAAAAATGGTGAACGACGGTGCGACCGGATCCGGATTCCGACTTACGGATCCCCCAGAAAGGGGTTGTTAGGATCGTGATCACCGGGAGGTGCATCGAAATCCGTGCAAGTGATCGTGCATGCTTTTCGAGGAGATAAGAAATTATCCTTAAGGAATTATCTTTAAGGAATTATCTCCAAGGGATTATCGTTAAGGAATTATCTTTAAGGAAATATCTCTAAGGAAATATCTCTAAGGAATTATTCTTAAGGAATTATCTTTAAAAAATTATCCCGAAGGATTATTTGTGAGGAATTAATTAATTAATGAATTAATTAATTAGAGTTTAAAAATATTCGATGTGGATTTTAACGGTACATACATACAAAAAGGAAAAATAAAAGAAATAAATTAATAACAAGATTTATTTATTCCCCGTATACCGAAAGGAAACCCTAGTCTTAAAAGATCGCCTCCTCAAACCCTTCCCTTTTGTGCGTGCCGAAAACCAAACGAAACCCTAGTTTGAAAAGAGAGAAAGGAGAAAAGAGAAAAGAAAAGAAAACCCTAACCGGAGGAAAAAGAAATAGAGAAGAGGAAACGAAGGAACCCGATTGCCCCGATCGACGTGCCGGAGACCGGAGAACGAGACATCACCGCCATCGGAGGGCGGATCCGGATTCTCACCACCGCAAAGAATGGAGATCAGGATCGTGTTGCCTCCTCCATCGGAGTAAGGTTGGGAATCGTTATTTCTCTCCTTCGTTGGTTTAATCGTGGGCTTTTCCGTGTTCTTTAGAGATCGGTTTAATCGGTAAATTGATCACGGATTTTTGATTGATTTTGATCGGTGATTTGTTCATGTTTTGACCGAGTTTAACCGATGGTTTTTAATCGGTCTTGATCGGAGGTTTGATCGGGTTACCGATCGATGTTTTCGTTTGGTCTCCGAACAATAGTTTTATCGTTGGAGCAATCCGGAGTTTTTGTTTGGGTTATTTTGGCATTCCGTTGTAGCATGGGGGAGTTAACGGGAGGCCGCCACCGTCATTATCATGTTCGCGGGGTCGTCGCCGGAGCCGCGCGGGGGCGAAAACGAACAAGAAAACGCGAAACGGGGTGTTACTATTCACCCAGTACGGCTTCCCCAGCCTCGCGGTCCACCGGCGGATCGTTCACCTGGCGCACGGCTCTGCTGCCTGGGGGCGCAGACCCGGCGCACGGGCGCATGCGCCAGCCAGCAGGTGCGGTCCACACTCGGGGCGTGCACCCCGCGCACGGCTCCGCGGCCTGGGGGCGAAGACCCGGTGCACGGCGCGTGCGCCAGCCCAGCCCGCAAGCGCGGTGCACGCCTTGGCGTGCACCCGGTGCTGCCGCCGTGACCGGGAACAGGTGAACCCGGCGCGCGCCTCTTGCCCTGCGCGGCCCGACCCAAGGCTCGGCGGTCTACAGCACAGTGTGCGCCCGGTTTGCGGCGCCGCCACCCTTGGCCGCAGACACGGTCCAGGCCCGGCTCCGTGCACTAGCTCCCAACGGAAGAGCCCGGTAGCTCCGTTTTCGGTCCGTTTCGTCCCGTTTTTGAGTGTTTTTGACCACGACGATTTTTTTAACAACGATGTAGTTCTTCGGGACAGTTTTTGGTTCGACGATTTTTTTTGTTGGATGACACGGTCCGCTTGGCACAGTGATTTTGATTTTTCGTCGGTCTATTGTTACAGTGGTCGGGACCACTATTTTGCCTGTTTAGGGTAAAAGTGTTAAAAGGTGTTTTTGGTTATTTTATTAGGCCGCGTGAAGTTCTGATTGCCTAGGAGGGACATGGGCGCGGTCGTTCATCTTCGTTCAGGTGGGTACTTTTGATTAATTTCGGTATAGGGTCGTTCTCGAGTATTTCGTTTGATAAAGTAGATATTTTTGGTAAAAGTGACTAACCCCATTGCATGTAAATCCCATATTCTATTCTCGTTGAGGCGGCTGCGGTCGCAGGATTGTTTTATTAATCTGACTAAAGCGGCTGAGGTCGCAACATTGTTTTACACTCATATTGCTTACACGCACACCGGCGGTTTGGCCACCGCACAGGGTGTATTTTTTCGGAAAGATGGTAAGTTGTTTTTACCCGTGTACCCCACAAGGAGAGGTTAGTGGGGACCCCTCAAGGAGAGGCGACTGCTACTTGGGCAGTGGAGGGGTTAGAGGCACCAAGAAGATGAGTACGGTATTCTGGGGTTGGAGCCCAGCTTGTTACGGTATTCTGGGGTTGGAGCCCAGCTTGTTATGGTATTCTGGGGTTGGGGCCCAGCTTGTTCTGTGACAGGGATTTAGCGGTACATGAGGGGGAAGTAAATGCTCCGGTGTATCGGTTTGTCTTTTCAGTTATTGCATTTACTGTTTATATCTACTTTATCAGTCACTGACTACCCACACTGTGACAGGTCCGAGCAAGGGTGGGAACCGGGACGACGGTGAGGCAACGGTTAGAGGAGCTTAGCCCTTGAGGCTATTACACTTTATTGTTTTATGGTTATCTTTTAGTGTGTTTGGTTAGTCTAGCTGTGATTACTTGTGCATGGTTTCTTGTGGATGTTGGATTGAGGACTTAGTGTAGGAATGTCTTGTCATATCTGTGAATGTTGAGATGTATGAATGCGGCTCGTTTTCAAATACAAACCTGGTTTCAAAGGCGTTTTCAAACCAAGTGTCGTGTGGGCACTGATTTCAAAACCCGTGGATTTATCCTTTCAAGTAATGTGGCCGCTTAAAAGAGTTTGCGAAAATGTGTTGGAACACCAGGTGTCGAGTGGACATCGACTTTCAAACCTATGGATTTATGGTATAGTTTCAATATGATAAATGTGACTGTATGGTTAAGTATAGTCTCTCCTCATTGTCGTTCATTGTTTGCATGGTTAAAGTATTTGTCGTGATGGGAACGCCGTGCATATACAAAGGAGGCTTCGCCCGTTTGGGGAGTGAATCTGTATATGTGGCGGGTCTGGTGCGCACCGGAGGCGAGGTTCATTTAAGAAAAAAAAATGGATAAGTTTTTCGCTCTTTTAGAATCTCCGTGGAGTGACAGATTATATGGTATCAGAGAAAACGACTTTAACCATGGTGATTAGTGACCAACATCCACAGAGTGTAATACCACAAGTAACTAACCAATTCGATAACCAAGGTGTAGGTGTGTAAAGTACGAGAGTGAGCGCGGGGAAAAAGGGATAGAGTCACAGTATTCGTAGGTCAAGGTGCTAGACCAATTAAGTCTAGAACTAACTTGGTTTCTTTGTATGCACGGTTAATGGCTCGAAACCGCTCTTCAATCGATGGTGCAGAAGAGGATACGACGGTTCCGGCAACAGTGGAGATTCGGCTACTCCAACAACGGTTACGCGACATGGCTGAGCGCTTTCCCTTTTGTTAGGAAAGACGAACCCCACACGGCTCACCTACACAAGGATGGTCTACATAGCGACACTATTCGGGTAATACCGACGGTGGGTTTACCCGCTTACCGAGAAGTGATCGACATGACCACTGTGGTGGGGCGGGAATTGGCCGTTCCAGCACCCGGCAGAAGGATCATGAGCCTGCCGGGGGCCAAAAACGAGAGCTTGAAATATCTGTTTACACAGAAGGAGCTCAACTTGAGACAACGCAGATGGTTAGAATTGTTAAAGGACTATGATGTAGATATACTCTACCATCCTGGCAAGGCCAACGTGGTCGCTGATGCCCTGAGCTGGAGAGCAGTACAGAGCCTATCTTTGATGATCACCGATCAGGCGCCATTACTTGAGCAGATGAGGCGGTTAGAGCTCGAGGTTGTGTCCCCTGGGGTCTCTGCTAGACTTATGTCTCTAGTCGTGCAGCCCACTCTGTTGGACAGGATTAGAGAGAGACAGAGTGAGGACCCCCATTTGACCAGGATCAGAGAAAAGATTTCGAGTGATCAGACAGGGGACTTCGCAGTTGATGCTTCGGGAGTACTGAGGTACAGGGACCGAGCTTGCGTGCCTATGGATTCAGAGATTCGAGAGCAGATCTTGAGGGAGGCCCACTATACACCTTATACCATTCATCCTGGTGGGACTAAGATGTATAGGGACCTCAAGGCACAGTTTTGGTGGAACGGGATGAAAAGAGATATTGGGAGATTTGTGGCAGACTGTTTAACTTGTCAGCAAGTAAAGGCTGAGCATGGTGTACTTGCTGGCAAGTTGCAGAGTCTCCCAATCCCTGAATGGAAATGGGAGCATGTTACTATGGACTTTGTCACTGGATTGCCGAGGGCACAGACTGGAGCGGATGCGATTTGGGTAGTCGTGGATAGACTCACCAAGTCCGCTCACTTTTTATCGGTACAAGTGACTTGGTCACTCGAGCGGCTGGCGCAGCTGTATTTAGACGAGGTGGTGAGGCTGCATGGTGTACCCGCCTCCATTGTATCTGATCGAGATTCGAGGTTTGTTTCGCACTTTTGGAGGAGCCTACAGGCCACTTTAGGGACACAGCTCAGTTTCAGCACAGCGTTTCACCCACATACAGACGGACAGTCAGAGCGTACTATACAGATACTTGAGGACATGCTCCGGGCTTGCACGCTAGACTTTGGAGGAGGTTGGGTGCGACACTTATCACTGGCAGAGTTTGCGTACAACAATAGCTTTCAAGCGAGCATCCAGATGGCTCCGTTTGAAGCATTGTATGGACGCAAGTGTCGTTCCCCGCTGTATTGGAGCGATGTGGGTGAAAGACGGACTTTGGGGCTAGAGTTGCTGCGAGAGGCAGAGGATAAGGTCAGAATAGTCAGGCAGCATCTTCAGACAGCTCAGAGCAGACAGAGGAGCTATGCAGATGTGCGGAGGCGAGACCTTGAGTTTATGGTTGGAGATCATGTCTTTTTGAAAGTCTCGCCTTCAAAGGGAATCCGGAGATTTGGGATTCGTGGGAAGCTGAGCCCTCGTTATATTGGACCTTTCGAGGTATTGGAGCGCATAGGGCCAGTTGCTTATAGACTTGCACTCCCTCCCAGACTTGCTGGTGTTCACGATGTGTTTCATGTATCGACTCTGAGGAGGTATGTTTATGACCCGTCGCACATCATCGATTTCACCCTACTGGAGATCACTGAGGACTTGAGCTATGTCGAGCGGCCATTGAGGATCTTGGACCGTGAGGTTAGGGAGTTGCGCAGCCGGGCCATCGTTTATGTGAAGATCCTCTGGAGCGGCCATGATGAGCGTGAGGTTACTTGGGAGCTGGAGTCAGCGATGATGGACGCTTACCCCCACTTGTTCGAGGCCCCGGCTTGAGGTATGACTTTTGTTTCGAGGACGAAACTTTTTCTTGTAGGGGAGGATGTAGTGGTCCAGATTTCCCATGCAACCTTTCCGATGAATCCACTGTGTAGAACACCTAGTGTTGGTGTGTCTGACCCATGGTGCATCAAAGGGGTGCCACAAATGGACCCTGTGAGACATTTTTAGCTGATTTGGCCTTCGGCTGTATTTGCCGAATTTTATAAAAGTTTTTGGGCCAAAGAGAGGTTGGATTTGGATTCAGAGCGGAAAAACGCTTGAAAATGGCTATTTGCTTGTTAAATTTGGAGTCCGGATGACCAAAAAGGGCTTCCGGAAGTTTTTGGGAAATTTCGGTGCATGGGGGAGGACCGTGGACCGGCCTGAGCCACGTGGCGGCCTGTTATTGGCCGACTCACGCAGCTTGGTCCACGGGGAGGCGCGGCGGGTGCATGGACCGCGGGGCAGGACGCGTGGCGTGCGCGGAGTGGTTGGCGCACGCGGCGCGGCTCAGCGATTTTTGCGCGGCTTCGATGGATCGGGCGCATGACACGTGGCAGCCTGGCATTGGCTGGCTAACGGAGGCTCGGTCCACGGTGTGCGCAGGGGGGGCGCCTCTGGATGCGTGCGCGCAGAGGCGCCAGGCGGCGCTGTCGGCCACTCGAGTGCGGGCCACGCGTCGGCCCGCCATTGGCGGGCCGTACCTACCACCTTTGACCGAGGGAGGACGTGTGGCGCGCGGCGGAGACCCTTGCACCGCTGTTCCGTGTTGCAGGGACACGTGGCATCACCACAGAGTTTCGGGCGCGTCGGACGGCCTGGGGTGCGACCGTTTGGGCGGATTCGGGCGCCCGAAATGTGCGCCCGAATCCGGCCCATTAGGTGTATTGGGCTGGGCTATAAATAGGTTCCCAATGCGATTTTCTGGCTCTTTTGGGCTTTTTTTCACTATGGCTTCTTCAGAAGAAATCTCCCTCACACAGTGCACTATCCATTGGAGAACTTTGAGGATTTTTTGAGATCATCACTTCGGCCTTTTCTGCGACGCGGCGCACAGTGACGCTTCTACACCGGCGACCCGTTTCGTCGCATTTTGGTGCGCGGACTCCCTCGGCTCACTCCGATCTCCGATTCAGGCGATTCTTGTGCCATCGGACTCTCGACAGGTAGGGCTCCAACTTTTGTTTGAGTTTCCTCTATTTTCGTTCGGATCTTGGAGTTTACCGAGCTTCTTTGTGACCCATTTTTCCTCACGGAGTTTTGGACAGCGTTGTGGTGTTTTGGCTATATCTTCGCGCATAGGCGTCGGATCGAGGTGTTCCAGTAGGCGTTTTTCATCTACACAGCGCAAGGAACACCCTCAAATTTTTTGGAATTTTTTTGATCATTTTTCGAAGGTGAAAATCCTTTTCTCCCAGAGTTCTTGGATGCTGAAATTCTGTACAGTTTTCTTTGGGGTGTTTCCCTTGCAAAATTTGTATCTCAGCGTAGGAAACTCGGTTTTGAACATGCAGGTACTCGTTTCGACCGGTTCGTCGCGAGGATCGTGACAGTATTTTTCTTAGAATTTTCTGAGTATTTTTCGCAGGTGAAAATAGGGAAACTTTGGACTGCTATATTTTTGGGCAGATTTTGGAGCACTGTATGATTAAATTATGTATGTTCTTTTGGGCAATTTTGTGCAGTGTCGAGGTGACCGTTTGGACCGAGCGTGGACTTTATTTTTGGGACAGGAATTTAGCGCTCGAGGTGGGTACCTTTGTAATCCTCCTACTTGTGACAACCCACTAGGCATATTGGAGTAATTTTTGTGTAAAAAGGCTAATTGCACCATAGGATTGACAATTGCATGCTTATCGAAATAAAGGGGACTGTATGATAGAACTTGCTTGTATGGGGGTATTATTATGTTAAAAGAGAAGGCCAATTTATATATTGTCAGCATGGTGCATGGGGTATAGGCAGGCATAGGCTATTTTTGCACTTATTATTCTTATGCAATTATCAACATCTTGGAATATTATTGTGGGGATACATATGCATGCTAGTGAGTACTTATTTGTTTATGAAAGAAGGGATTATCATGTTGGGACAATTGATGTAGCTTATTTGAGAGTACTACTAGATGCTTTCCTTTTATTCTACCTGAGAACACTTGCATGCTTGTATGGTCACCTAGTTAGGCCACTTTTTTCTGCTACACTATCATGCTGGAACTGACTTAGGAGAAATCATGTTTTTATTTTTCTCCAGTTATCTAGACTTAGGGGATAGTACGCTCGGGGTCGAGCAGGGGCTGGGATAGTGTAGTCTGACATTTGGGATTTGGGACAGGCAGGCTGTGATGGCAGGGTATTGCGGCAACCGCGGATTTTGTGCGGTTGACCGGACAGTTGTTATTGCATCAGATCGGGGAGAGGATTTGGGTTTCTTTTAATGGATGGTTCTTTTCCACTTAGATCAGTGTCATGATCCAGTCCTGCGGACTTATTCTCCTTTGATACTTATTACTCAGGCATTTTACTCGTGTGGATCGCTCCCCTCGAGTGCCACTCCGGAGTGCGCGATATACAGACTTTGAGTCCTTGAGACTCCTATCCCCTATCGGTGTTATGCGTAGGCTGGCATACCCGATTTGGCTGGCATAGCAGGCAGTACTAGTGTTTACTGGTGTACAGATTGGGTTAGTCAGGCAGGCATTTATATTCTGATGCACATACTTAGCTATTCTTTTAGCTTGGCATTTTAGAGGCATAGTGGTAGCTTCTTTATCAATAGTTTTACTTATAGCTTACCACCTTTGTTTTATTTTCGCCTCTGGTAGTCCTAGTGGGCATGTCTGAGTTTGAGGTCTACCCACTAGGGGAGGCTACTGTTTTTATAGTAGTTCTCACCCCCCACTGTTTTTCCTTTTCTTTTCCCCTTTGTTTTGCAGAGTCCTCTGCTGGAGTTGCGAGACCCTCTTTCCAGGACCGAGGTGAGAGGATCGTTGACTAGTTAGCTGCTTCCCTGATATCGAGTTCAGTAGTTTTGACGTATCCCCTGTACACTCAGACGGTTGTATTTTTTTTTTATTTTGGGTCTGGCTTCGGCCAGCTGGATGTATTTATTTCGTGAGCTGGGAGAGACACATGTATATTTATGAGAGCTATGTTGTACTTTCTTTTTCAGTATTTGTCTGAGATGTATTAGTTTTAGTATAGCTCTGTTTTATGCTCCTTTATTATATCTTTATATCTGAGCAGGTTACCAGCGCTTCGTGTACACGGGAAATTCCGTGTACATAGCGGATTTGTGGACGGGACCGGGTTCTGGTCTACACCCGGGGCGTGACATAATATTTACATCATTTCTTACATCAAGAAATTTGAAAATTTAGGGCTTTTATGTAAATTGGTTTTAAATGCTAAATCTTCAAAGTTTACATGATTAGAATGTTTGTTAAACTTTTTTAAGCCTTTTATGATATTCATATTCGATTAAATCATAGTGCATTATTGTCACGCCCCGGGTGTAAACCAGAACCCGGGCCCGTCCACAGATCCGCCGTGCATGCGGTATTTCCCACATACACGAAGCGTCGGTAACCTGCTCAGATAAATAATAATAATAAAAGAGCATAATAATCAGAGCTGAAATAAAACTACTGTATCTCAGACAGATGCGGAAGTAAAAGGTACAACAGTAAAATAAAATACAGATGTCTCTCCCAGCTCACAACTATACTACAAACAGCTGGCAGAAGCCAGTCCCCAAAAAGAAATACAAAACACTGTCTGAGGAGTCCTGGTACCCCAAAAACTCCAGCTACGACCCTCGGTGGCCCTCTATCTAGTCCGCAATCGCTTACCTCGATCAGTTGCTGACGGCCCAGCAACTCCCACCGAGGACTCTGCAAAACAAGGGGAAAGAAAGAAACAAGAAAAACAATGGGGGTAAGTACTACTATAAACAGTAGCCTCCCCTAGTGGGTAAAGCCTCAGCTCAGATATGCCCACCAGGTGCTCAGAGGCGAAAAGGGAAAGGAAAAGAAAGGGGATGCAGGTAAATAAAGCAACTGATAAAGTGCTATCCCTAATATGCCTCTAAATGACCAACCAATAAGGATGGGAAAAGTGATGCATCAGAATCAAGTAGCCTGTCATAAAGACCCAATCTGACAGCCAGTGAACACTGGCACTGCCTGCTCTGCTGTCGAACTCAAGAAACCAGCATGGTGCCCGGCGCTCACACCGTGGAACTCAAGAAACCAGCATGGTGCCCGGCGCTCACACCGTGGAAAGCCTACTCCGGAGTGGCACTCGAGGGGAGCGACCCACACGAGTAAAGTATATCACTGTATCAACCATCTCTGTAACCACTGTCTCATAATAGCAGGACTGGATCGAGACTCAAATAAGTGGGAACAACCCTCCACTAAAGTAAGCCCGATCCCCGAACACCCAATCTGATGCAATAGAAACAATCCGGTCAACCACCCAAGATCCGTGGTCGCCGCAACCCCCTGACAAACTCAACCTGTCCCAAATCCCCAATACCTGCCTACACTGTCCAACATACGCTCGAACCTGAGCGATTAAGCCGCTAGTGCCAACAATGAAAGAAGAAAAGAGAAAAAGCATGGTTTCTCCTAAGTCAAGTCCCAAAATAGTGTAGCAGTAAAAGATGGCAATAATTATGTGACCAATTTAATCATGCAGTGTTCCAATATTTGTCCAGTTTCCCAGAATAATCAATTTAGAGAATAAAGGCTAAAGTGACAGTCACATATGATTAATCATCAGTTTTGCAGTCCTCAATATTATCACATTGTCTCTAAGCATACGGTCCAGAACTTAGGCGATTTAAACAAATGATCAATCTAACAATAATTTTCGCGGATCAGATAACCAATAATTTGCTCCCTAAAGCATGCAAGTCTACCAATCAACACATTTAGCATCATCAAATCAGGGGTACTCTGATATTCCTAGTGGGCATAACAAAGGAGAGGAGTACAACAACCACCCACCTGAAGCGCAACTGTCCAAACTCGTACAGTCAGAAAATACCAAAATTCCAAATCCTCGCTCCCACAATTTTAGCACACCCGCAACATTCCTGGTACATCAAGAAGTCCACTAATTACACTAGACTCCCAAATTCAGCACTAAATACCACATACAATCACGAGTACCAAACTGTTAAATTATCACCTGCAGCAAATGTCCAGAAAATTCCAATAAAAATATCACGGCGATCCTTGCGTCGATAGCTTCGAAACGGTACCTTGCACGTCCAAATCGGAGTTCGGTAAGTCAAGATAAAAATTCGGCAAGAGGGCACTCTCATACACTAATCTGGATTAAGGACTGATTACTGTTCACAGAGAAATCATTAATTTTCACCTCGAAGTAAAATTCACAAAAATCCAATAAAAATACGAGCGCGTTCCTTGCGATCCGTAGATGAAAAAGTTGTATAGGCTCGTTTCCGTCGGACGCTCGTGCGCAAAGATATGGCCGAAACACTCCGCTGCTGTCAAGGAATTCCATACAGAAAAAGGGGTCACTTGTTGCCTCGAAATCCGTGCCAAAACCTCGAAACGGGAAAGCGCGACCAAAACGAAAGATGAAGTCCTACCTCTTAGGAGTCCACTGGTGCAAGAATCACAGGAAAATGATGTCGGGGTAGCCCAGGGGAGCAAAAATACGATCGCTGCGCCGAAGAAGAACACTAGGAAGCAACGTCGCGCCGCACCGTAAAATGGGGAACCTCGGGATTCGTGCCTCCAAAACTCTTGAAACTTGGCAGGGAGATCCAGGACTTAGAGATGAAGATTTTTGCTAGAAATGTGCTTGGGCTGAAGAGGCTCGGTTTGGGAGAAAAAGGGAAAGAAGGAGGCTCGGATTGCACTATTTATATAGGCTGAAAAACAAATCAAATAATTCCATCCAAGTCCCCACTTTCGGGCGCCTACAGTGCCCAGGCCCATTTCGGGCGGCTACAGTGCGGCCCGGCCCAAGGATTTCCGGGCGCGCACAGTGCGGCCCGGCCCACCGCACAGCCCAGCCCAGCACTCCCCCAGGCCCCGCTGCACCCGGCGCACCTGCACCAGCCAACGGTGGCGCGCCACGTGGCCCCGACAGGCCGTGCACCGCGCACGTGCGCCGTGCACCGCGCACGTCGCCGGCTGACCCGGGCGTACGGCCACCTGCCCCGGTCACCGTCTCCGCCAGTTGCGTGGACCGGGCGCACCACACCGAACCAATAACCACCTGCCACGTGTCCACTCGGTTCACCGTGCACCCGGGCCCAAACTCCGTGGACCGCGCCTGCTGCGCCGGCCAACCAGAAGCCGCCACGTGGCCCGCCTCCGGTGCACGACCCCCGCGGTGGACCGCGCCCCTGCCCGCGCCCTCAGCGCCTGCCCGCGGCCGCTAGTCGCCTGCCCGCCGCCCTCCGCCGCCTTCCGCCGCTGCCCGCCGCCGCCAAACGCCGCCGGCGATCGCCGGAAACACTGTTCCGGCGTGAACAGTACCCGCAGGCTCCAAATTAACAAGCAAATAGCCCATCTTGACCGTTTTCGCGCGCTGATTCCAAAAACGAGGTCCGTTTTGCCAAATTCTCACTCTAAAAATTGCCGAAAGCCCCCGGAAGAGTATTCTTGGTCCAAATCTCGCGCCGAGCCCAATCTCAATATCCGTTTCGCGCGCAAACACCTCTAAACAACCGATGGGGTCCCCAGATCACCCACGTGATCCAATTTAAGTCCAAAGTCCAACACTTGTGTCCAATCGTGCCCCGAACACCTCCAGCACCCCGCGTAGGCCTCCAGTGGCCACCCCAAAGCACCGCAACGGCTCTGCGGAGATCCAGGGCATCACAATTATATTCTCTGCAGAATAATGGCATTCTCTTGGCTTCTTGCACTTGTGGTTTTGATGGCCACCGAAAGTGGATGTGGTCGTGGACGTGGAAAGAAGAAAGCTACAAAACGATCACGTGAGGAAGGATCGACAAGCTCTGAATATGAACACTCATCAGATTATGAGGAAGAATTAGTAAAGGAAAGGGAAAAGCACCAATGACTATAAGGAAAAAGAAAGGTGCAGATTCTCCTCCACGAAGAAGTACCGGTGGACCGGTAATTCGTGAACGCTCTCAATTAGAACGGCGATAAAAAATTGGTGAAGGTGAACAACACATTAGTGCAAAGTGCCGTGCAATATTTGAGAATAGAATATGTATTGGAGAGCGACATGTTAACTTCAATGAGCTGTATCGAGAAGTTCCAGACTTTGCAAGGCTACTGGAACGGATTCCTATTAAGCCACTTGGTAGAGTTCCAGCAAAGATGGGTTTTCGTGTGGAGTTACTCAGGGAGTTTTACATGAGAGCAAGTATTCTTCACGAGGATCATGACACCGGGACATTTATATTTGAAACAACAGTTAGAGGTGTCAAGTTTGATATAACTGCTGCAGTAATTGGTCCAAATCTTGGATTGATTGTTGATACATCTGGTCTGCACTATACTGAGGGTGATTTTCAGTATGAAACTCATTGGGATATTATTGTGAATACTATTTGCAAGCCAGGAACACATACAAATAGGTTGTATGTTGAATCAAAGGATTTAAAGCCGGAATACCACATTCTGTATTTAATTATTTGCTACAACCTCTTGCCTATATTGGGGACTAAAAGGATTCGATGGGATCTACTTCTTCTTCTTTATTTCCTTGGTCACCCAGAGAGTGCATATGGAATTAACGTCAATATTCCATTCCTTATTTGGCAATAAATAGTGCATGTGATTGAAGGATCAAATCGCCGTGAACTACTTCCTTACCCGATTTTGATCACAAGCATATTGGAAGATCACGGAGTGGATATCAAGTGTGTCAAATATGACTATGGCATAGGCGCTATTGATGGAATTACTTTAGCCAAGTCAATTAGCACTCTAAAGACCTTTGGGCATGTGAAAGGTTATGCAAGTGAAGCGACTCCAAGTGCACCGCCTCGTCAAGTGGAACATCAAGACTCTTCTAGATCAGATGAGGTAGTGACGCTACAATCATTGCATCGGGATGTACGCTCACTGAAGAAAAGAATGGAACAAGGCTTCAAGAAGCTTAAGGACGGATTGAAGAAATTTTTGATATCCTCGGCTGCAAGCATGATGATGTAGTTCCTGGAGCGACCGGGCCAAGTACTTCTCATGGACCTACTTCACATGATGACGATGATGATGATGACGGCCATGACGATGAGTGACTCTTTTACTTTTCTTGTTCTTGCTTTTCATTTTCTTTTCGCTTGTTGATGAACAAGAACTTTTATGGTAATGTAACTAAGAACTAATCCTCATAATATTTTCTTTTTGTCTAGTATTTTCTTTGTTTGACAATTTATGACAAAAAGGGGGAGAAGAGAAATGAATGAGATGAGATGATCAAGATAGGGGGAGATGATCACAAGATAGTGGGAGATGATCAAAAAGGGTTTTTGAGCCGAAAATCAAAAAGGGTTTTTGAGCCTTCATCATCGGAGATCGGAGTTGGAGCACCATCACCGTCGGAGACCGGAGATCGGAGAGCGTGTTCGGACATCGCATCGTTTTCCCCGTCGTTGAAAGGTCGGTTCTTGGCTTTTCGTTAACGTCGTTTTGGTATTCGTGGGGTTTGTCGTGCTTTCGTTAGGTTTCTTGGGATTTCCGTCAGAACGAGGGGCTTGAGCGGAGTCGATGACGCCGCCGTTGGCTAAGACGTGAGGCCGCTGCCGCCATCGGAGAAGATGGGAGGCTGCCGCCGCCGTCGACGGAATCGCAAAGCCACCGTCGCCATGTCGGGCTTAGGAATTTGCCTTGACGGAGGTCACCGCCACCGCTTCGCATGAGAGTTGCGCTGCCGCTCCGCATGCAAGGGCGCCGCGTGCCACCACTGTCCGCTGGCAGAGCTCGCGCCCCGCGCGCCCGGCGGGCGCATCAGGCAGGCCGCGCGCCTGGCAGTTGCCGCCCTGCTGCCTTGCTGCTGCCACGCGCCGCTTGCTCTGCTTCCGCCGCGCACCCACCCTGCGCCGCCCGCACCGCTTTGCTGCCTTATGCACCGTGCCTTGCTGTTGCCGCCCTGTTGCCTTGCAGCAGCGCACCTGCCTTGCTGCGCGCTGCCCGCACCTTTGCGCGCCGCCGCCGCTTGGCCTAGTCCTCGGGCGCCGCTACTTGTTTTGCGCTGTCGCCAAGGTCGCTCCGTCGAGCGATTTTACCGCCGTTTTCGCTGTAGGAATTTCGGTTTGACCCACGATTTGCGGATTTGACTTCCGGTTGTGTTTTTGTAAATGATTTTTAGTGAACTTTACCATCAGCAGGTGTTTTTACTCTTTTGTCTTCGCGGGTACTGCCGACACAGCGGTAGGAGCCCGGACTCTCCTTTTGACACCGAGGGGTCCGCCGTTTTCATCCGGACAGGATCGCGAAGGGTTTTGAAGGGTTTTTAGGTTTCGATTTCATCGCCAGTCGAGGTGGGTAACCGAACCAAGATAGGGGACATTGTTGAACTGTGGCGTTCAACCCTCCTCTTCCTTTTGTTGTTTCTTTTGATATTATTATTTTCAATGAAAGGAAGAATATCGTCACGATTATTATGACGAAACGGTACATTCATAAAGGACATAGATGGATCGTTTGACTTATCAGTTTCAGTTATCGCAATTGTTACACGAGTATAGGATTGTGTGGCTCATGGCGCTGTCACGTACACCAGCGGTTTGACCACCGCAAGGGTGTATTTTTCCAGAGAAGTGATCTGTCGGACCTGTTATCCCTACGCTGTCAGAGCATGAGGGGACCCCTGTGGTTAGAGCGGAATCGTGGTCAGAGTGATGTGGGTTTGTTGAGCACTAAGGTTATGAGCAGGTTTGAGGTATTTCCGGATCCCGTTGTGGGAATCAAGTAAAGCGGTATGGATGATTGGGAGTTTTGGTTTCCGGTTTAATATCCTGTTTACTTTATTGTACCTATCATTTGCATATGATACTTGTTTTATCCGTTTTGCTTTCTATAGTTTTTGTCACTGACTCCCACCATGTGACAAGTTCGGGCGGGGACGGGGAAGAGGCTTCGACGCGGGAGTGACTCGATTTTCGTCATCCCGGTGACATTTTACTCCTCTCTTTTTGGTCGTTATATTCGATTGATATATTTGCATGAGATTTGGATGTGATGTGATGTGACATCCTTGCGATGTGGATATTTGTACATGTGGATACTTTAGACAGATTGTGATCTTTTGGATTTCGTTTATTCTTGTTGGTGGATGCATGTGAAATGTGAAGGTTTTCAAAGTGATAAAACATTTGCAAAATCTGTTTTCAAAACTGAGTGTCGGATAGGCACTGTTTTAAAACTTTGTGATTTTATCCTTCCAACTTGGAGGTTGTCGAGTGGGCAATATTCTTGTAGTAACCATGATTTTTGAAACTGAATATTTAAAGTTTAAATAGTTTCTAGATTATTTAAATGGCAAAAATGGATTATTAGTAGTGCAATTGTGGCCCGAAAATACTGATTTTTGATTGGAGCCTGATCTCGAAAATCTAAGATCACCATTGCGACCGTCTCGTCGAAACAAGAAAGATTGATATTCACATGTTTTCGATCCGACGGTCGGATCTTCCGCAAATCAATAACAAAAAACGGGGCCCACAACTTAAGTATGAATAGTAATCCTGATTTTCGGTCCTCTCTCGATCGGTCGTTGGCCGATTCACTGTCTATGACCCAAACATAGTAGTATGAGTAGTCGTTTCTAGTTAATTTTGATATTCTGAGCACAATAGCATTGACGAAATTCGCGTTTGGCGACCCTGGTGCATCAGAATGCGTGCCCAATAGTGCAAATTGTAGTATTTTATGACCCGAGAGTTTATTCGAGCAACGAATTAAGAAAACAAATATGCTACTTGAAAGGTCTCGACGAGCCGGACGTCGTGGCGAAGTCCGTTTCGCAATTCGACGACTCGTTTGTCTCGTAATGCGTGAAGAAACAAAAAATTTGCGTATTTTTGTGGAAACCTAAAGTTTTCTTGGACCAATTGGTTTAAGACTTACTGTATAGGGTCTTTGTAGCACAATGAAGCTACAGTGAGGACCTATGGGCCTGTGGTGGACTGTAGATGGACCAAATTGCAAATTTTTGCAAAAATCCCATGCATGCATGCATGTGGCCTTTGGTCTCTTATAGGGGTTACACGAGGGGCCATTATGTGTTGTTTGGGTTTCCAAACTGTAGCAAATTATTCCTCATAACAGCCTGGGCGTTGGGTAAGCCTAGGAGTCATCCCCATTAGAGAGCAAACTGAGAGAAGAGAGGAGAGGGAAGGTTGAAACAAAGTGGTTCCAACTTGCTCTCTGGTTTTCCTGAGGCATTCTCCTGCATCAAGAGAACAAGCCTGAGGTTCCTGTGAGGCTGCTCGACGCAGGGAGGAGAACCGGCCGCAACCCTTCTTCTCCAACTCCGGCAAAGGTGAGGTTCTCTTTTCCTCTGGTTTCTAGCACCTAAAACCTTTGGAAGTCGACTCTTTAGAGTCTTACGATGTTCCCTGTCAAGTCTCAACCCGTGTGGTGGCTCCGGTTGCCGGCGGGAGAAAGCTTCTCGCCGGAAACCTAATTAGCTCCACCTCGGTTGTGTGTCACAACCACTCGACCAAATGGAAAGATAAAATCATGGATAAAATCTGTAGGACAAGAGGATCATCTACACCAAATTTGGTGGAGTTTGATCAAGTACCGCGTAGAAAACTCGAACCCTAGTTTTGCGGGTTATTCCACTATGGCCGAGACCCTCACTCCGGCGCCGGCGTCGCTCCCTGCTGCCGGGCACGTGGTCAGGAAGTTTCCTGGGAGTGAGAGGACTCCATCCATGCCTTTGCATGGCATCCATGCAGCCCGAAAATGTGGCTGCCATGGATGTCTCGAGTTCGAGCTCGTTAATGGCAGCCGGCCATCCGGCGACCGCCGACGGCGGGGTCAAGCCCAAACTTTCCTAAAAGCTTGCTAGGAAGCTACTGGTGCTATCCATTGCACCTAAAACCCTCTGGTTGGGGACTTGCCATTAATGGCCATTGGGAAGCTTGGCCGATCTTGCCCGCCGCCGTCGCCGTCGTGACCTCGTCGTCGGGCACAGGTCCAGGAAGGTTTGTGGTGATGAGGAGCACCTTTTGGTGCAAGTGGTTGAGGCCCAGAACCCCTGGATGAGTGGTCACCATTTTCGAAGCATAAGCTTCATCTTCCCCGTTTTTCTTTTCTTATTTCCCGACCAACCGAGGGGCAAACTTGATCCAAACTGGATAAGCAAGTTGCTGCAACCTAATATCAGAGTTTCATTCATCTTAGAAGCCCCCAGGTAGCCCCTCTGCAGAGAACAAGCTTGGGCCAAGTGTGAGGACCCGAACCCACACGTATGGATTTATTGATGGATTAGTGGCTTCTGGGAGTGTTTGTGCGCGTGTCGGGCCCAAGAAAAGGATTCCTGATGAAATGGGAGCAAGATTGCTTAACCGGAGGCCCATATTGGGTGATGGAGGTTCTTGCGCGCGTATTGGAACCAAGAAATTGACCCGGCAAAAAAATGGATCAAGTTTACTTTTCCGAGAATTTTCGACAAATTTTAGAAGTGGAATTTGGCCAAACGGACTTCGGATTTGGATTCAGCGCGCGAAAATGATCGAAATGGGCTATTTACTTGTTTTTTTTGGAGCCCGGATGACCCGACACGGATTTCGAGGTTGTGGGTACTGTTTCGGCGGCGGCAGCGGCGGCAGGCAGCGGCGAAGCGCGACGGCGCGGGCTCGGGCAGGCGGCGGAGCGGCCGTGGGCAGGCGCGCTGGCGCGCGGGCAAGCGCACGGTCCGCGGGGCCGGCGTGCACCATGGGGCTGAGACACGTGGCATCTTGTGAGTGGCCGGTTCTGTAGGCGCGGTCCACGGACTTGGCGCGGGTGTATGGTGGACCGGGGGTGGCCACGTGGCGGCTCGTGGTTGGCGGGTCCTTGTGCGCGCAGCTCACACAGTGGTAGGGGCAGGTGTCTGTACCGGCATGGCGTCGTGGGGGCGACGTGGGGGCGCCACGTGGCGCCCCGTGGTTGGCCGGGCGCAGCCGCGCACGCCCGCGTGTCGGGACACGCGGCGCTGCGCGGCTGGCTGGCGCACGTGCGCCGGGCGCGGGCGGTGTCGGGCGGACACATGGCGGCTCCGGAGCAATCCGGGCGCGCACAGTGTTGGGCCGGGCCCAACACTGTAGCAGCCCGGATGCCCCGGGCGCCCGGTTTTGGGCCCAAAAGTCCAAATTCTTGTTTTTTCGGGCTGGGCCTATTTAAAGCCCCATTTCACCCCGAGTTTGGGGTTTTTGCCAAACTCCTCTGCCCTTGGACCCTTCAGCAAAGTTGGAGATCTTCCTGTCATGCATCTTCTGGCAGAAGCCTGGAATTTTTGGAAGCCGCGACATTGATGACTTCGGCATCGGAGCACAGAGTGACGATTTTTCATCGGAGGCCCGTTATCGTCGCAGTTCGATCTGAGAGGTCCACAGAGCTACTCCGTCATTATTTTTGGACGATTTTTATGGCGTTGGATTCACGAGAGGTACGCCTTCGTTTTCTGTATTGATCGCCTTGGTTGATTCTGAGTTTGTGGCACGATTTTCGAGACATTTCTAAGCCACTATTTTGCTGGTGGAGATTTTGGACAGCAGCCCCTTGCCAGAATTTTATTTTTGCACTCGAGCGTCGGATCGAGACGAGCCTGCACACTTTTTGCATCTACTCGTCGCGAGGATTATCGTCATATTTTTTCGAGATTTTTCTGAGGCTTACCCGAAGGTATACTGTTTCCCCTTTTACTGTGCTGATTATTACAGTTGCGCGCCTGTACTGTGGAATTTGTAACTTGGCCTACGGGGCTCGGATTTGGACGTGCAGGTACCCGTTTCGAAGGTCTCGACGCGACGATCGCCGTAGTATTTTTATTGGAATTTTTGGATCTTTGTTTGCAGGTGAAAAAGTGACATCTTTGTGGCTGAATTCAGATTGGAACTTATTTGGGTAAATTGTGGAATTAAGTGTAATTGTGTACCTTGTGTTGTACCCAGGAGAGTTTGCGGGTATTGCTTGACCCGTTGGAGTTGGAAATTTAGGTTTCTGGGTATTTTCAGCTGTGGAATCTTGGACAGTTCAGCTCTTCAGGTGAGTGGCCCTATCTCCAAGATTGATGGACTGTACATTAAGCCTGCCATTGTAGGACTATGCATGATAGTGAATTCTTGTAGCATGCTAGAATGTAGGAATTGCTATTCCTTATATTATCTGATGATTTTGTCATCTCCCTGCTTTCTATCATCTGTTAAATTATTGTTATCTTGGAACTTGATCTAGCACCCCCGCTATATGCAGCATGTTCAGCCAGACTGTAGAAAACTCCAACTTGGGCTAGGTTTATTCTGCTTTAGACATCCACACTTCTTATTCCTTCATGGACATAGTGTTTTACTCGCCCGGGTAGTGGGCCGAGTGGTCGGGATTCCTTTAGTGTGGGATGCATTTTACACTCATGCTTGGGAGCAGAGTGGAGTCTGATAGTTGTAGTTAATCGATCATCTGTGGCGGGAGCCGTTTGGATAGACGGCGGTCCCGAGATGTTTTATTTTCTTGTTTTATCTGTCGCCGCTGTGTTAGTGGCAGCGGTATATCAGTGTTAGCAGGACCTTAAACCCAAAACCTTTTTTGGACACACATATGATTTTAGTCAACCAAATGTTTTCTTCCAAGCATCGTGGGGTCGCCTGAGTCCGTTCTTGTTTGATTGGACGAAGGCATTAGCTCTTCGAGGTTTGGATATAAAACTTGTTTTCAACTGTTTTCCTAAAAAGAACTAAAAATCATTAAATATGGATTTCTTCCAGATCAAATGGCTTTCAGTAAGAAATGTCACCTTTTTCCTATAAATTAACCACTCGAGATGATTCGAGTGGTCTGGGTTGTAAGGTCTGCCTTCTTCTTGGGACGAGAACAACGAGAGGCTATGCCTAGAGCCTGTTCTTGTTTGATTTGGGTTGTAGGTTCTAGTCTTTCGGGGTTTCCGGACCCTTCATTGTGTCAGTTGTGGAGTTTATCCTATCAGTGAGTCTGCATGTTGGTATATTGAGGCTTGTTGAGGCAGTTGTTCGCAGTGGATACGATGTTTGGCCTGTTGAGGCAGTTGTTCGCAGTGGATGCGATGTTTGGCCTGTTGAGGCAGTTGTTCGCAGTGGATGCGATGTTCGGCCTATTTGGCCTGTTGAGATAGTTTCTCGCAGTAGATGCGATGTTTGGCCTGTTGAGGCAGTTGTTCGCAGTGGATGCGATGTTCGGCCTGTTTGGCCTGTTGAGACAGTTTCTCGCAGTAGATGCGATGTTTGGCCTGTTGAGGCAGTTGTTCGCAGTGGATGCGATGTTCGGCCTGTTTGGCCTGTTGAGACAGTTTCTCGCAGTGGATGTGATGTTTGGCATGATGAGGCAGTTTCTCGCAGTGGATGCGACTTTGTGCTATGAGTTGGTGGAGTTGCTAGTGTCTTGAGATTCGAGTGAGCTGATCAGCTGAGTCATTAAGAGTGCTCCGACCGTGTGCGAGATGTTTGAGGATTATGAGTCTTTCCGTTCAGAGTGTGAGCGTAGATTTTTGACTATAGCCTGCAGTGCCAGCTCAACAGAGTGCGTGGATACCATTGTCCTCGATGGGGTCGCGCCCCACCAGAGCCACGTCCGGGGTGGATCTGTTACTTTGGTATCGCGACTTGTCGAAGCCGTCCCTCTGACTGGGCCAGTTTTGGCAGTTATGGACACAGTCCCTCTGGCTGAGCCAGTTTTGGCAGCTACGGACGCCCTACGTCAGTCCGGTCCTCCGGGATGTAACGGCAGTAGGTAGACGCAGGTTTGACTGGACCCGAGGAGGCAGTCAGCTAGATTGGGTGATCTGAGTTGAGGGATAGTAGATGCACCATGTTTTCATCTGTTCCACTTTTTAAGCATCTAGATAGGGGCATAGTAGCTATAGAGTTATTAATTTCCAGTACTTTCTTTCAGTATTTCATTTGTTACAGCATGCCTCTAGTAGACTTAGTGGGCAGACCGTTGGGCTTGTTAGCGGCACCCACTGAGAACTACTGTGGGATGTAGTTCTCACACCCGTCGTGGTGTTTTCTTCCCCATGGACTTCTGCTCCTGTTCCTGCTGCTCCAGTTGCTGCTTCTTCAGACCGAGGTAAGGGAGTCGCGAGATAGATCCCTTCAACTCACCTCCTGGGAGAGAGTAGAGGTACCCTTACCAGTTTTTGTGTGTGGTATGTTGAGCGACCTTGTAGTGAGGTATTGAATTGTACTTTTCTTCTTCTTTTGAGAGACTTTTGTATTTTGGTGAGGACTTTGTTGTATATTGTGGGACTTGTATTTATCTTTATTTCAGTCTTTACTTTTCAGCTTTGATATCTGTTAGTGTAGATGATCTTTTGCAGGTTGTCGCTACGTCTATACGGGGCTTCCTGTATGGGCGGCAGATCTGTTAGCGAGCCCGGGTCGCAGTTTCGACCCCGGGGCGTGACACCAAGCTTGGTTACTTGTTATTAAATCATGCACACCAAGTGTTCGACATAATGCCTAAATGAACATTAATGTAAAATTAGGCTTCGAGCAAAACATGAAAGTTGTTCCATGCCTTTCCTTGAGCTCAATACTCACTTCAGATCAAAAGTAATCTGTGTGGAAGTGTGTGTGGGGCATTGTTGTAGAGTTAGAGAGCAAAGGGTTTGGATCTACTTGATCCAGCAGGATTTGGGTTGCAAAAGAGCAAGCCCCTGTGTCCTGGTACTGTCCAGAGGTGAATGCTCCAAATTATTTTGAATTTGCACAAGTAGGTTTAAAGTTTTTGCATTATTAAGCTCTATGTTGGTTGAATGGCCATGGGTCTGTTTGGGGCAGTTTGCGAAGTCGCGATAATGAGCTCCTAGCTATTTTGGGGTCACTGGACGCGATGCTCACCTTAGATTTGAATTTGGTTGTGTCACGCCCCGAGTCCGCCAATTTGTACGGTTCGGGCACGCCAACAGACCTGCCAATCGGGTAAAACCTTTTTCTACCCGAAAGGAACGGTAACATCCATAATAACACAACAAGTGTATGCGGAAGCTCAATATCAGAGTACTAAAAATCACTATAAATTTAAAACTTTCATTCAATAACTAATGCGGAAATGAAAGCATACAGGAGTGAACCATAAATTAAACTTATTACACTTTACAATTCTGAACTTGCAAATAAATTATTACATTTCCTTTACATAATTCCTCACCATACAAGGTTCACTCAAGAAATATATAGAAAGGGATACCTCTGCTAGACCCTCTAGGTCACTATGCTGCTGGGCCCTTGCCCCTGTCGTATGCCTCGCTGTCGTCTGCATCAGATCTGTCTCGACCGCTGCATCCATTCCCGAACCTGTGGGGGGGGGGGTCACCCAAGGGGTGTGAGAACTTACGAGCGAGTTCCCAGTGGGTTCAACCACCGAGAGAGAGTGTCCTACACCACTTGGTCCAATGGAAGCAATAATAATAGTGTGCTAGGAACTAAAATCCTCAACATCAATATGCAGCTATGCAATAATATATCACTACACTATCTGTGTACAACCATCGACCCAGCACTACTCTGTCTAGCCACACTAGGCTGCTAAGCACCAACTCGGCCACTATGCCGCTGTATACTGGGTTCAACTAACCCGGCCACCCCGGCCACTCTATTTTTCTTTATTCTTTAGATTCTGGTGCTTTAGTTCAAGTTAACCCTTGGAAATTCTTATCCAACGGGCCCGAGCCCGGTAGTCTTGCTACCATAAGATAAGATTTCTAAGGTTGCCGATAACACTCGCAAGTGTTACCCCGTCCTGCCGGGGGGACTTGTCATACGGGACACTGCCCGATAGGGTCACTGCCCAACTCTGACAAGAGTACTCTATCTACCAGTCATACGGGTCGCTGCCCGGGAGAGGGACCCTGTCCAACTCCTGACCGTTGTACGTTCGCCCCCGGAGGTACGCCCGTTTTATCTTTAATTTTCTTTCTTTTCTTTTTCTTTCTCTTTTTATTTTAGTTCTTAGCCTCTTTGCTTTTGAACACTTGCTTTCCTTTCTTATTCGAGCTTATAGCTCCCTTTTTGCCACTGGCAATTTACTTTCTCTTTTCTTCGAGCATTTAGCTCCTTGCTTTCACTTTTAGCCCTTCGAAAGTACCTCGTCCGACGGGTCACTGCCCAGGGAGTCCTGCTCCACTTGACGAGTCTCAAATTCGAAGGCGTCATTTACATTCTCTTTATACTTTTTAGCCACTTTTAGCTTGCTCTTTAAACTTTGCCTTTTTACAATAATTTACCTCTTATCCTAGGTCTCGCCATAAGGATAACTAGAGAGTCTCCTGGACTCTTAAACATTTCACCTTCATTTATTTAACTCAAATTGAAGTTAAAGTTATTGTCCATTTGCCCATACACCCTATGACTTTCTAGGGTTATATCTGTTAAACTCTTTAACCCTGGGATCTTATCCCATTTTTCCTGATTCCTCATTGAATCCTAGAGTTAACTTAACTCTATTTTCCTGTTCCACTATTAACTTAGAGTTACACTGACTCTAATTGCATGTTCCACTGTTATATTAGAATTACATGACTCTACTTTCCTGTTTTCCCTTTCATATCTCCACATTTGATCCATTGTTCCATTCTCTTGATTCCTTACTGAATCCCAGAGTCAACTTGACTCTATGCTGACCTCTAATTCACCTTAGGTTTCCTTTACCTAAGATCCATGTCATACTCATCTTAGAGTTCCTTGACTCTATGTTGAACACTAATTCTCCTTAGGTTCTCTTTACCTAAGTTCCATGCCATATACACCCTAGAGTTCTCTGACTCTATGTTGATCACTCTATCCAGTGTCCTTAGGTTATCACCTAAGACCATGCCACTCGTCCTCCCTAGGATAACTCCTAAGTTTGATGTCACTCGTTAAACCCTGAATCTAGGTTTTCTCCTAGTCTTACTACCAACATGTCCTTTTCCTTAATGCCACATGATTCCTAGGGTTATACCCTAACATGATCACACTCATAATCAACAAATCTTTCTCATACATGCAATTATTTCATTTCATTCATCAAATAGTAATTACTTCTACGCATGCATATTCATCAAGTATCTTTGGCAACCAACAGTTGCACTTTATCTCTGTGTCAATTTGCACACACACACACATCTATTCCTCTATCTCTGGCAACCAACAGTTGCCCTTATTCCATCTGAATCCATCTACACAAACAATCATAATCATGATCAATCTAACGCCTCTAACAGGCTACTATCATGCTTCAAATCGAAAAGCAAAGGAGCAAGGGGAGAGGTCACCCAATTTCGGCAGAATTTCCCACCTTGTAGTGTACCAATTGCTTGTAGACACTTGCAATTGGTCTCCGCGCGATTCCACTTGTTCCCTCGAGCTTGCACGCAAAACGATGCACCTCCCTCGAGTCTGCACGCAAAACGATGCACGTTCTCCTTGCCTGCACGCAAAACGGTGCACGTTATTAAAAACTCGCATGCAAAACGGTGCGCATCATTTCAACCTGCACGCAAAACGGTGCACGTTACTTCAACCTGCACGCAAAACGGTGCACGTACCTCAAATTTGCACGCAAAATGATGCACGTTTAACTATAGAGTTGCACGCAAAACGATACACATTTTTCTATCCCTGCACGAAAAATGATTATAATATTATAAACTGCACGCAAAACGGTGCGCGATAAAATAATCTGCACGCAAAACGGTGCAAGTTTAACTGTAAGGTTGCACGCAAAACGGTGCATATTTTTCTATCCCTGCACGAAAAATGATGTATAATATTATAAACTGCACACAAAACGGTGCGCGATAAAATGATCTGCACGCAAAACGGTGCAAGTTTAACTGTAAGGTTGCACGCAAAACGGTGCATATTTTTCTATCTCTGTACGAAAAACGATGTATAATATTATAAACTGCACGCAAAACTGTGCGCGATAATATAAGTTGCACGCAAAACGGAGCACATACCTCGATTTGGCACGTAAAACGGTGCACTTTTCTTTTTCAACGTTGCACGCAAAACGGTGCACGTTTTCCGAGTTTGCGCCCAAAACTGTACATTTTTGTCGAATCTGCACGTAAAACGGTGTATTTCTCTACAACTTGCACGCAAAACGAGACGCGCCAAAAATACCCGGGACAGTCCGTGCAGCAAAACGGCACAGTAAACACGGTCCCTAATACGCACGTGGGCATGGGGTCAAATCCAAAATTCAAAAGAAAACCTCAAAACTGTGCCAAAAATACCGCAAAAATAATACGCGGGACATACCTCGATAATGCCGCGTCGTCCATCTGATTTTTGGAACACTTTGTGCGCTTCACGAGATCCACGGCGCGTCGCAAAAATCCCCAAAATCTCCTACCTCTCTCTCTCTCTCTCTCTCTCTCTTGCTCGGGTGTGGAGAAGAAAAGGGAGAAAAGAGAATGGGCGCGGAGAGAAGGAAGAAAGAAAAAGAAGAAAAGAAGGAGAGGGTCCATTGGACCCGGTCCACGAGATCCTCCAATGGGGAACCGCCATGTGGCGGTCTACATTTCAAATTCAAAATTTGAAATTCCCCCCGCGCGCCTGCGCCACGCGGGCCTCAGTGCGCGCCTCAGTGCGAGCCAGCAGTGCACCTTGCGCAGCGCGCCGCGCGCGTTGGAAATCCGTTTTTGTCCCGTTTTCTATCTATTTTTTGTCCGTTTCCGTCCAAATTTGACAGGCGGCTTCGTTTCAACTTAATTTACCACAGAAAATTTTAAATTTTCAGTTTGGGCCATTTCTGGGCCACCAAAAGCCTCGCTGTATCTAGAATCATTGGCGGACCCCGTTCTCACAATCCGGGTATCCTATCAACCCGAAATTTTTACTGTGACCTTAAAACATAATTACGAAGCTCCCCAAATTTTCTCAGAATTTTTCGACACTGTTGGCGGAGCCCGTTTTCACTATCGGGTATCCGATCAACGCGAAACTTTTTCTGTGGTCTTAAAACATATTTACGGGGCTCCCGTAATTTTCTCAGAATTTTCCGACACTGTGAATTTTTCACTAAAAATCTGGGCCCCCTTTCTCAAATAAATTTTTAGATCTCTCCATTTTAACCCGATTTGGGCCCAACTCGCGTCCACATATTCTTTACTTTCCTAACTTTCATAACACTAGTATTTCATACCACCTTTATTTACATTTATTTATGTGCCGAAAATCCGGTACTTTACATTCTACCCCCCTTAAAATAAGTTTCGTCCTCGAAACTTGAATCACATCTCGACTCAAAATTGATCGAATAAGAGGGATTACGCCCCTAAACGTTGGGCTCACCAAAACTACACGAACAGCTCATTCCAGGATCCCCATTTCAATCCAGGGGCAACTCAGACCAGGTGTCTGGCCACTTTCACCAGGTAGGTGAAAGACACAGTTGAGCACTTGCTCACTCCATTGCCACGAGTTGCCCCGTCTTTTCTTGCGAAATCTTCACTTTAATTCCGCCATCATCTTTTCACAATGAGGTTGCATCTGCAACCACTTACTTTTATCGCATATTCCGGTCGCTCCGCTGCCTAAGGTGGAGGGCAAGGCCAATCCACGAGTTCCCAGCTATCATAAACGCTACTAGTGCTCTAAGTCCGCGGGTTATCAGCTAACCCGATATCTCAGACTACCAATAGGTCCACAGACCACAGTCCAATAGGGGCCTATAGCCCAACTAGTCCAACTCTGTATAATGGCTCTCACTAGCACACAGACCCAATCGTCATACGGGTAGATCCTCACTTAGGATTACTACACCAATACTCCCACTAGGAGCTACAATACCTCAATCACCACTAGCTCTACAGCCTGGTCATATCTCACTCTCAGTGTACTAACCTCAGTGTACTACTAGCCTCAATGTTCACACGTGGCATTCCACGTTCCCGGGTCATCGCTCTGACTACCGTCCCGACCAAATCTCTATCATGCCCCGCCATCAGGTCTCGGGCCGCTGTCTCTCACAGCTGACTGCGCCTGCCCACTGGGCTACAGGCCCACAGTCCACAAACATGGTCCAGGCACGGATCGTCCACAAGCGAACCCGCTAATCGTCGCCACGCGACCACTATGCTCCACTGAGCAAACTCAACTAACAAGTCGTCAATCCACGACCCAAACTCTCTATATCAACTCTGGCCACACTGGGCAAAGGCTAATACGCCACCTAATCAGCTCTCTCTGGCTAAACGGTACCTGTGCTCCATGAGCACCCAAACAGTTGGGCGTCCTACGCCCCCCTACGCTAACTTGCGTAATCCAGAATGTTAAGCAACTTGCTTAAACACGCGCATGACTCCTGTACACCTCTCCCAACTGGGTTGAGGCACCACGACAACTGTTCACCAACTCTGGTGATCATCACGTAAATCCTACGGTGGCAATCCTTGCCGTTACACCGATCCATCAGATCGAAGCCATAAAACTCCCGCTCACTTGCGAGGTTTTCGAATCTCGAAACCTGTCCCGGGTCTTACCAGCCCCACCATGCGGCAATTTAGCCACAATGATATGCCACACGGTCACTACTGTCATCAGGGGCGAATTCACGCCGCCTGGCCTATAAATCTTTCTTGCCCTAACCCTTAGGGCACAACAACTTGGCTCTCGCGACATAGCGATCACCATTTACCTCGCGAGTCGGTCTCTCACTGGACCTTACTAACCACACTTTGCCAGCAATCCAGCTGACACAAGCACAAAACACCCTATGCTGAAGGTGCAGGGTGCGCCGACAAAAGTTCGGCGGCCACTGCCACTCTCTCTACTGTCGCCCCTAAAGGCGGCGACGCCGTATACTCATGCGTCATTTATGCAGCCTCAGCTTGCTGCGCTATCAGCCACTGGAGCCTATCTATCTGCTCCGACTGTCACATTGACGCCACCTTAGGCGTCGGAATCTGCCTCCTGTCGGCGGAAAATTTCCGCCGACGGCAAGAAGATTCACCTGCTGCTGGACCACACCAACAAGTGCGGTCACCTGCTATCGCAGCTCGTGTACCTTGTTCGACCCGGAGCCCTCTCATGACTCGAGTCGAGACAAGTGCGTCTCCCTATGTGGTGTCATCGCTGATATGCACACCACAACGAAACGATTAGCCCAAATTAGCCATTTGAGCAATGCGCAATCTATATACCGACAAAAAGGCTCGTCGACCCAATCATGCGAAAGTATAAGAGGGTACTCCTTTTCATCTCCAACATTACGTTGTCGGCCGCCAACGTAATATCCGAAGAATGAAAGCTCGTCGCCCTCGATCAGTCCCAACATCCTTTTTGGGAACAACAATAACCAATCAAATACTTTCGCCCAATAATCCACACACTCTCTCGTGCTAATCCCTAGGGTCTCCCTAAGGTTGCTAACCACCTAGGACTATTCCTAGGCTCTGATACCACTCTAATCTGTCACGCCCCGAGTCCGCCAATTTGTACGGTTCGGGCACGCCAACAGACCCGCCAATCGGGTAAAACCTTTTTCTACCCGAAAGGAACGGTAACATCCATAATAACACAACAAGTGTATGCGGAAGCTCAATATCAGAGTACTAAAAATCACTATAAATTTAAAACTTTCATTCAATAACTAATGCGGAAATGAAAGCATACAGGAGTGAACCATAAATTAAACTTATTACACTTTACAATTCTGAACTTGCAAATAAATTATTACATTTCCTTTACATAATTCCTCACCATACAAGGTTCACTCAAGAAATATATAGAAAGGGATACCTCTGCTAGACCCTCTAGGTCACTATGCTGCTGGGCCCTTGCCCCTGTCGTATGCCTCGCTGTCGTCTGCATCTGATCTGTCTCGACCGCTGCATCCATTCCCGAACCTGTGGGGGGGGGGGTCACCCAAGGGGTGTGAGAACTTACGAGCGAGTTCCCAGTGGGTTCAACCACCGAGAGAGAGTGTCCTACACCACTTGGTCCAATGGAAGCAATAATAATAGTGTGCTAGGAACTAAAATCCTCAACATCAATATGCAGCTATGCAATAATATATCACTACACTATCTGTGTACAACCATCGACCCAGCACTACTCTGTCTAGCCACACTAGGCTGCTAAGCACCAACTCGGCCACTATGCCGCTGTATACTGGGTTCAACTAACCCGGCCACCCTGGCCACTCTATTTTTCTTTATTCTTTAGATTCTGGTGCTTTAGTTCAAGTTAACCCTTGGAAATTCTTATCCAACGGGCCCGAGCCCGGTAGTCTTGCTACCATAAGATAAGATTTCTAAGGTTGCCGATAACACTCGCAAGTGTTACCCCGTCCTGCCGGGGGGACTTGTCATACGGGACACTGCCCGATAGGGTCACTGCCCAACTCTGACAAGAGTACTCTATCTACCAGTCATACGGGTCGCTGCCCGGGAGAGGGACCCTGTCCAACTCCTGACCGTTGTACGTTCGCCCCCGGAGGTACGCCCGTTTTATCTTTAATTTTCTTTCTTTTCTTTTTCTTTCTCTTTTTATTTTAGTTCTTAGCCTCTTTGCTTTTGAACACTTGCTTTCCTTTCTTATTCGAGCTTATAGCTCCCTTTTTGCCACTGGCAATTTACTTTCTCTTTTCTTCGAGCATTTAGCTCCTTGCTTTCACTTTTAGCCCTTCGAAAGTACCTCGTCCGACGGGTCACTGCCCAGGGAGTCCTGCTCCACTTGACGAGTCTCAAATTCGAAGGCGTCATTTACATTCTCTTTATACTTTTTAGCCACTTTTAGCTTGCTCTTTAAACTTTGCCTTTTTACAACAATTTACCTCTTATCCTAGGTCTCGCCATAAGGATAACTAGAGAGTCTCCTGGACTCTTAAACATTTCACCTTCATTTATTTAACTCAAATTGAAGTTAAAGTTATTGTCCATTTGCCCATACACCCTATGACTTTCTAGGGTTATATCTGTTAAACTCTTTAACCCTGGGATCTTATCCCATTTTTCCTGATTCCTCATTGAATCCTAGAGTTAACTTAACTCTATTTTCCTGTTCCACTATTAACTTAGAGTTACACTGACTCTAATTGCATGTTCCACTGTTATATTAGAATTACATGACTCTACTTTCCTGTTTTCCCTTTCATATCTCCACATTTGATCCATTGTTCCATTCTCTTGATTCCTTACTGAATCCCAGAGTCAACTTGACTCTATGCTGACCTCTAATTCACCTTAGGTTTCCTTTACCTAAGATCCATGTCATACTCATCTTAGAGTTCCTTGACTCTATGTTGAACACTAATTCTCCTTAGGTTCTCTTTACCTAAGTTCCATGCCATATACACCCTAGAGTTCTCTGACTCTATGTTGATCACTCTATCCAGTGTCCTTAGGTTATCACCTAAGACCATGCCACTCGTCCTCCCTAGGATAACTCCTAAGTTTGATGTCACTCGTTAAACCCTGAATCTAGGTTTTCTCCTAGTCTTACTACCAACATGTCCTTTTCCTTAATGCCACATGATTCCTAGGGTTATACCCTAACATGATCACACTCATAATCAACAAATCTTTCTCATACATGCAATTATTTCATTTCATTCATCAAATAGTAATTACTTCTACGCATGCATATTCATCAAGTATCTTTGGCAACCAACAGTTGCACTTTATCTCTGTGTCAATTTGCACACACACACACATCTATTCCTCTATCTCTGGCAACCAACAGTTGCCCTTATTCCATCTGAATCCATCTACACAAACAATCATAATCATGATCAACCTAACGCCTCTAACAGGCTACTATCATGCTTCAAATCGAAAAGCAAAGGAGCAAGGGGAGAGGTCACCCAATTTCGGCAGAATTCCCCACCTTGTAGTGTACCAATTGCTTGTAGACACTTGCAATTGGTCTCCGCGCGATTCCACTTGTTCCCTCGAGCTTGCACGCAAAACGATGCACCTCCCTCGAGTCTGCACGCAAAACGATGCACGTTCTCCTTGCCTGCACGCAAAACGGTGCACGTTATTAAAAACTCGCATGCAAAACGGTGCGCATCATTTCAACCTGCACGCAAAACGGTGCACGTTAATTCAACCTGCACGCAAAACGGTGCACGTACCTCAAATTTGCACGCAAAATGATGCACGTTTAACTGTAGAGTTGCACGCAAAACGGTGCACATTTTTCTATCCCTGCACGAAAAATGATGTATAATATTATAAACTGCACGCAAAACGGTGCGCGATAAAATAATCTGCACGCAAAACGGTGCAAGTTTAACTGTAAGGTTGCACGCAAAACGGTGCATATTTTTCTATCCCTGCACGAAAAATGATGTATAATATTATAAACTGCACACAAAACGGTGCGCGATAAAATGATCTGCACGCAAAACGGTGCAAGTTTAACTGTAAGGTTGCACGCAAAACGGTGCATATTTTTCTATCTCTGTACGAAAAACGATGTATAATATTATAAACTGCACGCAAAACTGTGCGCGATAATATAAGTTGCACGCAAAACGGAGCACATACCTCGATTTGGCACGTAAAACGGTGCACTTTTCTTTTTCAACGTTGCACGCAAAACGGTGCACGTTTTCCGAGTTTGCGTCCAAAACTGTACATTTTTGTCGAATCTGCACGTAAAACGGTGCATTTCTCTACAACTTGCACGCAAAACGAGACGCGCCAAAAATACCCGGGACAGTCCGTGCAGCAAAACGGCACAGTAAACACGGTCCCTAATACGCACGTGGGCATGGGGTCAAATCCAAAATTCAAAAGAAAACCTCACAACTGTGCCAAAAATACCGCAAAAATAATACGCGGGACATACCTCGATAATGCCGCGTCGTCCATCTGATTTTTGGAACACTTTGTGCGCTTCACGAGATCCACGGCGCGTCGCAAAAATCCCCAAAATCTCCTACCTCTCTCTCTCTCTCTCTCTCTCTCTCTCTCTCTCTTGCTCGGGTGTGGAGAAGAAAAGGGAGAAAAGAGAATGGGCGCGGAGAGAAGGAAGAAAGAAAAAGAAGAAAAGAAGGAGAGGGTCCATTGGACCCGGTCCACGAGATCCTCCAATGGGGAACCGCCATGTGGCGGTCTACATTTCAAATTCAAAATTTGAAATTCCCCCCGCGCGCCTGCGCCACGCGGGCCTCAGTGCGCGCCTCAGTGCGAGCCAGCAGTGCACCTTGCGCAGCGCGCCGCGCGCGTTGGAAATCCGTTTTTGTCTCGTTTTCTATCTATTTTTTGTCCGTTTCCGTCCAAATTTGACAGGCGGCTTCGTTTCAACTTAATTTACCACAGAAAATTTTAAATTTTCAGTTTGGGCCATTTCTGGGCCACCAAAAGCCTCGCTGTATCTAGAATCATTGGCGGACCCCGTTCTCACAATCCGGGTATCCTATCAACCCGAAATTTTTACTGTGACCTTAAAATATAATTACGAAGCTCCCCAAATTTTCTCAGAATTTTTCGACACTGTTGGCGGAGCCCGTTTTCACTATCGGGTATCCGATCAACGCGAAACTTTTTTTGTGGTCTTAAAACATATTTACGGGGCTCTCGTAATTTTCTCAGAATTTTCCGACACTGTGAATTTTTCACTAAAAATCTGGGCCCCCTTTCTCAAATAAATTTTTAGATCTCTCCATTTTAACCCGATTTGGGCCCAACTCGCGTCCACATATTCTTTACTTTCCTAACTTTCATAACACTAGTATTTCATACCACCTTTATTTACATTTATTTATGTGCCGAAAATCCGGTACTTTACAGGTTGAGCCGAAGAATTAAAAATGAATTAAAGCCTATGTTAGTATAGTAAGTCATGGCCCGAAGTTTTCTCGGGATCCGTGCTGCTGCCAAATGGTGAGCACGGTGTTCAGCGAGTTGAGGGTCACCTATTGGTGGTGACGGTTCGTTAAAATAATGTTCCAATAATTAGAACGAGCAAAAACAGCTCTCAAATACGCGTAATAATGCGATTTTTGGAAACCCTAGGGGTCTAAACGTAATTGTAGCCTCATGTACTATATCGGGCAGTGTGTATATAATCTCTAAGCTTTTTGCTAGTGATCAGTTGGCTCTCGTTGAGCGGAAATTGGTAATCGGTCCGTAAATCGGCAAAATCGTCGGTTTAACGGTGCCCCTGTGGCAATCGCGCAATTCGGGAAATTGCGGCGGTTCCGCCTAGCCGTCTGTTGAGTACCAGTAGAATCTGGTTGAGCCAGCGGCAATGGATCATAGCCCGTGTCTCCCGAAAATTCAAATGGAATTTTTGGGAGGGGCATTTTGGTAATTATACCAACACTTAAATAAAAAAAAGTTGAGTTTAGCAATGTTTATGATTCAGGTTGGTACGGTTTGGCTCTAGTCTTCGAGCATTCCGTTGAAGTTGTCAGATCGCCTGTAGACAGGTGGGTTTATCTTCGGTCTGGGCTTTATCATTTCAGCCCTCTAGGGTATCGTAATTGGTCGGACCCCTGTTTTTGTGATAGCCTAGATTTTCTTATTGAGCCTGCTCTTTTTATTGATCAGCATCACTTTTATATTGCTATATCTGTTTGATTCATTGATCATTATCAGTTATCAGCCTATATGTTGCCATGCTTGATTGATCCTTAGCTTGCTAGCTTATATGTTGCCATGCTCGATTGATCTTTAGCTTGCTATCAGATATTATGATTCTATCCTGGACAGTTGCCATGCCTGTTTGGTCATTAGTTAGTTATCACACATTTACTTGATTATCAGTATATCCTGATCCATGTTCTAGTAGTTGTTGATTATATCCTGCATATGACGAGATTTGTTGGCTTTCTGCTATTGCATCCCTGTTGGAATTTTTCCGGCTTGTTGCCGTTTACCATGAGTCGAGATTTGTTGGCTTTCTGCTATTGCATCCCTGTTGGGATTTCCCGGCTTGTTGCCGATTACCCGATTGATGAACCGTGAGCTTGAGCATTAGCATTTTGATCTACACAGAGCCAGCTGTTCTTTCACGTACACTAGCGAAATTGCTACCCGCAGCGGTGTACTTTACCGGTAAAGTGGTCAGCAGTGGCGACCTGTGAGCCCGGTGGGGTTATGATAGCATGCTGGGTGTCCAAAAGTGGCATTAGCCTGAGGCCCCAATGACCAACAGTGGCATTTACCTGAGGTCCTAGTGCTCTATGGCATCTTAGCCTGAGGCCCTTGTGGCCAACAGTGGCATTAGATTGGGTATTTTGTTATTCTACCATTGATGCATTGTTTGCCTGTTTATCATCATCCTCTAATGATTGCTCAGTTCTTATTCAGTACATATATCAGCATGCTCGTATTATAATAGTTCGGTGCTCTGTTGTTCTCAACACTATATTCATGATTTTATTATAGCACCATGATATATAACTGCCTTGCCTAATGATTATTACTATCCGCAAGTTATTGTATGCCAGTAGGTACGATTTGCTATTTCTCGGCTCGTCGTGCCCATTGGGATACACTGTCGATGTATCTCACACCTCCTGGGTGACCATTTTTCAGGTCAGTCGGGTGCTGGGATGTCGGGACGTGTTGGTGAGGTTATCGAGATAGCTTTGACCCTTGGCAGCCGCTGAAATTTTACCAGTTGTAAACATGTAATTGAATAAGTTGTTGTAAATGTTAAGTAAAAATCTTTTGTAATCTTTTTTTGTTAGTGCGTAGTTTAGACTACTCTGGTATTGGCTGTAAGTGCTTAGCCGTGCATGTATAGAAAAGGCTTAATCCAAGGGGATTGGGAATTTTCTATATATGTGGCGGTCTGTCGCGCTCTGGCTAGTTTTAAACTCTAATTTAATAAAAAATTTAGACGCTGTTTTTCGAACTCGGGGCGTGACAATTCTCATGTATGATTCAAAGGATTACTTATCTCTCTATTTAGCACTCTGTGTATTTGTGGATGATGTATGTATTTTGTGCGACGCCGAGCATATACAGGAGAGACTCTGTCCGTTTGTTTAAATAAATTTTGTATATGTGGAGGGTCTGGACACGTGCTAGGATGAAAGACTTTAAAAAAAAAAAGGGACCGTTTTCCGCTTTTAAACCACTCCCGGAGCGTGACAGCAATGCTATTCGTACATCCGAAATCGGGTGTACGATATACACTCCCATCCATCCTAGCTTAAGGACTTAACCATTAATCACTTCGAAGTGAGTAGTAAAATTTATCTCATCCTGAGATGGATGCGGTGTACATCGTATACCCGATTTTGAGTATACAAAAAATATTTTCCTTTATAGGATGCTACACTTGTGTTTAAGCCCCTCAATTTTCAAAAAATAGACAACATAAGTTTCTTAGCCCGAACATATTCATATTTTTGGCACATGAAACCATTTTCTGGCATCCAAAACCTCATTAGAATCACCCGCTCAACTGTTTCATAGGCCCGAAATCTCCATCGATATCACCCATTCACCGCTTTCAACTCGATTAAACTTATCTTCAATTATTCGGGCTCCACAATACCCTGTCCAAATCCTTCAAAACACAAATCCCATTCATGCAGCACAATAACCACTTTGTTTTGGAACTCCAACTTCCGGACGTCCACAACCACTTTCGAGCATCTGAAAATGTTTTGAAACTCCAATTTCAGCTAAGTACATTTCCAGATTTCATTTTCACGCTCATTTCGCGCCAAAACAGATCTAGCTCAATCCGATAACCTCTATAAATCAATAACAAATATCATTTACCATCTCAAACTGCAAGCTTACCAATTTGTAGAAGTCCACTATATTACATAAATTCAAATTAAAAATTTGAATTAAAAATTAAATTCAAAATCTAAATTTGAATTTAAATTTTGTATAACAAAATCTAAATTTAAATTTAAAATTTGAAGCCAAAATTAAAATTTAAATTTAAAATTCAAATCTAAAATTTAGAATTTGAATTTAAAAATCAAAATTTAAATTTGAATTTGTAATTAAATTCAAAATGTGATGTTAAGTATGACATTTGGATTTTCAAAATAAATTTAAATCTAAATTTATGATTGAAATTAAAACCGAGGTTAATTTTGGAATTCTAAGAATATTTTCAAATTTCCCGCACTCGAAAATAGAAGATAAACCGTGCTCCTAGTAGGATTCTCCTTTTGGGAGATTCTATTTCCTTTCGAAAACAAAATTACCGACCGAATTATTAAGTAACATTACTCAATCGAAGTAATCTATAATAAATTCCCGATATTTCATTACAGAGAGCACGAAACAACCGCCCTTTTTTCAGAAACAAATCGAAATGTTAAGACTGCGTTTGGTTCAGATATAAATTTGAATTACTTATTTTAAATATAGATATAAGTTTATGAACAAATAAGAATAAGACTAATTTTATATTTAGATAAAAATTAAATTATTTCTGAAAATAAAAAAAATAACTGTTTGAATAATTAAATTAGAATAGTAAGAAAAAAATAATTATAATTTAAAAATAATAATATTTCATCTTATTAATTAACATAAAAATATTAATTAAATAATAATTTAACTTATTTAATTAGCTATGACTAGATAACCCTAAATATTAATTAATAAAATAATTAACAATAATAAGGATGATTAATAAATAATTTAATTAATTAATTAATTATCTAATAATTATATAATTAGTTAATAAAATAATTAAATTAGTCAAAATATTATATTAATTAAAAAGATATATAATAATTAAAATTATATTTATTTTAATTAAACTTATTATCAAGTGTCAGTGGGATAAGAAAGAACTAGTTGTTCCAGAGATAAGTATAAAATGAAAACTATCTAAACTATTATAAAAAAATATTTGATTGGATATTAGATTAGTTCCATAAATAGGAGAATTTGTGTTCGGTATGATAATAAAGAATAAGAGGGAAAAAAAATAGTAATGGTATGAAATAACGAAATTATTCTCAGTATAATTTTAAATATTTAATTTAAAATATTTATTAAAATTTATATTTTACTTGCATATAAAAAAATTATAATTTTTTTAAAAAATTTTGAAAATTTATAAATTTTCAAAAATTCAAAATTTTGTATATAAAAATTAGTATAAATTTTAATATTTTAAAAAAGTTTAAAATTTTAACTTTTTAAAAAATTAAAGTTAAAATTTTAAAATTTTATAAATTTTTAAATTTATTATAAATTAAAGTTAAAAATTTTAAAAGCAATAAAATTTAAAAATTCTCTAAATTTAAAAATTTATAAATATTAAAAATTTTAATTTTAATTGTCTCAAAAAATTACAAAAATGGAAACAAAAATTTTAATTTGTATAAATTTAAAATTTTTTATAAAAAATTTGTATAAATTTTAAAATTAATAAATTTTTTTTTAAAAAAAATAAAATTTAGATTTATTAAAAAATAAAGTTAAAAATTTTAAAATTTATAAAATAAAAAATTTTCAATTTTCAAATTTTATAAATTTAAATATCATAACATTTAAAATTTTTTAATTTAAATTTTTTTTTTTTTTTTTTTAAAAAAAAAAAAAAAGTTCGAAACCTTATCCCGTTTGAGGGGAACTACAATTTCCCCATCATTCTAATGCGTTTGGGGCCTTATCCCCCTCTAGTTTTCATGCCAAACAGGTCTTTGGGAAATAAGGCCGGAAAAAAAGCCTTATTTCAAATTTTCAAACCAAACGGTGTCTTAGCGTACAAGCCCCCTAACAGCAGTTCACGCTCAATCTACAGATCTTATTTGTCGAAACAACAAAACAAGAGAAACACAAGGCCACTTATTTCAAGAAGAAAGAGCCACAACCTAAAGTGAAAAATTACAGGTAGTGCACTATATTGTTATGCTAAACGCCCATTCTTCGCAAGCAAGCAATAATTTATGAGACCATGAAAGAATTGGATATTATACAAAAATTAGGAAGGAATAAAGAAAAGTTGAAAACAAAACAACACATATACAGAACGAAAAAGTAATTATATAAAGTTACACAAATTAGTGCGAAGATTAAATTGTTAAGATAGGGCATATGTTGCTCTGAGATAGTCTATTATCTCAGCACTCTCGAACATTTTCACTCCAGTGTTCGGATCTTCTAAGTAAGGCACCTGCCCAAGAATATTAATAGATCAAACAAAAAAAAAAATTAAATTAATAAAAGGTATAGGTTTCGACCCCTATACCTTTTCTTAGAAAAAAAAAAAAAAAAAAAAAAAAAAAAAAAAAAAAAACCAAGGACAAACTAAAGAAACCTTGGATAGCTGAAAAATCAGTAAAATGATATCTTTATTTTTTTGCTCTGCTACAGGCCAACTTTGAAATAGGAGGCTCAGTTTTTTGCATTGACATCTCTCGACTTGCAATTTATTTTAATTTGAGCAGCAATATTTAGTTAAACCGAGAAGTTCGTTAAATTTAATAACTCTGTTAGTTATTTTACACTTTGGGCCTGTTTGGATGCTTTATATTTTGGAGCATAATTTAACTATATTATGGGTGTAGAAAAAAATTTCTATGAGGTGTTTGAAGAATTTAATAACACACAAACAAATTAGAATATAGTTAAACTATACTCTAAAAAGTAAGACAAAAGTAAAATTCAAAAAATTCTTTAGAAATCTATACTTTATTTATCGGGCCGCAATCTACTCCCTTTTTTCTTTCGCTCATCTCTCTCTCATCGCACATCTCTCCTCCCACCGCCTCCCTCTCTACCCCTACCCACCTCTTCTCTCTCCACACCCATCCAACTGTATTTTTCTCTGCAAGCCCCACCACCCCAACCTCACCATTGCCTACCTCTTCCCATCCAACTGTGTTTTTCTCCGGATGCCCCAAAATTCCAACCCCATCATTGCCTACCTCTTTCCTTTCCATAACCACTGCAACAGAATTTTCTCTTCACATTCCAACACCCCAACAACTGAGTTTTTTCTCCACACCTCTCCACATTGGACAAAAGTTTCCTCTCGCACCACCCCTCGGCTCGCCATTGCCGGAGAGGAGACATGCCATTTTTCTCTTCCAACTATATATATATATATATAAATATAATATATATATATATATATATATATATATATATATATATATATATATATATATATATATATTTTCACATAGTGGATAATGATAATAAAATTTATTAAATTAATTTTACACACAAGTAATTTTTTCAAATGCATGCAATTTCATCCATTTTTTTTAAAAAAAAAACATTATAAAAAATAATTTATATGAAAATTTTGCTATTTTTTTTTCTTCCTCTTCATTGTTTTTTTTTTTTTGTTTTTTTTTTTTTGGCTACTTGATATACAATAAGTTTATTTCATCGCTATTTTTTTAAAATTTGAACTCCATAATAGCTAATTTTTAAAAAAATCAGAGAATCCGTGAAATTATATAATATTTATCCAAATAGCCTTTAAAATAAACCCGTAGAATTTTTTTGGAGTTACAGAATACCGAATTTCATTTAGAGTAAAACCATGGTATTTAAACTCCATGGAATTATTTTACTACGTATTCAAATGTGGCCTTATTTGCCATTAACTATTGTAACATTCTTTTTTGTTTTGCTAAAAGGTGATTAAAAACATAAAATTTAGCAAAACTGCTGTTGAATTTAATATATTTAGAATGTAATTGACTAAAATCATTCAAATTGAAAAAATCACAAAGTTGAAGGGGTCTCCTACATTTACCATGTAGTTGTAGGGGTCTCCTACATTTACCAAATTGCTTTGCGAAATACTATCAAAATGGAAGATGGAAAAAAAAAAACCTGAAAATGTCCGGCTTTCTCATATAGTGTCTGCCTTTTTGGGCTGCCAAGTGCAGTGCTGCAATGACAATTTATTTTTTAGAGACAAATTATGACTAATAGAAGAATATTTAATACCAAGTTACAAAGCCATTCTGATAAATAGGACTTCAAAATTCCCTCTCTTTCACTAGTCAGCATTTCGTATTCTGAATATATCCAGTGAGAATTCCAAAAACACTTTTCTGCAACAGCATAATACCATGTCACCACCATTTTACAGAAGAAGCCTTTTTAAAACTTATGATAACATGATAGGCAAAAACAGAGTTTCATGGGATGATATTTCCTTCCTCAGACCAAATTAATTTGTTACATTCCCAGCCATTCTGTTTAATGAGGTCAATTGAGTTCATCTATGTATGACATGTCGAATATAAAATATAAAACACCGTTCGCACCAAACTTAAGCTTTTGAAGATAAATGATTATTTCACATTATTTAACATGAAGGTGGAAAATATTTGGCTTTGAGAATAGCGAAAGGTACCTTCGAAGTATGTGGGGTAATTCTAATTCAACCAGCACTTCACGGACAATTTTACAAAAAGGAGAGGCCTGAAAAAGTGAAACAAATATCGGCTCAATTGAAACTGAAAGAAAAACAATTATCTCAATGAATATACATTAGAATTTTAAAGATTTGCAGACCTCATATGCCCATAATTCAAGTGGTTGAGGAGAGAGTTTTGAAGGAGTATACGAAGAGCCCTATATAGAGACATAAGTTCTTATGAAGAGAGATTAATGAGCTATATCTTATTAGCAAAACCCTTCTAGTGAGAGATATTATTGTTTAATCCATCAAACAACAGGTGGATACCATCATATGTTTCAACGAATCTGAAAAATAAGTACTCACAAATTTAAACAAAGTGGGTTTAAAAGTTTTACCTTCCCCATCCGACCAATTATAGCAAAGCCTGCTGTTAGAGTCTACAAAAATAAGCCAGTCAATCACACCTCTGTTAGCTAATCACATTTGCAATATAAAAAAATGCAAGTGCTATATATTTAAAAAGGTGGTGACTGGTGAGAAGCTTACAGTGAGAAGGCCAAGGGATAGCATTGTAGGAATGGTTCCATCACCTGAAAAGAAAGATCAGAGAGTTTGGTGGTAAATATTTTGTGGAGACAAAAGATTGAGTATCAAAATTACAGACTTCTTATATTCTCACTTTCTTGTATTCTCACTTTCCAAACTTCATAAAGATTTATTACCAGGAATTCTTATGAAAATTATAAACTTTCTCAAGAATTTATGTAGACACTGAATTTGAACTCATGTAATAAAGAATAGAGTTTTAAAATTCAAATAATAATTTGAACATTTGTATTCAAATTTGGGAAAAAGAGAGAGAAGGCTAATTTATCGAACTGGTAACTGTTTCTGACGACACAAAATCACCACCTGCACGATCTGACAATACCGAAAGTCATGTTGAGGTCCATTTTCGGGTTTGGCGCATCGGAAGCATGAAAAAACGCGAAAAACGAAAAATGGCTAAGAACTGAAAATCAATTTTTATGGAAAAAGTGCGACATTTCATATATCGTTTTGCGTGAAATTGCAAGGAGAGGTGACTCTGCGCAAAATACGCGAACTGTGAGGGGCTAAACATAAAATAATGAAGTTTGAGGGAGTTCTGCACAATTTTGCAAAACTTGATTAATAGCAAATTAGGGTTTTGTAACCCTAATCCTTCTCTTCTCCTCCTCTCACCCACCCAGCAACAAGCACCCACTCCCTCACTCGTGCCAGCACATCCCTAACCTCTGGCAATCCCCCTTCGACAGCCGAAGCTCAGCCAATTACAGCCCTCTATATAGAGGTGGCAATCCAGCCCCCTTCGACAGCCGGAGCTCAGCCAATTACAGCCCTCTATATAGAGGCGGCAATCCAGCTCGCTGTTCGCGAGCCAGCTCGTGTTCGGCTCGAAATGAGCTCGAAATCGAATCGCTCGTTTAGTAAACGAGCCGAACACGAGCCGAATTTTTCAGCTCGTTTAATAAACGAGCCGAACACGAGCTGGGTTCAACTCGCTCATGTTCGGCTCGATAACAGCTCGAATATATATATATATATATAAACTTTACTATTTAGATTTTAGGCCATCAAATTTTTGTGAATTTTAATTATTAGATTAAAATTTTAATTTTTTAATTTTTTTTTAACTTTACACCTAATAGTAGGAATAAAAATCAAATTTATTGTTTGCGAGCTAGGTCGTGTTCGGCTCGTTAATAAACGAGCTGAACACGAGCCGAATTTTTCAGCTCGACATTTAAACGAGCCAGCTCGTGTTTGGCTCGTTTATTAAACGAGCCGAACACGAGCCGACCCCAGCTCGCTCGTGTTCGGTTCGTTGACACCCCTACCTCTATATATCTCCCTCTCTCTCTCTCTCTTTCAACAAAGTAGCTCGGATCCCCCTTTCCCTTTGGCCGCACCCCCCCGGACCTACGTGGTAAGGATTTTTGTGTTGGCGTATTTCCTGAAATTGTTTGAGTCTTGAAGATTGAAGATGAAGACTTGAAGAACAAAAAACATCAATCTCAAGAAAAATGAATTCAAATTATTTAGGTACGTTCAATTAAATATTTTGGTGATTTGAATACATTCTTATAGATTAGAAACACTTGGAATATTTTTCATGGCATAAAAATAAAAAACTGGACATTTTTAATGTTCTGGATCCGGATCAGACAGATCCAGTCCGGACCCCGAACATGGTTTGGTTCATGCGAATTTCCAGTCTGGATCAACCCGATTTCAGTTTAGACCCCGAACATTGTTTTTCTTATGTCGCATAAATCAGTCAGGATCAAACTTAATTCAGTTCGGACCCTGAACTGTTGTTTCTAGAATTTTATCGACAGTCCGGACCGTCGTGAATCCAGTCTGAGCCGCCGCGCTGGAAAATTCTGTTTTAGTCAGTTTTTGATTCTTATCTCTTTCCAAAACGTTTCTAGCCTATAAATAGACCCTAAAGATCATCTTTTAGGGTAAGCCAAAAAAAAATCCACATATAGAGAAGAAAGGACATAACCCACAAGTGGTATCAGAGCGGGAATAGGGTTGTAAACAATTGTTGAGGGTGGAAACATCAATCGACCTCCGTTCTTTGATGGAACCAATTATACTTATTGGAAAGTACGCATGAGAGCGTTTTTAATTTTCATCGATGAACGGATGTGGCGATGAATCGAAACCGGATGGAAACATCCTATTGAAATTGTCGTTGATGCACAAATCCCTAAACGTAGGCACAAATCCCTAAACGTAGGACGAAGTGGTCAAACGAAGAAATAGATTTATCTTCTTACAATGGCAAGGGAATTATGCTTTATTTAATGCCTTGTCACAAATAGAGTTCTCTCGCGTCTCAGCTTGTGAGACCGCGAAAGAAATCTGGAATACTTAACAAGTTACACATGAGGATACAAGTTTGGTGAAGGTTCAAAAACTGCAGATGCTTACGAGCAAATTTGATTCAATTCATATGACAGAAAATGAAACCTTCACGGATTATTATACACGATTGCAAGATATCGTAAATACATGTGCTAACTTAGGAGAAAAAATCTCAGAATTTAAAGTTGTAAGAAAAATTTTGAGAACTCTTTCTGAGAGATTTCGTCCTAAGGTTGCAGCCATTGAAACAGTAAAACACCCGGACGAGATCAAAGTAGAAGAATTAGTTGGTGCACTTCAAACTTATGAAATGACTTTTCCTACTAACTCTTCTTCTGGAAAGCCTTCCTCTTCTTCTAAGTCTTCAGGTATGGCATTGAAATCAACAAAAAAGAATACGCGGATTCATCCTCCTCAAACGCTGATGATGATATTTCAATGGAGGATTTCGAGAAACAACTTGCGTTCTTGACAAGAAAATTTCGCCGAAACTTTAGAAGGAGTAATTCAAACAAATCATCATCCTTCTTTAAGTCCAAGAAAGACAAAAAATTTTCAAGTTCAAAATAAAAAAGCAAGAGGGTTCTTCAAAGGAAAAGAAGAACACCGAGAGACAAATCCAGTGCTTCAAATGCAGAGGGTTTGGCCATATATCAACGGAGTGTCCCAATAAGAATCCGTCCACAAAGAAGGCTATGCAAGCCATCACGTGGGATAACTCTTTCTCCTCTGACGAGTCGTCTTCCAGTGATGAGGATACAAACGCCACGACATTTCTTGCGTCCACAACTTCACCCCTCGTGTGCTTTTCATCGACTTCCTTTGGTTCGTTATCCGTCTCCTCCTTGAATGAACAAACAATATCGAATGATGAACCAAGCAATTCCGAAGGTAAAGATTTTGCTCTCGCCTATCAAAAATTGCTACGGGATTCAAATAAATTGGCGAAGCATAGCAAGAAGTTGAGGAGAAGGTTGTTGGATCTTGAAGACCAATCCAATAAAGCAATTTCTCTCTCAAAAGCTCTTGAAGAGGAAAGGGACAATTTGATCAAAATTAACAATTTCCTTCAAGAGAAGAATGAGCATTTCGAGAAGGAACACATAAAATTGGTGAATAAAGCTAATTGCTTCTTTAAGCTCTACTTCGAGGCTTGTTAAGGAAATTTGGAGATGATACAGACCATTTTCCAACTTAAAGAAGATTTGAAAAGATTTTCATCGGTACGGAGTAAGTCGGACAAGCTACTTGGTCTTGGTCAAACGAATCGTTTGGGCCTTGGATATAATCGAACTTGTGAGGATCCAAGTTCGAGTGAACTAATGTTTGTGCCTCAGTCGGTTTCTCCTCCTCCTCCGACTAAAATTGTTACACCCAATATTGACAAACCTTCTACATCGCGATGGAACTAAATGTCAAACAAGGTATGTCATCATTGTGGAGGAAAAGGGCACAGAAGATCAAAGTGCAAACATGGAGAAAAACGATCAAATCAAGCGAATCATGCATCGATAACCATCAAGAGCACAGACCAGAAATCAAAAAAAAATCAACCGAAGGTCAAGAACATTGGTAGCATACCCCCCAAGACAACATCTACGTGGAAATCAAAGAAAGATGATCAACAAAAGAAGACGAATTTACCAAAGAGCACAACATCACGATCATTGCCGACGTATTCCAATACTCATAAGGTTTGGGTGCGCAAAGGTGAACTCTTCCCTTATCTTGTCATTCACACATCACTACATGCATATGACAATTTGTCTTGATATTTGGATAGTGGTTGCTCACGGCACATGACCGGAGATAAAAACTATTTTAAATCATTTGAAAAAACCTCCGAAGGATTTGTTGTTTTCGGAGAAGGACGATCTTCAAAAATAGTTGGCAAAGGAACGATCACTATTCCAAACGGCCAGTTTTGAAAAATATTTTATATGTCAAGTGCCTCAAGACTAATCTCATAAGCATTAGTCAATTGTGTGATAATGGTTTCTCAGTCAATTTTTCTGCGATTGAATGCATTGTAACTGATTTAAACCAGTCATTCTTTTTTAAAGGGGTTAGATCACAGAACAATTGCCATATAGTTCCTAGTAAACCTCTTGAACAATGTAACCTAGTTTCACTTGACACCGAGACTTTTTGGCACGAAAGACTAGGTCACATGAACTTTAGGGAACTATGTAGGATCACACATAAGGATATTGTTAGAGGTGTTCCTAAACTGAACTTCAAAGAGAACATTGTGCGTGGTGGATGTGAAAAGAGAAAACAAACTAGATCCACTCACAAGAATTTGAACCATGTAGGAACAAAACGGCCACTAGAATTATTGCATATGGATTTAATGGGGCCAACTCGTCAACCTAGCTTGGGTGGTAAATGGTATATCTTTCTCATGGTTGATGATTTCTCTCGATTTTCACGGATAGCATTTTTGAAAGAGAAAGCGGATACTTTCGATTCTTTTCATGATATTTGTCATCGTATTATGATTGAGAAAAATAAAAAAATTGTCCCTGTTGGCAGTGATAGAGGTGGAGAATTTATAAATTTAAAATTTATTGATTTTTGCTCTTCAAACGGCATAAAATATGAATTCTCCGCACCTTATACACCGCAACAGAACGGTGTAGTCAAGCGCAAAAATAGAGTTGTGCAAAAGATGACGCGAGTTATGCTTCATATCCGAAAACTTCCTTTATATTTTTGGGCTGAAGTAATTAACACCGCGGTCTATGTGATCGATCGTATCTATTTGCGCCCGGGTACTTTAAATGCTCAATATGAACTATGGTTTAGTAGAAAGCCGAATATCAAGTATTTTTGTATCTTCGGGAGTCGTTGTTACATTTTACGTGACCGTAAAAATCTTGAAAAATTCGTAATGACGAAGGAATCTTTTTGGGGTATTCTATTACGAGTAGAGCATATCGAGTATACAATCTTGAATCTAAAATGGTGATAGAATCAATAAATGTTAAAGTAAATGAAGCTTTTCATTTTTCTTCTGATAAATCTACTCTTGATATGTCTCTTGATGATAAATTATTTGTTAATGATGTAGCATCTGTGCATGATAAATCCGATAATTTTGATGCATCTCATGGTACTTCAAGTCCATCCACTTTACAAGATTCATCACATGTTTCTCCGAGTACTTCTATACCTCAAACTCTTCGAACCTCCAAAGATCATCCAGAATCGAAAATAATTGGAGATCCTAAAAAAAAAACAGTCCGAACTCGGAGGCAATTGGAATGTGGAGTTGCATGTTATGTCTCCATGGTTGAACCCAAGAACATTGATAAAGCTCTTCAAAATGAATATTGGATTGAAGCGATGCAAGAAGAGTTAAATCAATTTGAACGGAACAAAGTCTGAGAATTGACTAAGCCCCCAAAACAACAGAACATTATTGGTACAAAATGGATTTTCAAGAACAAGAAAAATGAAAATGGAACCATTGTGAGGAACAAAGCACGATTAGTTGCTCAGAGCTACTCACAGATTGAGGGCATAGACTTTGATGAGACATTCGCCCCAGTTGCCCATCTCGAGTCCATTCGTATTTTATTTGCGATTGCTTGCCATTTTAAAATTGAACTTTTTCAAATGGACGTAAAGAACCCATTTTTAAATAGTTATTTAAATGAAGAAATTTATGTTGCTCAACCGAAAGGTTTCATTGATCATAAACTTCCAAATCATGTATTTCGATTGAAAAAGACTCTTTATGGACTAAAACAAGTACCGCGAGCATGGTATGAAAGATTAACGAAATATCTTTTGGAAAAGGGCTACACTCGAGGGGGAGCCGATCGGATACTCTTTGTAAAGCATTTTCAGGATAACTTTATTAAGGCACAAATTTATATGGATGACATTGTGCTTGGTGCTACAATAAACAAGGATGCTTCAAAATTCGCAGAAACGATAGAAAGTGAATTTGAGATGTCCATGATGGGTGAGCTTACATATTTTCTTGGATTGCAGGTTAAACAATGCGATGATGGAATTCATTTGTCTCAATCCAAGTATGCAAAGGAGTTGGTCAAGAAATTCGGATTGGAAGATTCTAAAGACTATCCGACTCCTATGGGACTAGTAATAAAGGACTAGGAAGTGAATCTCACGGAAAGAGTGTAGACGATAAATTGTATAGAAGTATGATTGGAAGTCTCCTCTACCTTACAGCTAGTCGCCCGGATATTTATTTCAGTGTCGGTATTTGTGCGTGATATCAATCTGCACCGAAAGAAATTCACCTGAAAGCGGTGAAAAGGATCATCCGGTACGTTAAAGGGACGGTTAATTTTGGAATTTGGTATCCTATGGGCACATCTCTTGATATTATAGGATACTCTAATGCCGATTGAGCTGGATCAGTGGATGATCAGAAAAGCACTAGTGGAGCATGCTTTTATCTTGGCCATTGTTTTGTTGCATGACATAGTAAAAAGCAAAACTGCATTGCTCTATCTACTGCCGAGGCCGAATACATTTCTGGGGAAAGTTGCCCTACTCAATTGATATGGATGAAAAGTGTATTGAGTGACTTTCGAATTCCTGCGACCTCGGTGACAATTCTGTGTGACAACACCAGTGCCATCAATATTTCTAAAAACCCTGTGTTGCACTCGAGAACAAAACACATTGAACTAAGATATCATTTTCTAAGAGATCTAGTTAAATCAAACACTTTGCAAATTTCTTATGTTTCTACTGATGATCAACTAGCCGATATTTTGACAAAACCTTTGGATTAAAAATGTTTTATACATTTGCGAAAAGCAATTGGTATGCTTCCTTTTACTTAAATGATTTTTTTTGAACCATTGCTTAGATAGGCTTTGTTTTTGTGTTTATGTTCTTCTTTGTTTGTGTATATATGCATTTTAGAACATTAAAGAAGCATTAGCAATATTAACTTTAATTGCATCTTTTCATATCTTGAGAAGTTTATTATGATTTGTATATCATTATAACTCATTTGGTGCAATGATCATTTATATCAATTGTTTCATCTTTAATTGATCAAAGTCATTACCTCACTCAATGATCTCTTTGTATTGTTTTTATCTTATTTGATGATTGAAATAAATATAAACATGAGATCAATTTTTGGTTGAATACTTAATATCTTACACAATTAATAGCCAATTGAGGGAGAGTTTTCAGTTTTTTATGCTCATAAGATGTGGAAAGAATTACATCCATTAGTGGAGTGTGAAAACTACCACCACATGGAGGAAAGAGCAACCACCTCGGTCGTCCGAGTAGTGTGTGCAGCTACCGCATGTTTTTAAAAAACATGGTGTTAATGATTATCTTTGTTAATCAATGCTAAATAGAATATTTGATTCATTCAAAAATTTCAAGGTTGGTATAAGGTGGAATTTTTAAAAAATGCTCAAAGAGCCACTCCCTAAAGTTTATTGACTAAACTTAATTATCTAACTCATTAGGGATTTCAAATATCTTTCGATCTTGATGCTTTATTTTCTTTGCTCAATTGATGATTTGATAAACTCATTACTCATTAGATCGTGATTGATGTTTCGAACTTGCTCAACTTTTGAGGTTCCATTTTTTATAAATTTTCGTTTCACATTTTGAGATATTTTGATAGATAGAATAATCTATTTTTTTTTATGTGAAATGATATTTTTTGTATAAAGTTGATATACAAGAATGCTTACATACTTTTTTTGATTTTTCTGAAATTTTTCAAAATTTTTCTGAAGAAAAAGTTGCAGGCAGTCCGGACTGGGGTCAGTCAGTCCGGATCATGAACGATGAGATTTTCTGCGCAAATCCAATCTGGACTAACTTCACGATGATCCGGACTGCACGCTAGGGCTATTATAGAAACGAAAGGTTTTTTTATCTCTTTTTCATTCTAGCTTTTTATTTCAACTTCCACTCTTTATCTCTCTAGAACTCAAGAGCTCTTGGATCTCTTCTTGACTCGTTTTTGCATCAAGAAAGTAAGTTTCTAGATCATAATCTCGGTTTCTTCACTGTTCTTGCAGTTTTCTTCAAAACGAAATGGAATCCATGCCTAGAACTCATTGTTTCATGTTTTTCTCTGAAATTTCTTACATAATTAGTCTTGTGAATGCCTAGAAAACCTCTCTATGATTGTTCTTTACAATTTAAACGGATTTTTGGGCTTCGATTTCGAAAATTTTGGATTCAGGGCATATTTTGGGATTTTCTAAAAATCAAGAAATTGATCTATTTTTGTAAATCTTTTTGCAAATCTTTCTTGATTTCTAGCTTCTACATGAGATAAGGATTGTTTGGGTATAATTTTTCAAATTTTTGAAATTAAACCAAGTATTAAAGTACTGTGGCACGAGGGTGTGCCGGCCGTTGCCTGGCACGTTACGGGCCGGCACAGGCACGCTTGTGTGCCGACACATGACACGCTTGCGTGCCGACGGGCACGCACAACTTCCTAGTGGCACGCTTTGGCACGGTCTTATTTTAGTTTTTTCTATCTAATAAGGTTTTAGAATGTTATTTTAAAAGTTTTAGAGTAATATTTATAAATTTTGGTTATGTATTGATGTGTCTTAATCTAATGTCAATAATAATTTACTAACTTACTAGTTAATAGCTTAATATAGTTGTAGTCTTCTTTATAGGTGAAGTTAAATACAACTACAGTTCATATTAAAAATTATTATTTTTTAAAAAATTTTATAAAAATTTGTAAGGTCCATTCGTATTGATTCGATGAAGAATCATATGATGACTATAGACTAAACTAGAATGAGACCCCAAGTACACTGATAGTTTTTTTTCATTTTCAAATTTTTATAAAATATTTATAAAAAATTAAAGAAATTTATTTTTCCTAAAAATTTTAAAAAAATTATAAAACCTGTGCATGAAAATTTAATAATAAACCATATTATGAAAAAAATTAAGCAATAATAAAAATTGATTACATATTCTTCGTTGCCTCGGGGCTAACCAAAAATAGTGCGGGTGGATCGAACAGTGTATCTTCAACGGTAAGGTCGCCATTCTAGTCAACGGAACCCCCACCAAATGGTTTAAACTGAAGAGGGGCCTCCACCAAGGGGATCCTTTGTCACCATTCCTGTACCTGCTGGTGGCGGAAGGTCTGGCGAGAATGACTAACAGAGCTGTCCAAAACAACCTCATTACTGGCGCTGGCCCCACTGGGGAGGCGAAAACCTCCCTCATCCAATTTGCGGATAACACCATTTTCTGTTGCGAGGCAAAAGTCCGGCAAATCCGCAATCTCCGCCTCATGTGGCAGATCTTCGAGTGGGCCTCTGGACTCAAGATCAACAGGAGCAAGTCTGAACTATTCTACTTGGGAAATCGAAACGGCATAGGTGAGAGACTTGCGGCTATTCTAGATTGCAAACGGGGCTCGCTTCCAATCAAATATTTGGGAATACCGCTGAAGAAGGGCAATATTCCGAAGGAAGACTGGTACCACATTATCACCAAGATAGAACACAGAATTGCAGGATGGCAAGCGAAGCTACTCTCACAAGGAGGGAGGCTAACCCTTGTAAACTCTGTGCTCTCGAATCTCCCCCTCTATTACTTCTTCGTCTTCAGAGCCCCTGTTTGGGCCCTCCGAAGAATCGATTCACTGCGAAGAGCCTTCTTTTGGAAAGGAAGCAGCTCCGTGTCGGGGGGGCAACTGTCTGGTCAGCTGGAAAACGATTTGCAGAAGCAGAAGGGACGGGGGTCTAGGGGTCATGAACTTGCAGAACATGAACACCGCTCTGCTGGTAAAGTGGTGGTGGAGATACTTCTCAACAGAGGTGACCCCCTGGCGATCTCTGCTCAAAGGAATCTACTATCTTCGCAGAAGACCCCTGCTCGAAGGGGCATCGTTCAAACCCTACTCCCAGTGGTGGAGTGTGCTAGCAACGAGGGAGCTCTTCAAATGTGGCACGACCCACTCGGTAGGAGATGGAGAACTGACAAACTTCTGGTCGGATATCTGGATAGGGACTTCACCTCTATCGACCCAATTTCCTAGTATCTTCAGTTTGGCACGCAACAAGAACTTACGGGTGAGGGAATGCTTAGGACAAAATGGCTGGAACTGGGGGAAAATTTTGGAGGGTATCGGGTCTGAACCCAGTGGTCTCGAAGTTTTAATTCAAACTTGAAGGACACCGACCCTAGCCTGTCCCTTACTAGCAACAAAGACGCATTCCTCTGGCGCTGGACCAAATATAAAACCTTCTCAGTCAAGTCGATGTACTGCTTCTTACAAGATAGCGAGGAAGTTGACTCCCGATTCGGCAAACTCTGGAGCATCAAGATACCGCTGAAAGTAAAAATCTTTGTCTGGCTAGTTCTTAGAAGAAGGGTTCTGACCAAGGACATCCTTCAGAAAAGAAACTGGAGTGGACCCAGTTGTTGTCTACTGCTTAGGTCCAGAAGAAACTGCGGACCACCTCTTTGTTTCCTGTACCTCCGCTAAAGCGCTACTGGAGGGATTGCTGCCAAACAAACTGGAGGTCCGCAACGGTACAACCATGGACAAGCTCTGGGATGCTAACGGCCACAAAAAGGGTGCAATGGGAAAAAGGGTGCTAATCACCATCGCGGCCACCTGGTGGACCATTTGGTTGGAGAGAAATAGAAGGTCTTTTGACAACTAGAAACGTTGCCTCGGAGCTTTACTAGAGGAAATTAGGATTTGCCGCTCGAACTGGACCAGATTCTGTGCCTAATTTTTTTTTTTTTTCTTTTTGTTTGGGCCTGGATGCTCCACTGCAGAAACCGGCTGCCCAGTTGCTAAGTTCACTTTCATCATGAATGAAGCGGCAGCATGCTGCCTTTATCTCAAAAAAAAAAAACTTTTAATTTTTTTTTTATTTATCTTTTATTTTTTAGAATTTTAAAAATTATATAATATAAATCCAAGAAAATTAATTTTTTTAAAATTTTTATGAAAAATTTGCAAGTTCATCCAAGAAAATTAATTTTTCTTAAATTTAAATAAGAAAACTTGTGCAATTTATTTATAAAAATTTAACACTAAACCATATGACATATACATTAAGCAAATTTAAATATCAATTGATTCTATTTAGTTTTCGATTTTATTAGAATTCTTATATTTCTAAATCTAATAATAAAATTTTTAAAATTAAGAATATTTTAAATCTCGCACAAAATACTAAATCCGTACAAAAATATTAAAAATGGACCATATAATGAATAAATCAAGTGGATATATTCTCAGATTATTGTAAATTGTTAATAAAAATTTGTATAATTTCATATTTTTTACAAAAGAAACTTTACAAGTTAAATATATTCTAGATGTATGCAAAAAAAAATTTAAGTTGTAAATTTCTTGACTTACCTAATAAGTAGATCTTCGATTTTACTATTTCTTTACTTTTTCTTTTAAGGTTGAAGTGATCAAAAAATAATAAGAGATTGAAAGGAAAAAATTTAAAAAAAATTATAAGAAAAAAGGAAAGAAAAAAATAGAAAGAAGAAAAAATAGAGTAAGAGATGTGAGAGGAAAGAAAAGTAAGCGCAGAATAGAAAAAAATGTAGAAGTGAAAAGAAAAAAATAGATGAGAGAGGGATAAAGATCTATGCAAGAAATCAAAAAATACAAAAGGTCGAAGTAAAAAAAATAAAATAAAAATAGTATGCCTTTGTGGGCACGCAGCAGCACATACCGTGATACTCTCTGGGTATCGCTGTCTCGTTCGATACTCAAAGAGTATCGCGGCACAGAAGGACCAAGAGAGACCCCCCTGTACCGTGCCGCCTAATTGGTGGCATGATACGTATCGCTCCGTGCCATAAGGCATGGATGGATACTTAATTTCTTGAATTAAACAATTTTTTCATGTGAATTGAAGCTCTCACAGGATATTTTTCAAAAACACCTTGTCAAGATGGTTTTTGACTGGATCATAGTTTTCATCACGGCCTTGGTCAGCACACGAGTGAACAACAAACTGAAACGGGCACGTAAGGACAAGGATGACACTGATTTTGTTCCCCTGGAAGATTCGGAGACGGAATCCGAAGAATGGGAACAAATAACTGAAGCAGTAGCAAAGGGAAAATCTCCTTCAACCCCTGCTTCAACGAAAGCAAAGTCGCCAGCAACTACAGCTGAGAAAGGAAAAGCTCCTATGGAACCTGGCCTTTCTATGAAGAAGAAAAGTGTTGCACGAAAGAAGACAAGAGCTGGTGGAATTCACATCGAGGAGCCACTTGCGAGTGTGCCACCTCCACCTGTCGAGAATGTTGTGCATATCGATTCTAAAAGGATGAAAGCTTTTGAGAATAGGGAATGCATTGGTCAGAGACACGTCAATGTTGGAAACTTGCGAGACAGATCGACGGCTTTTGGACGTCTATTTGATCAAGCCGGGTTATCTCCGATTTGCAAGTTCCCTGAGACAACAAGTTATTGCATTCACTTTGTTAGAACTTTTTATCTTTTGTGCTAACAAGCTTCAGGACATTGAGGGCGGACCAATAGAGTTTCGAACAACGGTCCGGAACACTCCTTTGATGATTGCTCCTCAGTTAATTGGAGAAGTGTTGGGAATGAAGGCTCAACTAGATGGAACTCATTACATGAAGGGTCAGATTATGACCACTACTGTTTGGAGGATGGTAGTTGATGGAATTTGCATGCCCGATACAAGGTCAGCCGGGAATTCGGTATTTTCAAAGGAACTCCGACCAGAGTATTGGTTCTTGAACTTTATTATGTGCTACAATATCTTACCAAACATGCAAACTAAAGTCCTAAGATGGGATAGAATGCTATTTTTGTATCTTCTGGGACATCCATCTGCCGCTGAGGGTATGAACATTAATATTCCTTATATCATTTGGAATATGATGGCTCGCTACGTGGAGCATCTTCATCAGACGGAGCGACTTCTGTTTCCTATGATAATTATGTGGATTTTTCGAAAATTTGATATTGACACTCGATTTTCGAGTTACATGCATAGTCTGGGAACGATTAACGATTCAACTGTTGTGAAGTCACTCCCGCGACAACCTGATGATACACCAACCCCTCCAAGAAGCAAGAGACATTCAACTTCCTCCCCAATGCCAGCACAACCAGCACCAGCAACAGCTTCAGGACCTGCAGTATTTGATACTTCGGAGGATGATGCCTCCGTCACATCTATCTATCGTGAACAACAGCGATTGTCATCTGAGCAGGAGAGTATATCTCTAGATCTTCAGCGGATCACGAAGGACCAACATGATCTGAAGAGAGTACTCAAAGCTCACCAAATTGGTAAAGAAAATATTTGACAAGCTTGGTTGTTGTACCTCCGACGACGACGACACCGATTCAGATTGATCTTTTTAAGTCTTTTTCAGTTTTCAGTATTTTTGTGTTCTCTGACAAGTTTTTTTTCTCTTGCATACATTTGATTTTACCTGCATCCGCATTTTTCTTTCATGCATAAGGACTTTGGATCGTCTACCCCCATTCTTTATATATGGCTTTTTAGTGACAAAAAAAAGGAGATAAGAAGAGAAGAGATGAGACGAGATGAACTTGAACTGAGAGAACTTGATGAACATGCCATATTAATCTAACTATTCGACTAACTATTTTGTCATGTAAATATTCTAACTTATAACAAGTTGGTAAAACAAGTGACAGATATGATAGAACAAGTGACAGGTATGATCTGAAATTTTTGGAGAACGATTTTTTTTTTTTTTTTTTTTTTTTGTGAACTTGAACTTTTTGGAACTTTAACATTATTATTTGGAACTTTGATGATATTCTGAATTTGATTGATATGCGGATTTGAATGGTTATATTTGTGCATGTCTAATGTCAAGTTGAATGTAAACTCTCTGGTTGTTTATTGATTAAATTCTTGAGAAACTAATTAATTTTTCTGTCAAGAATTTTACTTTTGCAGAGAGTACAGAATTTGAAGACTCCTAGTTGTGTTTAAGTCTAGAGTTTGTATTAGGAGTTCATCTCTTATATTACATTTTATTTGGATCGTACATACGTATTTTTGTTGTTTGGTGATTGCAACAAAAATCTTTTTTTTTTTTTTTTTTGTGGATTGTATATTTTGTCACGAAACCATCAAAGAGTGAGATTGTTAAGAATTTTTGTGTTGGCGTATTTCGTGAAATTGTTTGAGTCTTGAAGATTGAAGATGAAGACTTGAAGAAAAAAAAACATCAATCTCAAGAAGAATGAATTCAAATTGTTCAGGTACATTCAATTAAATATTTTGGTGATTTGAATATATTCTTATAGATTAGAAACACTTGGAATATTTTTTATGGCATAAAAATAAAAAACTGGACATTTTTAGTGTTCAGGATCTGGATCAGACAGATCCAGTCCGGACCCCGAACATGGGTTGGTTCATGCGAATTTCCAGTGCGGATGAACCCGATTTCAGTCTGGACCCCGAACATTGTTTTTCTTATTTCGCATGAATCAGTTCGGATCAGACTTAATTCAGTTCGGACCCCGAACTGTTGTTTATGGAATTCAGTCCGGACCCCAAACTGTTGTTTCTGGAATTGTTTTTCTTGTCTATCTATGATTTTCAGTCCGGACCCCGAACTGTTGTTTATGGAATTCAGTCCGGACCCCAAACTGTTGTTTCTGGAATTGTTTTTCTTGTCTATCTATGATTTTCTAAGTATTCAGAATCACCAACACCAATAAACAAACAACGATTTCCGAAAGGAACATCGGCGCGTGGATTCGCATGGATTCACGAGGCCTTATGGATTCAAGGTGTATCGACTTCGTGGATTCGGAGTTAGGCGTGTTCGTGTGATCGACACATGCTATATTGGTGACGACCGTGGATTCAGTTAGACTTCGTGGATTCGAAGTTGGACGCAAATCGTGTGATCGAAGCGCGTTGAGGACTGCGGAGAAGATCTACTTGGAGCGTATGGAAAAGGTTGAGTCATAGGTTTGCATTATATCACCGTGTACGTGTTTTAATCTTAATGGATTTTTCCGTGTGATCGGTCCCGTGGTTTTTTACTCCTGGATTGGAGTTTTCCACGTAAAAATCTTGCGTATATTTTTTTATTTTCCGCATTGGGTTATTTTTACGCAACGATTTTGAAATTTTATTATTTACACCTATTCACCCACCTCTAGATGGTTTTTCCCCTATTTAGATCCTACAATAACATAACCCACAATATGTCGCCGACCTCCTTGGGCTCCGACGACACCACCCCAGCTAGTCTGGGAGCCACCGCCATACACCACCCCAGCCAGCCCCGGAGCCCCCCAAAGCCCGGGATCAAGCCTTGATCCTGAGTTGAGATGGTTCTGGCCGCAAGACTAGATCCAGCGCCGCCATTGTTCCCTACCATTGCTGTCGGCATCCATGGACCCTAGCTGTTATGCTCCGACCCGCATTCCGAATAGAAAATGCCTTGCGGGTGCGTACCCAGACTCATCGCACAGACAAAGTTTTCTTTGTCCGCCCAAAACGTCACAACTAGTACAATTCAATATGTTCCAACCCAGAACTAAATTCATACAAAAACTGTAAAAGGAAAAGACAAAACATAAACCACTAGCTATTACAAGCATTCTTCTCAAACATATAACACATTTACATTTTTCTTTTCTTCTTCCTTCTACAACCCAAAATATTATTACATTTTATTCTTTTATATTATATACCCATAGTTACACGCTGACGAAGGGTACTTCTATCTGGGTCTCAACATAATAGGGCACTATCTACTGAGCTACGCCCTTACCCAGCGCTACCACGCCGCTCATGAAAGGATCTGTAAAATATAGGAGTGAGAACTATAAAAATAATCCCTTGTGGATACAATCATCCAAGTGAGAAGCTCGGCCCACCAGATACAAAAGAGACACTAGAGCATATAGTAAATAATAATCTGCTGGAATATAAATCTATACTATATGTATTATGATCAAGGATTTAAGTATCCATCGGCACTTCCGTATCTACCGTGCCGTATCGTGCCAACAAGATACCGGCACGATACAGCTCCCGTGCCGATGGCACAGCTGAAAACCCTCTTTTCTTTAAATTACCAAGTAATTTTCTTAATAAAGTTCAAAAGATTTTATAACGATACATAATAAACAATTAAAAAAATTTGTGAAAATAATTATTTCATGCCATTATGTGTCGACACACATGCATTGTTGTGACTGACACTCATCGGCACCGCTCGGCATGCATCATACCGTACAGTGCCGGCAAGTTTTTGGCACGATCCCGTGCCACGACACTTAAATCCTTGGTATATACATATATACATATACATATATATACGTATATATATGTATATGTGTGTATATATATATGTATATGTGTGTGTGTATATATATATATATATATATATATATATATATATATATATATATATATATAATTGAGCTCGTATGCTTTTAAAAGTATAAAGTCATCGGTCCTTGTAGGTTTTTTGCCCTTAGACGATGGTGGGCCCATTAGGTTTAGTGGGTGGCTAGTGGAATAGCATGATCTAAGAGATGAAATTAGTCAAAGGGGTAGATCTAACGGTAGAAAACTTACAAGCACCAATTGCTTGGTGCTTGTACAAGCATAGTAGCCAGACTCTCTCTCTCTCTCTCTCTCTCTCTCTCTCTCTATATATATATATATATATATATATAACCACCGTAGCCAGACTCTATACATATATATATGTATACTACTATAGCCGGACTCTATACATATATATATGTATATATATATAGAGTCCGGCTACTATACTTTCTCGCTCTTTCTTTCTTTTCATTTCTTTTTAGTTCTTACATATATTTTTTTTTTTTTTCTTTTTTTATCGCTTAAGAAAGAGGCAAAGAAATTGGCAATTAAAGATCTACTTATTAGGTAAGCATAAAATGTTATAATTTAAATTTTTATTTAGAATTTTTGAATATTTCATAATTATAAAGCTCTTTTTTTTAAAGAAATATAAAATTAGTCATTTTTTATTTATAGTCTATAAAAAGTTGAAAATAGATCTACTTAATTTAATTATCATACGATCCTTATTATAGTTAATCTAATTATCATACGGTCCCTCGTGAAAACAATATAGATTAAACTTGTAAATGTTCATTAACCATTTGAGAAAAATTGTTCCTCTAATTTTATATTTTATGCTTTTTTTAATTCGAAGAAAAGAAAGATAAAATCAAAAGAATTTTAAAAATTAATCAATTCTCATAAGTTTTCTAAAAATTTTGATTATTTTCTTCAAATTTTTAGTAAATATTTTTTTTTAAAAAAATATATATATATATTGGTCTAATTGCGGTCCTATTTTGGTTGCTCTACTCATCATATGGTCTATTGTCGAATAAATATATGGATCTTGAAAAGTTTCGAGAAAAAATATAATTTTTTAAATTTTATATTTTATAATTTTTTAAATTCAAAAAAATGATAAAATCAAAATAATTTTCGAAGTTGATACATATGATTTTCTCATCATGTTGTTTATTTTCTTATTATTTTGAATGAATTTTAGAATAGTAGTTTTTATGAAAAAAAATTGTGTAGATCATAATGCCACTTAAGATAATAGAAGATTATGGTTGATATGGACAAATGGTTGGTAGGAACAAACTTCATTGGAAGTGTAATTACTATAATATGGTCGGAATGGGTGGAGGTGTCACCCGCCTAAACAAACATATCAGTGGAAGTTTTTTTGAAGTAGCTAAAGTTCCTTAGGAGATAAAACATGCAATGAAAATTGAGTTAGAATCTCCAAAGATAGCAAAAACGAAAACGAGGGATAATCGAGATGAACTAAATAAACTAGCGGCTGAGTATCTCTATGTTGACCCATTTGAAGGTACAGGTAATGCATTTGATATTGATACTAGAGCTGCCATGGAAGTATCTTTACAGAAAAAATGGAAGCAAGATGAAGTCCAACGACATAGAGCACAATTTACGACCTCTCAGTTTGATGTCAGTGGTGGGTCTGGGTCTGGCTCTGCACCATCAGGTTTATCTCGAAGTGGTTCTGTTGGTCGCATGTTCGATAGATTAAAAAAACATACTATAGGAAAAAGTGGAAAAGCTCCAAATATTATAGATATAAACCCAATGGCATTTCCTAGCCCAGATGCTCAACAACAACGCATAGATACTGTAGTGCACCGACTCCACGAAATAGCGAAGTACGGCGAAAATACTTGTAACACATTTAAAATGTAATTACAAGTGAGTTTGAAGCGTTTCGGATCAACGCGAAAGCCTTCGGATCGAAAAGTGAGTTGGCGAGGAAAGAATTGGAGTCATAAATCTTAAAGCTCCATGTTTAAATTGTGTTACGGAACTTCCTCATTGTGTTCGGGGACTCCCCCTTGAGTACCGGAACCAAAGGAGAAGAACCAAAGTGTGAAACTCATGAATTTCATTGTGTTCCGGAACTCCCCTTTGAGTACCGGAACCAAAGGAGAAAGACTTAGGTTGAAAAGGCTGCAGTTGTGCTGTGTTCGGGTACACTTATTGTGTACCGAAACTGCGTGAGGAACCCAGGTGTGGAGCTTTCGAGTTTTGAGGAACTTGAAGGTGTACCGGAACCCAAACCTCTGTGTACCGGTACTCAATACTCAATGTTAAAATGCTGAAGTCCTGAGTCCCCGTGTTCCGGTACTCAAGGTGAGTACCGGTACTCAATGTCCTGAAATTCTAGACAGTGCAGGAAATTCATTTTTTGAGCAGGGGCATTTTCGTAAATTCACGATGGCCTGCAAACTCACCTACCTCCGAACACTATTGCAGAGCTCTCTCTCCCTATTTGAAACTCTCTCTCCCTCTCTCTCCCTGTTCGAACAAGAGAAAGGAAAAGAGAAGAAGGGAAGAAAGAAGAAGAAGAAGAAGAAGAAGAAGAGAAGCAGCAACAGCAAGGTGGAGGACTTGGCTGTGGCTTCTTGTGCACCTTGGAGCCTTGGAGGAACTTGAAGAGAACCTCAAGGAGTCCTCCAAAGTGAACTCCAACCTCTCTTTTGCTTCCCATTGGGTCAAGAAACATCAAAAGAGGTGAGTAAAGAAAAATCTAGGGTTCCATTTTTGGGATTTTTCTTGGGTTCAAGAGCATTGGAAAACCTCTCAAATAGGGTTTTCCACTGTTTTTGGGGATTTTTCAAGGAAGTAAAGAGATCAAATGTCTCTTTTATTATGGGTACCTCAAAATGAGGGATTCCTACTCTTTTTTTTTTCTTTGGTCAAAGAACCTATCCAAGAGGCAAGAGTAAAACCTAGGGTTACTCTTGTTATGTTTTCATAGGATTAATAAATCATGTGAATGATTCCTTTAAGCTTTTATTTCATTTTGGGGCTTCCTTGTGGACATATTATAATGCAATTAGATGCATATCTAGGGGTTTTATTGCAATTGGTCCATGCGGGCTGCCTCGAGTAGCGTGAACCCATAGTGCGGAACCTCTGCACTGATTGTCCAAGGTCCAAAGGACTTCATAAAGTGTAAATTGGATTTAGGTGCGATTATTGGCAAAATCGTCAATTGATCGCAGTTTCGGTTTAGGATTTTGCGTTCAATCAAACGTGAATGCTCGGTGTTTGTTGCCGAGCCTTGTTGGCTAGCTACCCTCGTTGTCTCGTGTGCCCGGAGACCGCGGGAGGGTGGCGAAGGGTTCCAGAGCTAAAATCGGCATTTCCCAGGAATCTAGTATAACGTAGTTTTAATTAAATGCACCTATTAGCGTTATTTTAATATGTTGTTGTCTGGGCACCTAAATCGATGCGTTTCGGGGCAGCAAGTGGTTTACGGTGTGGATTGGTACCTTTCGAGCACTTTCTGGGTTTCGAAAGTGTTTCGATGTGTTTTTGAAAATTTCCGGCTGATTTCAGGAATCAGTAAAAGGAATCGATTTCCTGATGGTTTCAGGATGTAAGATTTGTGACTCTGGGTCACTTAGGGTTAGTCTTGTTTTGTGAAGTGGTTTATTTTGGGAAGCGGTTTATGACTCCGTGGATCTTTAGAAGGTCTGGTCGACAGTCAGGAGCACCTTCAGAGCTATATACCTCGTCAAATTTAGGTAGATGTTTCGATCCGAAGTCGGTACAGTAGTGTTAGCTCAGTGACATTCCTTCCCTTTTTTCCCGTTTCTTTGATTACACACGTTGCATGTTGAGCACTTGATCACCACTTGACTTCGCATTTGTTTGCTCTCCTCTTGCCCTTGATTATGTTCATCATGACTTAGTAGTAGAACGGTACTTATTTGGACTTCATGACATGACTAGATTGACCTAATTAGTCGGATTACATATCTGTAAAATTCGATGACCTAATTGGTCGGTATTACATATATGTGAGATTTGGTGACCTGATTGGTCGATATTTTTCCTTGTGGATCACGTGTCGGCTACTTGCCGATGGTTTGGCTACTGATTATATTGTATCGATCGCGACAGCTCGTGTGCATTTTACGTACACCAGCAGTTTGGCCACTACAATAGTATTCTTTTCCGAAAAAGTAGTCGTACTTCCTACCCGTGAGCCCTATGTAGCATAATGCTAAGGCCATATGCCAGGTTGAGCAGAGTGTGGCATTGCCTGAGATTTTTAAACCAACATGACAATTGATTAGGCATATTTGGACTATCTATCTGGTTGACGCATACTTCTAGATTACAGTAGAGGTTGTTGTACATTTGTTCTTCATTTCTTTTCAGTTCATATTTGCTATTGTATTCATTATAATTATACTATGCCTTATTATCTATCGTTTGTCGGTGAGTGCAGCTTGCTTTCGTCGACTTGCGGTACCCACTGGAAAACCTCTTATTGGTTTGTCAGGTGACGTAGGCGGTGAGGTTCGGTATAGCTAGTGAGCTCTAGTGTCCCGTGCCTATTCATTGACTGATTCCGGTTATTTCATTCTTTACCTTTTTTGGTTTCGTGGTTCCGTTAATTGGATGATTATTTTTTATTTTAATAAATTATGGCTTTGATTTATGTTTTATTTTAAAAAGGCTTTCTACCCCTCGTGGTAGCTGGTTTTTCAAAAAAAAGGCCGAGTTTCCGAGTGGGAAACAGTTTTCAAAATGGTTTTCCAGTTTTATCGTAAATCCTAGGTTTAAAAAAAAAGTTTCCAGGTAGGAAACACTTTCAAATGGTAGAAGGCTTTCATGACCGGTGCATTGAGCATTCTGTATGATTTGAATATTATTTGGTGAGTGAAAGTTACTGATTGTGGAATATAACAGATGGTGTGCCGTACAAATACAGGAGAAACTCTGCCTGTGTGACTAGATAAATTCCTGTGTTTGAAGCGGGTTTGTCCGTCCCGTGGCCAAAGTTGCATTTAAAAAAAAAAAATTGGCCATTTTTTGCTGACTCTGTTTTCAAACTTCTACCCTTTTCTAAAAAGACTTTACGAAAAGGATCTTGGGGCATGACAATTTCTATGACCAACTAAGAAAGGAGAATCAATATATATGGACCGAAATGTACTGGTCTATTTAATTATACAAAAACCAAAAGAATGAATATAATTCAGGAAGGCAAGAAAAAATGCACCATATTTATTAACCAGATATTTTATGATGTCATCTGATTCATACATCGCCACGCCTGTGTTTGGGTCCACCTACAATGGAGTTATCAGCATTAAACACCATAAAAGTAAAGGATACAAATATCTATAACAATTATAAGCTGAAGAGAATTATTTGTTCCTATTTGTTCCATTCATTTCTTGATGGGAATAGAAAAGTTTTAATGTTGAAAAATATATTCAGGTATCCTTGTTTGGCTCTTCCTATATACAAAAATAAACGCAAGGTATCGACTCATACATAGCCATGCCTGTGGTTGGTTCCACCTGCAATGGTTATGAGCATTGAAAACTATAGAAGTGAAAGAATACAAATATCTATAACAATTACAAGCTGAAGAGAATTATTTGTTCTTATTTCTTTTTGCTCCATTCAATTCTCAATGGGAATAGAGAAGTTTTACTGTTAAAAAAATATAGTCAGGTATCCTTATTGAGTCTTCCTATATAAAGAAACAAATGCATGTTATGCTGTCCCAAAACATTATTTCACAATAAATAAATGCAAAAGAGCAACAATCTCCCATTGGAAGTTTGCATAAGACAAACAGACATCAAAGGAAATGCAGTTGTATTAAGAAAACATCAAAAAATAACCTGCTAATTACTCAACATTTTGCTTATAGGGTAGGAGAACTAAATGGCATCTTCATATTTGCTCTCAGAAATATCATAAAAGTACCATGTAGGGAAATTGTTGTTTTCCACCCATCTGTAAGACTTTAGGACGAAAATTCGGGCCATTTCTTGGGCAAGGATAGAACAAGACATCCAGATCCAATATGCTTACAATCTCCCTCACCTGTAAAATTTATATGCTACCTTTAAAATAGAAAAATTTATAATAGATAAAAGTCAAAATAAGATGGATAAAGGGCATAACAAAAATGACAAAATATATAGATGTGGAGACCCGAATCCTGGCCGACGAATTGTCTTCATTGTCAACAGCATGACAACACCTATTTCGAATGTCGGGATCAGTCGAAGACGTTTGCCGCAAAATAGACGCAAAAAAGGGACTCGGAGAGCAATTTTGGGCCAGAACTACTGTTTTGGTAGATTCAGGCGCACGAACAAGGGAGTCCGGGCGCCCGGTCTTGCGCGGTTAACTGTTGACTGAGTGGAGGCAATTCGAGTGGTTGTGTGTGGGCGTCCGGATCTTCGGGGACAACCCGAAAGTGTTTTGGACCACCAATCTCGCGCGTATCGCCTCAGCGTGACACGTGGCAACATGTTCCTGTTTGGCAGAGTGGATTTGAGGTTTCGGGCGCATTATTTCGAGCGCCCGGTTGGTTTCGGACGCGAGCGCCGGGCAACAGACCTTCTTTGCTGGATTCTGATGATTCGGGCGCTCTTGGAGATTTCGGGCGCCCTAATCTGTATTTTGGCTGTGCAGACAGCAGGTTGTTATCTTGATCCAAGGGTTCATTTTACACCATAGTTTCAGCTATAAATTGAGTCCTACACTCCTGGTAAGATTTTTTCTCTCCTCCCTCCTCAGAAGTGAGCTTTTGGCTAAGTTTTGAGCCATCTTCTCCATCATCTTCCTCCATTGATGACCTTGAAGCTCTCCAACAGCTCCTCGCAGCAGCAACCACTTGGCTTCCTCTTCTTCCCCTGAGCTCTAGGAGTGGAATCTTCGCTTGAAACTTCTTAGGAGGCTTCTTCTCTGAGGGAACTCGAAGTTTGGAGCTGGTAGAACGCCTCATTTCATCCATATATCAGGTATTTAAGGATTTCTTGAAGCTCTTGTGTTCATGTTGAGATTGTTGGACATGTAGAGGTTTTAATGGAATTTCTTTAGTTTTCTCTCTTTAAGCGAGATTTGAAGTGGATGGGGATATTCTTGACTTCATTTTGAGCAAGTGGTGACTTTGTTTTAGAGACTTAGAAGGTATGTTGTAGGTGAAACATGGATTTTCTTACGCTCAACAAGCAAAAAATCTGCATGCTGGATTTTTGGTGTTCTTGAGCATTTAATCACCTATAGATGCAATTTCATGGCATTTATTGAATTTTTATGATAGATTAAAAGCTTGGATACATTCTCAGAGTTGTAGTGAGCATCTTCTTTATTGGTTTCACCTTGTGATTTTGCTGAATTTGAGCCCCCCAACTTGGAGAACTCAGCAGGATAGAGATTTTTGCAGTTTTCTTTGGCAGCATTGTGAAGATTGGCTTTTTCCTTTGGATTGGGACTTGGTGGCTGTAATTCAAAGGTTCTTGGGTGTTCCTAGGGTTGAAAGGAATCTAGGAATTAAGTTTGAGCCAACCAATTGAGGTATGTATCGCTGAATCTTCATTTTCGCCAATCGTTTGTCGTTTGCTGGAATTTCTGGGCTAAAATTGATAGAATTTTATTTCGGCTCGATCCGACAGGGATCTCTAGGACTTTAGTGATCTGTTTGAAGGTTTGGGACTTGAGGCGAGTGCTCGTCTAGTTTCAGCTCGATCAGAGGCCGGATCGACGCGTTTCAGATCGGTTTATTGAGTACATCGAAACTTGTCCTGCACATTGAGTTTGCCAAATTCCAGCATAAGATGTATATGATTCCCTGTTATAAATTCTTGACTAAATCATTCTTAAACATGTTGATCGATAACATAACTAAACCTATCTTGTTTGGGACATTTGCATGAGTTGTATGGCCATCTAGATAGGTTATTTCTATCTTTTCTTACACTATCTTGTTTGGAATTGAACCTAGGAGAAATCCCTTTTCTTTTCTCGCATTGTGGTTCATGTTAGCTCTAGGTTTGGGAGCATGGGTTAGAGATAGTGTGATTGTTCTCGAGTCGGGGTGGGACAGCACCGGATTGTTGGACTCTTGTGATATTCGGTAGCCGTGGATTTTGGACGGCTGGACCGAGTAGTGGTTATGCATCAGTTTTGGGCCAGGATTCCATCAGTGGTTAGGGTCATCCACTTTGGTAATGAGTTTAACTTTAGCCTGCTACATACTCGACCTGGTTACTTTCCTCGAGTGGGTCGCTCCTCTCGAGTGTCACTCCGGAGATAGGAAGCTTGATTTGCTTTAGGTATGAATCCACGTCGGCGATCCACGGGTTGTTAGTGTGATCAGATGTGATGCTAGTGCAGGCGGGACTGGGCCTCGTGCCGATAGGTTGATTAGGTTATTATCAACAGTATTGTAATTAATACATACATCCCTTTTACACTGTTCATTTACATCATTTGAGGCATAGTAGTGGTAGATTTATATTTCAGCATTTTACTTTTTTCTGTTCATACTGCTCTTTTCTATTTCTTGCCTTTGGTAGACTTGGTGGATAAGTCGGAGTTCTCAATGACATGCCCACTGAGGACTACTGGTTTTTAGTAGTTCTCACGCCCCTGTTGGTCCACTTTTTGCATAGTCCTCTGTGTTTGTAGCAGACACAGCGGACCGAGGTAAGGGGATCGCAGGCTAGATAGATCTCCTTCTAGTTTCTTTTTGTTGAGGGTTGTAGCTGTGGTCCCTATGTTGTTTTAGCTTTTCAGACTACTGTACTTTTGGGCTTAACTTTTTGTCAGCTGGTTGTATTTATTATTTACTTTTGAGAGATGTATTTTGTATCTTGGAGTTTTATTGTAAAGTTTTAGTATGATAATTATCTTTTAGTTCAGCTCTGTTTTACTAGGTTGTTTGGTTCTTTATACTTGAGCAGGTTACTGACGCTTCGTGTGCGCGGGCCTTCCTGTGTATATGGTGGATCTGTTGGCAGGCTCGGATTCTGGTTTACCCCCGGGACGTGACAGCAGATCTTTAAAATTATATGATAAATACGTCAACATGTGATGAATACAACGCCATAACAACAATGACAAAAACCAACCTGAAACCTCTAGATCAAAGATGAGTAAAATCTCCCTTATTGTACAAGTTTTATTCGAGGAATAACTCAACTATAGAAAGACACAGCATGCAAAAAAAGAAAAAAAATCAAGACCAAAAATGCAGAGAAATACCAAGCAATTGGATTATTAGTTTCACAATATATTAGAGTACTTAAACCACTTTAAAAAGGAAGTAAAAAATATACTATGAAAAATTGACATTAGGAACTCATATTTTAAAGATCCAAGAAATAGGATTACCTTTCGACAAAATGGACAACTGAATTATATTGTTCGTCCGAAGCAATTCATGCATAAAGAAAGAGAAGTGTAATCAGTAGGTATTTATCACAAAAGCATGATGACCAATACATTTTCAATTAAAAATTACACAGATAGACGTCCGTACACAAATTCTATACCAAGTGAGTTGATAAAACATGCAGAGTATACAGTACCTCTCAAATTCATAAATTTCGAGTGGCTTCTCTGGGCGAGGGCCTAATTTTGATGTCTCTTTCAGCGTCAGACCTATTGTTGAGAGGCAGAAGTCAACATTCCAAGTAAGATTAAGCTACTTACTGGACTAATTAAGATATATAAAACATGGGCAAACACACACAAACAACTTCTGCACTTTACCCTCTTTTTCAATCTGCCCCTAGAGTTTTTAAGCAGCTGCAATACCAGCTTGCACTTTATTCGTCTCAAGTTTGGAAGTTTGGGATAACTACCAAATTCACATACAAAATTTCCATGGAAACAAGTTGATATATGTGTGGTGAAGAAGACAGTTTGTTGTCGTATTCATTTTATATGATTCTTTTACAGAAGGTCTAATCATCCTCATCCATCATTTCCTTTAAGTTTTGCGTGCGAGTTAAACAATTATCAGAATTGTAATACCTCGAACTATCTTGTGTTTCTTTTTTTAATCCTTTTGAATAAATTAGTTGTTGAGGGGTTTATTTAGCGGGGTTTCTTGGGTTCAGTGTCGGTGCGTGCGGGTATTTTTCGGTGTTAGAGCTCGAAAAAAGGGGAACGGAAAAGCGGTCGGATCTGGGATCGGATTTGCGGATCTCCGGGAATGGGATTTTGAAGGTTTCGGTACTTTGGGGTGCACCGGAATCCGTGCCGCGTGATCGGCACGCTTTTCGAGGAGATGGGAATATTTTTGTTATATCTGCCGAATAAGGGTTTTATTTTGTACGTACGAGAGAAATAAATATTTAATTTTTACTTTTCAAGAAAGCGGAAACCCTAGTTCGGAGAGAAAAGAGAGCGATTCTTCATCTCCTTGGATCACCGTGCCGGAGGCGGGAGCAGAACCAGATTTTCTTTTCTTCTACCGCGAGGATCGAAATCGGGTCGTCTTCCCCGTTAGTGTAAGGTTAGCTGTTCCTTCTCCTTCGCGTTTTCCTTTTGGTCTTCTTCGTTCCGCATTTTCGGGGCTTTCGGGATTTTCGGGGTTTCCGAGGTTCGCGTTTTGGGGTTTTGCCGCCGCTACCGCCGTACTGCCCGGGCGCACGCTCCACACGCGCCACGGAGGGGCCGCACCGCTTGCGGCACGCCCGCGCGGGACCGCACCTCTTGCAGCGCACCCGCGCGGGACCGCCCCCCGCGCGGGGCCGCACCGCAAGCGGCGCGCCCGAGCGGGGCTGCCGCCGCGCGGGGCCGCACAGCGTGCGGCGCGCCCGCGCGGGACTGCCGCACCGCATGCGGCGCGCCGTGCAGGGGCGAGCGCCGCCGCCGCCGCTCAGTTTCGCCTTTTCTTGTGCGCTTTCGGGACCGTTGTTTTTACGGGCAAGTCGAGTCTTACCGTTACTTCTGTTGGGGACTTTTTAGATCCGGGAATCGTCCGAGGGCGCGGGTCAATTTCTAGTGCTTCGTTCGGCACGATTTGAGGTGGGTACCTTTTTCTTGCAGTTTGGAGTATGATATCATATGTAATACATAAGAGTAAAGTAGATGTGCTAATAATTTTTGACTAACTCCTTTGTATGAGTACCCCTATTATTACACATGGATTTCAGTCATTATGCTCATAGTTGCTTGCACGCACACCAGCGGTTTGGCCACCGCATCAGTATACTTTTTCGGAAATGTGGTACGTTGACCCGTGTACCCCACAAGGTGCCGTAGTGGGGACCCCTCGCGGTTACTTAAGGTGCCGCACAAGTGCCGTGGAGGGGTTAGAAGTAACAAGGTGAGAGCAAGGTGTTTTCGTTTGCATGCACTAATCGTTTTACAGGAGGGTTACCGTTGATTGTTGCGGAGGAGTGTGGATGCTCTGATTTTCGGTTTGCTTTATTTTCAGTATTTATAATATTTTGCACATCTTACTTTTACCTCTTACTCTTTGTGTCACTGACTTTCCACTCGGTGACAGGTTCGGTCAGAGGTGGGGTCCGGGACGACAGAGAGGCAGCGACCAGAGGGAGTTAGCCCCGTTAGGGTGGGCGACCTCTCCGTTAGTTCATCTTGATTATTTTCGGTTAGTTAGCTTTGTGTGTGTGGTACTTATTCGTGGATGGTGTGGATGTTGGAAAGCTTGCGATGATCGGTTCTTTTCCTTTGCACTTATTTTGAGGACGGCCAATTTCAAATAAAAAAAAAGGTTTGCGAAAATTGTTTTAAAAAGAATACGTGCCGTGTGGGCACTGTTTTATAAACCTGTGGATTTATCCTTTCAAAGATGTAGGTGGCCGTCTTGGTTATTGCATATAATGATATTTTTTTCCCTTAACTTCTTGACTGGTATGGTTAAAGTGCGTTTTATGCTTGCAACGCCGTGCATATACAAAGGAGACTTCGTCCGTTGGCGGGATGAATTTGTATATGTGGCGGATCTGGGCACGTACCGGTGGGTGGGAATGTTTCAAAAAAAAAAATAATACTTCCACATTTTCCGCCTATTTAAACCCCCGGGGCGTGACAAGAATACATGGGGGCCTATTTGAGTGTTAAAATTGAGGCCTATTTGAGTGTTAAAATTGAAGCACTTAAAACTAAAGTGCAGTAATTGTGATAGGGGAGAAAGTGCTGGGCTAATTTTTGTAATTTAGCATAAAACTTCGTACTTTTATAATCCAGACTCTAAGAAATTTAAAATTAATTCCTTGTCAAATCAGGTCTAATGTAAGTTTGGAGATTAAGTTGTATTCAGTGAAAATACTTGCTTCGCTTATCATTAAAATTTTACCATATATGAACAGAGTGTAGAAATTGCTCCAAAACCTGAAGTTTAATGGAGAGCTCAGTGAAAAGTGCAGCATAGAAAGTGAAAACACCTCTTAAAGTTCAGTGTAGAATAATGTAAGCCTAGTAAATTTTCTACAAAACTTTTTGTTCATTTCTTGTTTTGTAATTTTAAAAGAGAACAAAAAGAATCAATGATAAAATTACTTCAGAATACATCAATCCTTAGTCCATTAATGTTTCGGACAAAAAAATGTCATTCTCCAGAGTAATTGTAAAGAAAGGCAATTACCAAACAACAATAAACAAAAAATTCAAATACTACCTCCAATATTCATAGCATATTCACCCGATGGAATAGCATCTTCGGAGACAAATGATACAGAATATCTGCCATTATTGAAATAAGTAAGAGGCAAATTAGAATCCTTGCATACTACAATTTTGTTAATGAAATAATACAATGCATCAGTAATGGACATGTAAGTCTAGGTGATATCAAAGAGAATCCTCTTAGTTACAAAACTATAAGTCTACCTTTCTTAGTCCATCATGCCATTATTAAATTTTAGCTAAATTACAAAAATCAAAATTAAACATTACACCAGAACCAATTATCCCCCCTACACATTTCATTTGTTTTGATGTTTTTTGCTAGGATTTATAGCTAGATATTGAGCAACTGTTACAGTTATAACTTTTGTTTGGTTCTGATCTCATTTTGTTCTTTACTTTATCAATCCCTGCAATCAAGGGATTAGATTGGTGTAACTATCTATTTAAAATGCACCGGAATGAATAAGGATGAACTTGAAAGTGTATGACATTTTACATGGTATCAGAGTGAGATCTTGAGTTCAAATCCCAGTAGGCTCCTAAATTTATTCAAATTCAAGTTCATATCCTTGGCCTACTAAAATTAATGAATATAAATTTTTAAAACTTTAATGAATATAAATTATTAAAACGACATTCTATAGAAACTTAAACTTCTAAAGGTTCTTCAACAAGGTAATGGAATGACTGTATTATATCACGAGACATTTACCCTAGTTGCCAAGCTCACTAGTGTTTGCTGTCTTCTTTTTGTCGCTTCTATCAAGAAATAGTCTCTGTTGGAAAATCTTTTCTTATAAATTCTTTAAGCAAAATAATATTTTAAAGTGATTAAAATCCGAAATGTTCAAATCTGTATATACTTGCATGCAAATTACAATTATACTATTAATAAATAGAAGGATTAGATGAAGCCTGTGAGTCGAGGCGTGTAGATGCACTGTCCTAGAAGCAAGATTGCCCCTCCACGTGAGAGGTTCTGGCAATCACTCCTAACGATACAACGACCACTGTCCACCCCGTCGGCACCACTCCGAGATGGTGCAGAGCTAACCCGTCAACTTTCAGAGATCCAGCAAAAGTAAAGCTCAATGTAAAAGGCAAGTAGTAAAGCTCAGTGTAAGAGTATGTAAAGTTCAGTGTAAAACTATACTGTAAATCAGAAATAGCTCTTAAACTTAACCAAGAACACCCATGTATATATAGGATTCAAACCCACCTCGAGGTAGGGTCCAACGGCTAGATCTCGGGTTAGCCGTTGGACCTTATCGAGGAGGCCCTTAGGCAGCCCACCAGCCACTTCCCAAGGCAAGCCTCTTAGGTAGCCCGAGAAGACCCTTCCCAAGTCAAGGTTAAGCCAAGCAAAAATAAAAGAGAATCGGGTCAAGAACGCGCGCGCACTGCCGCTCGCCCCCCCCGACCCGGCCTGGCTCGTGCTCGTGTGTGTTTAGGAGAAGCCTCTACTCTCACTTTCTCCTAACTAATGCAAGCAATATAGTAGAAGTATATATATAGCTATCACATGTAATGAATTTCCGATGTGGGACTAAACATCACATTTGGTGAGCTAAAGCTTTGGGCTCCCAGGTAAAGCCTATTGATATTGGGCCACCCAGAAAGCCCATAGGCCAAATATAAGTTTTAAATCACCAAAAACTCAAATAAACTCTACCAGTCTCTTCATCAAGGGGATGTTAACAATGTGGAGAGTCATAATCAACTCTTTTTCTAGAAGTTGGGCCAGTGAGGCCAGATGTATTGTTTTAATCATGTTAAATGTAAAGTGAATTAGTGTGAACTATGCAGCTTCAACTATTTATGGAAGTTGCAAAGTCAACAATCCTATTTCCCCTGTCATAATTAAGCTACTACGTATAGGTAACTTTGGTTTTCATTTTGTGCAGCTCACTTGTAGGAGAGCGGAGAAGGATGAGCAGTTTTTTAAGGGGGGAGAGTACCGACTTGTGAGAGAGAAACTTGAAGAGAACAGAGAGAGAAAAGTGGAGAGAAATAGAAAGAAAAGTTTTATTAAAATTTTCTCTCCAATAGTGTATTAGTGAGTTTTTATTAATAGTTTCTTGTAAAAATTATAAAGTGCAGGGTGTGAGGCTAATGAGTTTTATATTAATAAAATATTAATTTTTTAGTTATCCCATATGCACCCAACTCAACAATGTGGTATCAGTAGGCAGTCAGAGATCAGCGTACAAGGAGATTTTTCTCGTGCATAGTCTGGGATTGTGAAGTTAGCAAGTTAGGGACTAGGCTTACTTGCCTAATTACCAAGGATTAAAGTGCCATGGCACGGGGGCGTGCCATTGTCCGCCTGGCACGGGCACGCTTCCGTGCCGACACATGGCACGCTTGTGTGCCGATGGATACGCATGACCTCCCAGTGGCACGCTCTGGCAAGTTTTTTTTAAAAAAAAATTATTCCTAATAAGTTTTTATAATATTGTTTTGAAATGTTTAGTCAAATATCTATGAATATTTGCTATATACTAACTATACTCACCAATTAACATACTGGTAACTTTTTTTATATATAAAGTACAACTATACCTCATAGAGAATAAAAATAATAATATAATAATAAAATTCATAAGTACAATAATTATTTAAATTTACATATTTATAAAGAGATGACTGCTTAATTCCACATAGATCGTCATGATTGATCATATGGCATATTGTAATCTGTAGATACAAGATTTATTTGACAATGTTGGTATGGATATTGCTGGTACTGTGAAAAAGTCATATATTGCTAGCAAGGAATAAAGTGCCGTGGCACGGGGGCGTGCCGTTGTCCGCCTGGCACGGTACGATACCGGCACGCTTCCGTGCCGACACGTGGCACGCTTGCTTGCCAGTGGATACGCATGACCTCTTAGTGGCACGCTCTGGCACGTTTTTTTTATAGTTTTTTTATTCCTAATAAACTTTTATAATGTTATTTTGAAAGATTTAGTCAAATAATTATGAATATTGACTATATATAGCTTACCATACTAATCAATTAATATAGTGGTAAGTTTTTTTAAATGTAAAAAAAAATTATACCTCATAGAGAATAGAAATTAAAATATAATAATAAAATTTACTAGTAAAATTCATTTAAGAAAGTTAGAAAAAGAACAACATACAGAAAAAGAACAACATGAGCAATAAATTATATGACAAATAAATTAAACAAATTTAAGTATCAATTGATTTAATTTAACTTTTAATTTTATTAGTATTTTTAATTTTTTAAATTAAAAAACAAAATCTTTAAAGTAAAAATTATTTTTATTGCAAATCTTATATAAAATACTAGATCTATCCAAAATAATTAAAAATTTAACTATATAATAATTAAATCAAGTATATCTATTTCAACTTTTTATAAACAACAGATAAAAAATTAAATAATTTTATATTATTTTAAAAAAAAAACTTTACAAATTAAAAATATTCAAATAAAAAAAAACTACGTGGGGATACAAAGGCCAATCCCCAAAAAAAAAAATCACAAAAAAAAAAAAAAAAAAATCGAATGAAGAACATAAGGACTTATCAAAAAAAAATCTACCAAAAAAAAAAGAAAAAGATGAGAGACACAAAACCCACCAAACAAATAAATAAATAAATCTTCAAAAGAAAAAAAAAAATCAAAACTACTTTGAGTGAGAGAGAGAGAGAGAGAGAGAGAGAGAGAGAGAGAGAGGAAGGAGGGGGCGGCATAAAAAAAAAAAAAAAAAAAAAAAAAAAACGGCACGGGCGGAACGTGCCGCACGTGCCGCCCGTGTCGCGCGATACCCACGAGGGTATCGAGCTGTCTCGCGCGATACCCTCACGGGTATCGTGGCACGAGGGGGTGTTGTGGCACCCCCCCCTGTACCGTGCCCCCTTACGTGCCGCCCGTGCCGCAGCGGCACGGGCGGCACTTGAAGCCCTGATTGCTAGTATATTTTATTATATTGTCGTACACCGATAATTTTTTTATTTTTTCTTTTTTAAAAAAATATTTATTCAAAATTTGAAGAAATTTTTTTTTCAAAATTTTTAGAAAACTTGTGAGAATTGATTAATTTTTAAAATTTTTTTGATTTTATCTTTCTTTTCTTCGAATTAAAAAAAAGCATAAAATATAAAATTAGAGGAACAATTTTTTTCAAATACTTAATTAACATTTGCAAGTTTAATCTATATTATTTTGACGAGGGACCGTATAATAATTAGATTAACTATAATAGGAACGTATGATAATTAAATTAAGTAGATCTATTTTCAACTTTTTATAAACTATAAATCAAGGATTTAAGTGCCGTGACACGGGATCGTGCCGAAAACTTGCCGGCACGGTACCGCACGGTGCGTGCCGAGCCGTGCCGATGAGTGCCGGTCACAAAAAATACATGCGTGCCGACACATAATGGCATGAAATATTTAATTTCTTTAGCAACAAAATTGTTTAATTGCTTATTATGTATCTTTATCAAATATTTTAAACTTTATTAAGAAAATTACTTAGTAATTTTAAGAAAAAAAATTTTTGAACTGTGCCATCGGCACGGGAGCTGTATCGTGCCGGTATCTTGTTGGCACGGTACGGCACGGTAGATACGGCCCGTGCCGATGGATACTTAAATCCTTGCTATAAATAAAAAATGACTAATTTTATATTTCTTTAAAAAAAGAGCTTTATAATTATAAAATATTAAAAATTCGAAATAAAAATTTAAATTGTGGCATTTTTACTTAATAAGTAGATTTTCGATTTGCGATTTCTTTGCCTCTTTCTTAAGCGATGAAAAAAGAAAAAAAAATTAAGAAGATATGTAAGAACTAAGAAGAAAAAAAGAAAGAAAGAAAGAGAGAGAGAGTAGAGATGATTTGCTGCGAGAGGGGGAGAGGAAAGAGGAGAGGGTAGAAAGAAAAAGGAAGGGAAAAAGGATTCCATTCACGGGTGAAAAGAAAAAGAGGAAAAAACAAAAACAAAAACAAAAACCAAGGTGGAAAGAGTTAAAAAACAAAAACAAAAAAATGGTACGGCCAAACAAAAAGTTAAAAAACCATAATAGTTGTGTTCATGAAAAAAAAAAAACAAAAAAAAAGAGGCCAGAACGGCACGGCACGATACCCCGTGGGTTTCGCCGAGACGGGAAGGGGGGAGGGGAGGAAGCTAAGCCCATACCGTGCCCCTATATCAGGGGTACGGTACATGCCGCGAGCGGCACGGGGCGGCACTTGATTCCTTGCTAATTACTAAGCAAACACCAAGTCATCATGGATAATCTTGCTAGTGCAATGAACAATATAAAAAATTTAACAAAGATAATCATGGTTATTAACAAACCTACATAAAGTCCTACAGATAGGGAGAGAAGTACCTATGGGAGGTTGTTGACAAAACAGCAATAAACGCACCATCGAAGGAAAATGCTAATGTGTTAATAAATGGTGCATCAAGGTTGGGAAGACAATGTGTGTGCTCAATACAACAATTGAGGAGGAGCAACTAGAAAACATATGGGAAGCTAACACATCCAAAGATTCATGAGATGCTCGCCCCACGCTATTATAAAGCAAAAATTAAGCCCAAATCCAACTCAAGAGTGAACTTATGACGATGTTGTCTGGAGATCTATGTATTAGCCAATATTTATGAAGATAATGTCTTTATTCCGAAAAAAATTTCAATTACATCCAAAAGAAAAAATTAATAAGCAGAGAATGAAAAAAATAATATTTCACAATATAAAACCCGGATATAACAGGTCTATTATTGTTTCTCAAAGTAGTCTATCTCAACCATCACTAGTGGAGTTCAAAAACCTGTTGGCTAAGCTAAAGGCCCTAGCTAAACAAATAGCAGGGGTCGCATTATAGAACGAAGAAGAGAGGTGCTCTTCAGCAATAAAAGAAAGAGCAAACAACATTCAAAGAGTTCTAAGCAAAGGAAACTCCCTAGAGAAAGTAATCTTTTAGGGGGAAGGGTAGAACAATTGGCGATCCAGCCACCAAAATCAAGATAATTGGTGATCCAAGGAGAACAAGCGACGAAATAATGATTGTTACAATTTTCGCAAATAAGAGTACTTTACTCTGAATACCAATTTTTGAAGAAACAAGTAGAACTAAGGAGAGCAATGCAAAGAGGACGATTGGAATACCTGTAGTGCACCGGCTTTCGCTAAAGTGGCAAAATGCGGATAAGTCACCCTGAACATGTTTAAAAACATAATAAAAATGAGATAGAACAAGTTTGGTTCGAAGAAAATCGGATTCGGATCAAAGTTAAGTCTGAAACGGGTGAAAACAGCCAAGTATGATGCTTCAGACATGTTTCAGACGCCCGGAGATGCCCTGCTGGCGCTTGGAGCACAGTAGCGGGCGCAAGCGCGGGCGCCCTGTCCATACTTTCGGATTTTGGTGCGCGCGGATTTTCGGACGCCCGGGGTGTCCTGTGGGCTCCCGAATGAACAGTGACGGGCGCAAGGTCAGGGTGCCCCGAACCGTCCGGAAGAACGGTGGCTCCAACGTTTCGAACGGCCGGATAGGGTCGCAGGCTCCCGAAACGTGCGAAGACTGGCGTGAGTTGGACAGTAATAGTGAATTTTTATGGGGGGGTCATTTCACACCCTCTGCTACAGCCACCCACCCCCTGACAAAAACACACTCTCTCTCTCTTTCTGACTCATCTCTCTCATTCTCTCCACCTCTCTCTCTCTCTCTCTCTCTCTCTGCGTTCGTTCCAGAGAAAAAGCAGCAGGAGCAGTAGCTTGAGAGCGAAGGGAGCCAGCAGTTGGGAGCTGGGTTTTGATCTCCAAAAGACTTAGAAAAGGGTGGGGAAGATCTTGAAAAGGATTTTGGGAGAAAAAAGGAACCTTTTCCCCTTCTCTTTTGCTTGGGAGCTCAAGAAAGGTATGTGAAAAAAATTTAGGGTTTCGAAATTTTTGAATTTTTATGGATTTAAAAGAGATGAAATGATCTCCTATAGGTTTTTATCCCACTTTTAGAGGATTTTGTGGTGATCCAAGAGATCAAGCCACCTTTTCTTCAAAGAGCATCCGAGGTGGGGGATTTCGCCAAAAATGGTTAACTCGTCTCTTTTCCATTGCTTCCTTTAATTTAGAAGCATGTTAGTAAGAGTAAATGTGTAGAGAACGCCTAAGCATTGAGTAATATAGGGTTTAGCCCTAAGTAGTATGTGTAAATAAAATCTAGAGATAGGTTGGACATGTGTGGCATAAACCTAGGAGAAAATCTAGGTTAAATCGAGTGGCATTTAACTTAGGGGAAAACCTAAGGTGAAAATGTAGAATTTCAATATAGAGTTATGAAACTCTAAGGTTAGAGTGTCATGGTTGGTGTCTTGGTGTCTTGGTGTCCTTGGTGACAATTAGTGATCCTAGAGTAAAGAATTTAGGGTGAATGTGCAAAAATTGAGTAAACAAAAAAACTCTAACCTAAATTGGTGTCCTTGGGACATCCTAGCTATCCTAGAGTAATAACCTAGGATAAAAAAAGAAAGTAAAAGAGAATGAAAATGGCAACTTCGGATTTGGGACTCGTAATTTGGAAAGTTTGCGCTGATGCCGACTCCTAGAGCACGGGCCCACTAGGCGAGGTACTTCCGAAAGGTTAAAAAGGTAAAAGGTAATGTAAATGCACCTTCGGATTTGAGGCTCGACATTTGGGGGTGAGCACGCATAGCGGCCCCTAGGGCATGGGCCCATCGGACGAGATACTTCCGGAAAGTTAAAAATAAAATCTATTACAAATGGCGCCTTCGAATTTGAGACTCGTTAATTAGGAGCATGACTCCTAGGGCACGGGCCCATCGGACGAGGTATTTCGAAAGGCTAAAAGTAAAAGAAAAAAAAGGTCACCGATTGTGGACTGGTTAGGTGTAACCCTTATAGCGGCATAGTGGCCGAGTTGTGGTGAGTTCTGGTATAGTGGCCTAGTGTGGCATGGCATGGTAGCATATTGCCATTGAGTATGGACTAATAGTGTAGTGATTTTCATATCAGCATACTAGTGTAGTATTTACAGCTTTCCTATTATCTTGCTACTATTGCTTCCATTAGACCAAGAGGTGTAGAACATGTTTCTCGGTGGATAAACCCACTGAAAACTATTCGTAGTTCTCACACTCCGTTGGTTTCCACCTTTTGCAAATCCAGGTACAGCCGGTGAGGCATACGAGAGGAGCAAGAGCCCAGCAGCATAGAGACCAAGAGGATCTAGTAGTATTATTACCCATTTTTTCTATTAGAGTGAACATTAAGTTGTATTTTTGTGAGGTTAAACAAAAGAAAATTGTAACTAATTGTTATATGGCAAATATTCATTCTAGCATTTCATTTCCGCTTTACTCAGTTGTATTTATGTTTAAAGTTGAATGTCCAGTTTAGTAGTAGTTTTACTCTGATATTGTATCTCGTTATACTCATTGTATTGTTTGAGATGTATGTTCCGCTCCTTTCGGGTATAGAGAGGCCATGCCCGATTGGCGGATCTGTTAGCGTGCCCGAACTGACCAAATAAACGGTCTCGGGGCGTGACAATACTGAAGCGTCTATTGCCATTGCTAACACTATTGGAGAAGAAGAAGAGATGGTAGCTTACACAGTCAAACAAGAAGAGAGTTGGCACTCCCTACAGTAATTACAAGAGCAATACACCATAACAAGCGCTAGATTCCTAACTTAGTCTATTCAAATTACATTGCAAGCGATAATGAGAAATTGCAGAGTTTATCAAAGTATGAAAGCAGTAAAGTACTAGTGACATCCAACAACTCGAGATTGTCGATCGCCCATATGGGCAAATTATTGATTGCATCTTGCTTTAGTGCAAAAGAGCTGCAACTGCAAGATGTCTACTATGTCTCTAGGACGAACAAGAATTTGTTGTGAGTATCACAATTAACAGATCTGAGCAACTGTGTTGGTTGATCCAAAGGACGTGAAAATATATATAAGAGTTCAAGTAATTGGAACACCATTCATGGAGGGACGATGAATTGAATCTGTTATGTGATGTCCACCAAGTCAGCTTATATGGAGAAGATTCAAAAGAATGAAAGCACAAATCTTTGGCTTTCTCACTTAGGACATGTTAGTTATCTCAAGTTGAATACGATGATGATGTTGAGACTGAACGGTCTTCCTCAACTTGAAGTGAAAGAAGATGCGATGTGCACTGAGTGCCAATATGGTACGGTGCATCAACTACCGTATATGGAGTCAAAGTTTCAAGAAAATGAGCTAATGGAATTGGTTCTCTCATATGGTTTCAGCCATGCGAAGTAACCTTCAATAAGCGGGCATGCGGTACATTGTGGCATTTATTGACGACCTTTTGATGCATTTCAGAGATAAGCCTTCTCCTATTTATTTTAGTTTTCTTTAGTTATAAGTTTTTCATAAGAATGCTTGCTTTTGATTGTTTAGTCGTTTTTAGATCGTTCGTAGTATCCCATCTGTTGATGCATGTGGGTTTTGAGAAGATTTCTAACTTCTCCATAATTATTTTGAATTATTCGGTAATTTTTAATGGGTTTTAAGAGCAGCTCAAGTTCAGATCAAGTCTAATCCTTTATTGCCTAATCAATTTCTTTCTAATTAGATTTAATTCTTACCTATTTGGTCTTTTGGTTCATATTTAATTATTTGGGGGCTCTATGTTTGGGTTTCATTCAATTAATACTTATAATCTATTAAACCATAGCCGGTCTAACTGATAACTAGATTGCTAAGCCTCTTTACCTATGTTATTCCTAGTTGAACTCAAGTTTGATCTATCATATAAATTGAGAACTTCAGCTGGTTTTTGGTATGGACAATTTGATATTGCTTCCTTATTGTTGGTTCTTTTGTTCCCTCCTCTTATATCGTTCCTACTTCGGACAATTTCCTTCTCTCTTCTAGCCTTGGATTAAGCCCTCCTCGTCTTCTTGTTGTTGTCTCTCAATTGGGTGCACTCCTCTTCTCCTACTACCTGGATTGGGCTTTCTTATTCCATACTCCTTCCTCTTGCTTTCGTTTATCAGCTGCTATCCTTGCTGCTATTCTTCTTAGATTTGAACGTTGTTAGTGGCTAATTGATGGTGATTTGGGATTAGAATTGTTTCATAGTACACTATAATTCGTCACAAATTCAAAAATATTATTTTCGGATGACTTTCTAAAGATAAAAAAAAAAGTCTTGAGGGCTCTAAGCACACCGGTTGGTTCCTTCGTTCCTTGATTTATTTATTTTCTTCTCAGTTTTTATCAGTATTGCGTCAGAACATTTACTTTACAGAATAATATCACTTTTATTTCAGTTATTGTATTCCCAACTACCTCACTTCTCAAGGTATGTATGAGTTTTCTTTATGAAAAATAAGTCAGAAACTTTGGCCAAATTCAAAAAAATTAAAAGCCAAAGTTGAAAATGAAGTTGGCAAGAGATTTTGTGCCTCCGCACAGATAACGAAGGAGAATATACATTGGAAGAGTTCAATGACTATCTCATAACGTACTACAAAATAGTTGTTAATATGAGTTTTTCTGCTGACGCCAATCACCATTCTATAGGGTCTACATCTTGTGAACTTATGTAGTTAAAGTATTGTTAGATGTATGCCCTAGAAGCCAGCCAGGCCGACACATGTATTCTTTTCAGGATATAAATTTGTATTTGCCTTTTACATTATGAATGTAATTGAGTTTTTATTTTCATTCATCTTGTGTATGTGTTCATAAATTGTCCAATAAATTAATAAGATGATGATACGTATTCTCAAGAGTTAAGAATTTGAGACATGCATCATTGATGATTAATTCCTAAATGCTACCAATCGAGGAATCATCACGGGGATAGTGATTGATCCGGCGAAATTGGTGCACAGGTCGCTTCCCTTTTAGGGTAGACGAGTCTCAAGTCAACAGCGTGGGAACTGGAGCCCTTAGTAGATAAGGGAGTTAGTCCTATGTGATTTATGAGACCGAGTTTAGAAGACCTTGTGCAGGGCAGAGTAAATAACGGAAAGGGTTTTCGATATTAGAAACTCGAATCGAATAAATTTGACATATGACAAACGGTGGGATTTGACGAGCAATAGCATGACCTTCGTTTAGTCGGGACTCCTGCTAGATGGATTGTATCACACGTTAACTGCACCTAGAGGTTCAGTATTTCATTCTACTAGAATGCCACTACATGCTGCTAGGCGTCACTGGTGGATTATGGGACTCACGAGAATTATCTGTATGATCAATGATTTTTATTGGGCTGAGTTGGAATTGTTCTGACCCATTGAAAAGAGTTTCAGTGATATTGTTGATGGCGATCACAATATATCTCATTACCAGATAGAATGAACCTATGGGTCACACACATAAGAGTTTATGACTGATCGGATAGCTAGATCGCAATTTTTGAATCGCCTGAGAACTTAATTGTCAATATGTTGATAATTGGACTAATTTGTAATTATTACAAATTAGGAATATTAAAGTGCAAATGTTGCAAGAGAGGACTTACTAATAGTTAGTAAGTTATGAGAGGACTTAAGTGCAAATATTGCATTATTGATTTGATTTGATCAAATTAGGATTAAGTTCAAGTCGAATTAAATTAGGATTTAATCGATTGAACCGATTAGAGATAAGATAAACTTAAATTTAATTTTATTCTTATCCTTAATGATTATAAAAGGGATTATATCCCTCTTTATACGTATGAGAGTTTTTAAAAAACCCTAGTCGTCATCTCTTTCCTCCTCTTCCTCTTTTCTAAAATATATCCACGATCAAAGAAAGATATTCTCGACAAGGGAATTAGCATCCCAGTGAGAATTTCGATCAGATCAGCAACCTCATGTGGATACCTGTAAAGCCGAACGCGTATGCGGCTTCAAGAAAACCAAATCCCACGATCATCAAATTGCAGTGTAAATCTCCCATCGCAAAGATGAAGATTAGATATTCCTTTTCTTTTTAATCTTAAATACATGAGGGATCATATTTTGTGTAGTTTATTTGAGATCGGATCTCAAGTTTTTAAAATCTAGTTTTATTTGATTTTCTTTTCCGCTGCGTTTTAGCTTGCGCAAAATTTTAACAAGTACATCCTTCAAGATCTAGGCACTTTTCACTCACAACCTATGCAAATTAATTTTTGATGGTCAAGTTGCTCTCCATATTGTGACAAAAAACATTGAGATCGATTATTATTCAAATCATTTGAAGATTCATACTGGACAATCGGTCATCCAACATGTTAGGACTAAATCACAAGTTGCTGATGCATTCTCAAAAACACTTGGCTGAGCAATAGTTACTGCACTAGCTTGCAAGCTAGGGGTTTTAGATTCTCCACCCTCTAGCTTGAGGGGTGACATAAAGGAAAAATAAACAACGGGTAAGATAAGCCAAACTAACTAAACTAAGCTATAGATGACACCTTGTACAATGAAATTGAGTGTCTAGAATACTACATCCCTTCTGCTCCCGGAGCAAATCCATACTTGTGTGGGTAATGCTAGACTGGTGCAGAAGAGAATTATAGTTAATCACTATAAAAGTATTAAAACTATAGTTTATCTCACATTCAACTTGATTTATGAGTTCCTAGTGAACTCGCATTGTCGATTATGGTAAGGTTAGAAAGATCCAAACTCATTAGGTTCTAAACTCAATTTCAACAAAAAATAATCCAAATTTGCCCTGAAACATACGCAATTGGAACTACAACCAATTCAATGAATCAAATGCAAAAATCACATTGGGTAAGGATAGAAAGATCCAAAATCATTAGGTACTAAACTCGATTTCAACAAAAAATAAACCAAATTTGCCCTAAAACATACGCAATTGGAACTATAACCAATTCAATGAATCAAACGCAAAAACCAAATTGGGTAAGTATAGAAAGATCCAAAATCATTAAGTACTAAACTCGATTTCAACAAAAAATAATCCAAATTTGCCCTCAAACATATGCAATTGGAACTATAACCAATTCAATGAATCGAACGCAAAAACCAAAGGGAGCAGAGATCCCAAACCCTAGAACGAAAGCTCCTGTGCCAAGGCGGAAAGGCAAGGCAAGCGAGGCAGCGAGGATGTCAAGGAGCTTATCGGGGCGCACCGAGAACCGCTTCGGCCGCGGCGGCTGGAACTCGGGAGGAGGGGTGACCGTTAGGGTTTCCGAGCTCGTGGAGAGAGATGAGGACGAAGGGGGGGAGGGGCTCTCCCCGAGTTCTGCCGAAACCCTAGATCGGCGATTGGATGGAACACTGTGGGAGTGGAGCGGCGGCTGGAGGTAGAGTTGGGGGCGAAAGAGGAGGAGTGTTCTGGCCATCGTTGGCGAGGTGAAAGAGAGAAAGAGGTGGGACGAGTGAGCGGTTTTAAATGGCGCGAAAGAGATGAGGCGAGGGAAAGCGAGTGTTTTACTCTTGCTTCTCTTTAGGCCATGACACCGTATGTTGGACAGTTATAATTTCATAATAAAGTTTTAAAAATTTAATTCTTAAACTGTTTAAATTAATGTTATACAATTTTATTAAATTTTTAATAATAAAAATTTTTAAAAATTAAAAATTAAATTTTAGATTTTAAAATTTTGAAATTAAAATTTCAAATTTTAAATATATTTTAAAATCTAAATTTAAAATTAAAAATTTAAATTTTATAATTTGAAATTTAAATTTTGAAATAGAAAATCTAAATTTAAAATTTAAAATTTAAAATTTAAAACTTTAATTTAAAATTTTAAAATTTTAAATTTTAAATTTTTACCAATTTAACTTATCACACCTCAAAATACAGCGGAGGTAAGTATGGCAACACACCCGCCGTATGTGGACAAACCCTACACATATAAAACGTTACAACTAACTGATCTCAATTATGTGTTCGGAGTGTATATATAATAAAACTAGTATGAAAAATTTATCAAAAAATTGCACAACCGTCAGGTCTCAAAATTGTCAGCATTTTATATACGAAAATTGGCAAATTTACTGTCAAAATTTTGAAGACCCAGTGTAATAGCACAAACTTTTAGGTATAATTTTTGGAATAAAATTAGTTTTTAGGTCTTCTTGTGGCTTTGGATAATTTTTACTGTTTTGTTATAGAGCTCGTTAAACGGAGAACGGTGGTACGATCGGATTCGAAATCCGACTTACGGATCTCCCGAAATGACGATTTTAAGTTAGCGGGTCCAAAAATATGAGTTTTGAAATTTTCTATACTCGCTAAGATTTATTGGTTCATCAGAATCCATGCTAACGGATATGTGGCATTTCGGAGGTTTGGCATGCTTTGTGATGACCCGGATCTCCGCAGAGCTGCTACAGTGCGTTGGGGTGGCTGTTGGAGGCCTACATGGTGTGTTGAAGGTATTTGGGGCATAATTGGGCACAAGAGTAGGACTTCGGGCCCAAATGGATCATGTGAGTGATCGGAGGACCTCGTGGAGGGTTTAGAAGTGGTTTCGCGCGAATCGGATATTTAAATTGGGCTCCGCACGAAGTTTGGACTAAGAACGCATTTTCGGGTGCCTTCGACAATTTTTAGAGTTGGAATTTGGCGAAACGGACGTCAAATTCGGATTCAGCGCGCGAAAACGGTCAAAATGGACTACCCACTTGATGTTTTTGTGCTCGGGTTACTGTTCACCGCCGGAACAGTGATTCCGGCGATCGCCGGCGGCAGCGGCGGCGGCGGGCAGCGGCGGAGGGCGGCGGCGCGGCCTCGGGCAGGCGGCCGCGCGGCGGCGGGCAGCGCGCAGCGCGCGGGCAGGGGCGCGGGCAGGCGCGCGGTCCACGCGCCGGCGTGCACCAGAGCGGGGTGCCACGTGGCGGCTTCCCATTGGATGGTTCACAGCTCGCGGTCCACGGAACTGTGTGGTGTATGGTGGATTGGGCGGGAAGACACGTGGCAGCGTAGCATTGGTTCGGTGTTTGTGGTTGTGTGCACCGGGTGCAGCGAGCACGTGGCTTGGACACGTGGCGCGCGAGGATTGGGCTAGCTACTGTGCGCGCAGGTTGCAGGTAGCGTGGTGCACGGTGGACCGGTTGGAGACACGTGGCATTATATCAGTGGTTCGGTGTATGGGGTGTCGTGCACCGGGTGTAGCAAACGTGTGGCGTGGACACGTGGCGAGCGAGGATTGGGTGTGCTACTGTGCGTGTACGGCGTGGCAGGCGGCGGTGGCAGGCGGCCGGCAGGCGGGGCAGGCGGCGGCCGGCTGGCGTGGCGGGCACGGCAGCAGGGTGGCGCACGCGGGCGCCACGTGGCGGCCCGCCATTGGCGGGCGCCAACGGCCCCGTTGACCAGGGTGCACCACGTGGCGTGAGAGGAGCGGCCGGATCCGCTGTTCCGTGTTCTGGGACACGTGTCAGTGCGTGGAGCGGGTCGGACGGCCGTGCGGTCCGACCGGATCGCGTGCGGGGTGTGGGCCGGGCCGGGCTGAGTTACTGTGCGCGCCCGGTTTCGGGGCCCAAAAGTTTCGGGCGCCCGAAACCGGGGACACCCCGGGTATTTCTGAAAAGATTTTTGGTCGGCCTTTATATACCCCCTCCTCTCCCTCTTCCTCACCTTTTTCCGAGCTTTAGAGAGGGAATGAGAGGGAGAGATCTTTATGAAAGTTGTTCCCCTTGGTGCTCTGGTTCTAATGGTGGATCCCCGGAATTTCTGGAAGCTCGGCAACGGCGATAACATTTTTACAGTTCGCCTCGGTTTTCCCCCATTTTGGCCCATTACCGTCGCAGATTATTCAAAAATTCATTGTGGGCAAACCAGGAGGAGTTTTTGGATGATTTCTTCGACAGCGTGTTCCTAAGAGGTAAGGCTTCGATTTTCGTGTTGATCGCTTCGCTCTGTTTCGCACTTTTGGCACGTTTCCCGAGACATCTTTGACCCCCTCTTTTGCTGTTTGGGTGTTTGGACAGCGGTACCTTCGACGAATTGTTTCTCGGCGTAGGAATATCGGATCGAGGCGATTCAAGAGTCGATTTTGGGCTACTTTTCGCAAGGAACGCGCTCGTATTTTTCTTGGAATTTCATGAGATTTATTTCGAGGTGAAAATTACTGTTTTCTCAGTGTACAGTGTGCAGTTTTTCTTCACAGTTCGATGTTTGGATTACCACCTTGCCGAATTTATAACTTGACTCACCGAACTCGGATTTGGGCGTACAAGGTACCGTTTCGAAGCTATCGATGCGAGGATCGCTGTGATATTTTTCTGGAATTTTTCTGGGCAGTTTCTGCAGGTGATAATTTAACAGTTTTGGGACTGTTGTTGTATGTATCTATAAGAGCATTATTTGGGAATTTGAGTGAGTTTAGTGGACTTTGTGTTGTGCCAGAAGTGTTTCGGGTGTACTGTATTTGTTGGAGCGCAGGATTGGAGTTTTTGGCATTTTCAGCTGTACGGACCCGGACAGTTAGCGCTTCAGGTGGGTGGTTGTTGCTCGCCTCTATATCTGACTTACTCACTAAGTTTATTAGAAAATCCCCCTTTGAGCATATTGATTGATTAATATGCATGATTGACTGATATACATGTGAACCTTCTATCTGTGGTTAATTTAGTGGATAAAGCATGTTGGGGATATTATTGGGATAATATTGCTGTTGGAACATGGTCTTTGGAATAATTTAATAAGTGATGATTAACATGCCACATTAGCACCTAGAATTGTATGAAAGAGGATTAAATAGATTAACTGTTGGGACATAATGATATATCAATGTGCGGGTTTCACTCTGGGAATTTATTATGGAACAGGGATCTTATACATGTGTAGTCCACTGATGTTTTTAGCCTGATGGTGATATTTATCTGGATATTATTATGTATTACACTCGTAAAACTGTTATTTGATATATTCTCTCTTTCACACTGCTGAGGACTTTCGCATGCTCATTTGGACATCTAGATAGGCCACTATTTTATTGCTACACTATCATATTGGGATTTGACTTAGGAGAAACCATGATTGCTCTCTTTCTCCTTTTTATTTAGACTTTTGAGTCATGTTGCTCGGGTTCGAGCAGAGGTTTGGGATAGTGTAGCTGGGACCTGAGGGTCAGTGATAGGGTGTACCTGATGTTGGATTGTGGGCTATTGCGGCAACCGCGGACAGTAGGCGGTTGACCAGATCTTGATTATTTCACCCAATTGTGGGTTGGGGGTTATTGCGGTGACCGCGGACTTTGGGCGGTTGACCGGATGTTTACTATTGCATCAGATTGGGTATTAGATTTCTCTAGTGGATGGTATTTCCCACTTTTGAGTATTATTGTATCGGATCGGGGTTTCATTAGTGGACGGAGTTTCCCACTTTGATCATTGTCATGATCCAGTCCTGCTATTGTGAGATATTGGTTACAGAGATGCTTGATACAGTGATACTTTACTCGTGTGGGTCGCTCCCCTCGAGTGCCACTCCGGAGTAGGCTTTAGACCGTGTTGGGTTCCGGTCAGTTGGTGAGTTGTGAGTGATGGCAGAGCAGGCAGTACCAGTTTACTGGTGGTACCAGATTGGGTCTATTTGGTCAGTTACTGTTCCCCGATGCATTCATACCGTCATTTCCTTCGGTATTGCATTTAGAGGCATACTTGTGGTGGTTTCCCCTTTTATTCAGTAGTTCTGTTACAGCTTTACCCCCTTGCCCTTTTCTTGCCTCTAGTAGACTTAGTGGGTACGCCAGAGCTTGAGGCTTTACCCACAGGGGGAGGCTACTGGTTTACTAGTGGTTCTCACCCCCATTGTTGTTTCCCTTTTTTTTCTTCCCCCTGTTTTGCAGAGTCCTCTTCGGAGTTGCTGATCTTCGATCGTTGTCCGGGGCGAGGGAGTCACGAGCTAGATCTGTACCACCCGATGTGTGTAGCTGTACCCCCTGGTTGGAGATTCCTGATAGCTGTCAGCTGATGTTTACTGTTATCCTGGAGGGAGATCTTCTGTATTTGGAGAGACAGAGTTGAGACGGATGTACTATAGTTTTAGTTTATTTCCTTTTATAGTTGAGAGATGCTGTAGTGAGGACATTGTATGATGATTATCTGTACTTGAGGAAATGGATATTGTACTTTATTTCATGTTGTACAGTGATTGGATTTTATTTTACAGCATTTTATTTCAGCTCTGATATTTGTGTAGCTATAGTACTATCTTTTGCAGGTTAGACGCTTCGCCTATGCGGGTTTTGGCATAGGTGGCGGATCTGTTGGCGAGCCCGGGTCGCAGTTTCGACCCCGGGGCGTGACAGATTAAGTTGGTATCAGAGCTTAGGGATAGGTCAATTGGGACTGTAGAAACCCTAGGCTTATGGTTGGACCCTAGGATGACTTCGTGAGAGTCGTGATTTTAGCGAGAGTCCTGATTGAGTTTTATACCTCTCCCGAGTGGTGGGATGGGTGATTGGCATGTTTATTCTCCTAAGCAATTATGTTGGCTGCAGACAACATAATGCGGCGGAACGGTTGACATGCTCTAGACTCTCGCCGGATTGGGTCGAGTTTTGTTTTGTGCTGTGGTGCAGTTGGTCGTGGTGAGCGGTGTCTCCCCGACGCGTTGTGCGGATTGGTGCGCACTCGTCGCAGCAGTGGAGCTTGAGCGGATTGTTTTGGGGCCGGATATCCGGATTGAGGTTAGAGAGCTTCAGGCCCCGATGGCAGGATTGTCTGAGGTATATCAGCGGCAGAGTGAGCCGCTGGTCTGGGTGACACAGTTGTCGGAGCAGTGGGCAGCCCGACAGTGTTTTCTTCTGAGACCACCTGGTTACAGTTTCCTCAGCGGCAGTGATTTCTGAGGCGCCGATGGGGCGAGTAGCCCCCTCCGTGCTAATGTTTTGTGTTGCGGCACCGAGGCGGGGCGGATAGCTGACAGTTGATGAGTTGTGGGACATCATTGATGGATGGAGCCAGTTTTGGCAGATGAACCCCCCTGATTTATGGATTTGGGTTGGAGCCTTTGGAGGCAAAATCGTGGTTGGTGGTGATGGAGTGATTAATTGAGGGTCCCCCTGTGCTGGGAAGTTTATGCAGTTGTTGAACTGTACGCTCCAGGTTTCGAGGGACGAAGCGCGTAGGATGCGTGCGACTGGCAGTGGATTGCACCAGAATACCCTTTTGTTTATCTGATTCCCCCCTGTCTTGGATTTTGGATTTTAGATGCCTCGATGGAGTAGGCATTGTGTATGGAGCGTACTGTTGCAGTTCCTGTGGATAGGGATCTGCCGCCAGAGGCGAGTTCTGGATAGAGGCGCCTGGCGCTAAGTGTTGGAGGACAGATCGGCTGGCAGAAGCACTTTCATTTTCCTTTCCTGGATGGTGGGCATCCTTGTGGACGGATTATGTAAAGCTTACCCAAAGGAAGGTTACCCCTTTGTGATTATTAACCTGCATGTTTGGGGCACAATAGATGTGCTTGAGGGGTGAGCTGAGTAAGGATAATTGAATGAGGAATTGCAGGAATTAATTGTGTTTTGTTATATGACGATTGCGATAATGGATCTTTCTGAGATGTCAGAGGTCAGGTGGACCCCGGTGACAGCATCAGCATCGTTATCAGAGTGGCGCAGTGGTAGCGTGGATTTATTGTCTACGGAAGACCGTATTCATCGCCTCAGTGTGAGCAAAGGCGGAGAATTGTGCTCCTTTTGAGGATAGCCTTGATTTTCAGGCAGATTAAGTGACGACCACCTGCATTGAGCGGTTGAGGCTGTGCTGCCTGGGTGGAGGACACCAAGGCAGTGGATCGGGTCGTCGCAGGTGTGATCTCATCACCGCAGTCGAAATTAGAGCATGTTGCATTCCTGCATGGACTAGAGGTAGATTTGTTACCACATGCACTAGAGGTACAGGTTCCTGTTGGGATGGTGCATGTGGAGGAGGTTGTGGATCATGTCCAGTGCAGTTGAGACCCCGAGTGGTATCGGCAGGTTTATTGGTATTTGTACCTGGTCAGTGTTTGACCTAGTGCGTGGGATTGGTTGGCACAGTGCCACATGGTGTATGACTGCGGAGAGAGAAGGTTATGATCTTCTGCAAGGCAGACATTAGAGACTTGTTCTTTGAGACAGTCGGAGCACACAGTTGTAGCGACAATGCGAGAGGTGCCAACGGCGGCACCGGGACGCGAGGATATTCCTGTTATCGTGAGATCCCGGGTGTGATTCCACCGGAGCTGATAATGATGCCGTCGATTAGGGAGATTGAGATTGCGGTTGACGTGGTTCAGGGAACCACGCCAACCCCGATAGCACCTCATTGGATATCACCTGTAGAGCTGACAGAGCTGATGGCGCAGTCGCAGGAGCTGATGGATCGAGGGTCTGTTCGATTTAGTGCCACGTCGTTGGCACAGGACAGTGAGGGTCCTTGTGTGGGGTGACCGCAGGCAGGTCTGGATGTTATTTAGGACCTTTGATGGAGTTTTACCCCGACAGTGGTCTGCTTAGGATGCAGGTATCTTCTTGGGATCATACAGTGGTGTATCCCGCTAAGATGGTGTTCTGGACCCGGTAGGGGCATTGTGAGTGCAGTAAGGCCAAACGGGATGACTAAGGCCCTGTCGTCTTAGGATTTGAGGAATTGTGTGTTCCTGATGCACTTGGAAGGATTATTTGAGATATTCTTCCGGGATATTTTGATTTTACCCTATCTCTGTATGATTTAGAGCTGGTGGAGTACTCATAGATGGTGTAACAAGGTCTGTGAGGAAGAAGCTGTATGCCAAGTGGTTGTGGCACGAGTTTTAGCTTTGAGAGCATATCATCTTGGATCACTTAGTCTAGCCATAAGAGGCGGTGGTGGAAGTCCGGCCAAAAGGGATGCTATGCGAGAATGGCTGAGACCGGCAGTTATTTATTGAGGTGAGGAGCTTGTGAGCCGGATAGTGCCAGCAGAGCTTGACGAATTGGTGACAAGATTGATACCAGCCCTGATTTCAGCATCGCCAGTGTTGGGAGATGAATTTGTGAGATACAGTGATGCCTCGCATGGTAGCTAGGAAGTTACAGTTGGATTTGTGGCAAGCATCCTATATCACCCCGATAGGGCCACTGTGGTGGCGGATACCCGGAGCAGAAGAGTTATTTGGGGTTGAGTTTATTGACTCCGCAGCTGGCGCTGTGTGGACTGTCGAGACAAACGTGGCGTATGGTGGTGTCACTGAGGACTCTTTGGATGATAGACCGCGGCTGAATGGTTCGCTCGGATGGTCAAGATTTGGGAGCGACCGGGCGAGGACCCCTCCCTCCTGGTTAGGGCTCCTTTCCTTTCGGAGTTGCCTAACACGTCACTGGTTTGGGAGTTGAGGGCACAACTCCCGGAATTTGATGAAGTGATCGTCTGGAGCTGGTATTTTTCGAGCTTGGAGGATTGGATTTACCAGCTGCAAGGGTACGGGAGTTTCTCGAAGATTGATTTGCGAGCTGGTTCTCTCGACTGCTTATAGTGTGTGCTGATGCCCGAGAGTTGGGGAGGTGTTTCTACACCCTGATGGTTTTTGGATTAGAGATCAGAGTTTACGTGATCAGTTGGAGGACCTATATCGGATGCCCCGGGAGTACAGAGGTACTTGGATCGAGCTTGTTGTGCCGATGGACTTGTGGTTGGATCATCTGAGGCCCTGGGAAGAGCGGAGGCTTGTACCGATGCAGATTACTTGATAGCTCGAGCAGTTAGCCCAGCTGCACTTGGGTGAGTTGGTGCGGTTTTTCTGGAGTGCCCGCCTTTATGTTGTTCTAGATGGAGACCCGAGGACCGCATCGCGCCTTTGGAGGAGGTACTTGTCAGCCTTGGGAGCTTGAGTGGTGGATGATTGGATGTTTACCCCCCTTTATTTGGTTGAGATTCCGTGTTGAGGAACGACTTTAGTTTCGAGGACGAAACTTTCTTTTAGTGGGGGAGGATGTGATGACCCGGATCTCCGCAGAGCTGCTACAGTGCGTTGGGGTGGCTGTTGGAGGCCTACATGGTGTGTTGGAGGTGTTTGGGGCATAATTGGGCACAAGAGTTGGACTTCGGGCCCAAATGGATCATGTGAGTGATCGGAGGACCCCGTGGAGGGTTTAGAAGTGGTTTCGCATGAATCAGATATTTAAATTGGGCTCCGCACGAAGTTTGGACTAAGAACACATTTCCGGGTGCCTTCGACAATTTTTAGAGTTGGAATTTGGCGAAACGGACGTCAAATTCGGATTCAGCGCGCGAAAACGGTCAAAATGGACTACCCACTTGATGTTTTTGTGCTCGGGTTACTGTTCACCGCCGGAACAGTGATTCCGGCGATCGCCGGCGGCAGCGGCGGCGGCGGGCAGCGGCGGAGGGCGGCGGCGCGGCCTCAGGCAGGCGGCCGCGCGGCGGCGGGCAGCGCGCAGCTCGCGGGCAGGCGCGCGGTCCACGCGCCGGCGTGCACCAGAGCGGGGTGCCACGTGGCGGCTTCCCATTGGATGGTTCACAGCTCGCGGTCCACGGAACTGTGTGGTGTATGGTGGATTGGGCGGGAAGACACGTGGCAGCGTAGCATTGGTTCGGTGTTTGTGGTTGTGTGCACCGGGTGCAGCGAGCACGTGGCTTGGACACGTGGCGCGCGAGGATTGGGCTAGCTACTGTGCGCGCAGGTTGCAGGTAGCGTGGTGCACGGTGGACCGGTTGGAGACACGTGGCATTATATCAGTGGTTCGGTGTATGGGGTGTCGTGCACCGGGTGTAGCAAACGTGTGGCGTGGACACGTGGCGAGCGAGGATTGGGTGTGCTACTGTGCGCGTACGGCGTGGCAGGCGGCCGGCAGGCGGGGCAGGCGGCGGCCGGCTGGCGTGGCGGGCACGGCAGCAGGGTGGCGCACGCGGGCGCCACGTGGCGGCCCGCCATTGGCGGGCGCCAACGGCCCCGTTGACCAGGGTGCACCACGTGGCGTGAGAGGAGAGGCCGGATCCGCTGTTCCGTGTTCTGGGACACGTGTCAGTGCGTGGAGCGGGTCGGACGGCCGTGCGGTCCGACCGGATCGCGTGCGGGGTGTGGGCCGGGCCGGGCTGAGTTACTGTGCGCGCCCGGTTTCGGGGCCCAAAAGTTTCGGGCGCCCGAAACCGGGGACACCCCGGGTATTTCTGAAAAGATTTTTGGTGGGCCTTTATATACCCCCTCCTCTCCCTCTTTCTCACCTTTTTTCGAGCTTTAGAGAGGGAATGAGAGGGAGAGATCTTTATGAAAGTTGTTCCCCTTGGTGCTCTGGTTCTAATGGTGGATCCCCGGAATTTCTGGAAGCTCGGCAACGGCGATAACATTTTTACAGTTCGCCTCGGTTTTCCCCCATTTTGGCCCATTACCATCGCAGATTATTCAAAAATTCACTGTGGGCAAACCAGGAGGAGTTTTTGGACGATTTCTTCGACAGCGTGTTCCTAAGAGGTAAGGCTTCGATTTTCGTGTTGATCGCTTCGCTCCGTTTCGCACTTTTGGCACGTTTCCCGAGACATCTTTGACCCCTCTTTTGCTGTTTGGATTTTGGACAGCGGTACCTTCGACGAATTGTTTCTCGGCGTAGGAACATCGGATCGAGGCGATTCAAGAGTCGATTTTGATCTACTCGTCGCGAGGAACGCGTGGTGATTTTTCTTGGAATTTCCTGAGATTTATTTCGAGGTGAAAATTACTGTTTTCTCAGTGTACAGTGTGCAGTTTTTCTTCACAGTTTGATGTTTGGATTACCACCTTGCCGAATTTATAACTTGACTTACCGAACTCGGATTTGGGCGTGCAAGGTACCGTTTCGAAGCTATCGATGCGAGGATCGCTGTGATATTTTTCTGGGATTTTTCTGGGCACTTTCTGCAGGTGATAATTTAACAGTTTTGGGACTGTTGTTGTATGTATCTATAAGAGCATTATTTGGGAGCCTAAGTGAGTTTAGTGGACTTTGTGTTGTGCCAGGAGTGTTTCGGGTGTACTGTATTTGTTGGAGCGCAGGATTGGAGTTTTTGGCATTTTCAGCTGTACGGACCCGGACAGTTAGCGCTTCAGGTGGGTGGTTGTTGCTCGCCTCTATATCTGACTTACTCACTAAGTTTATTAGAAAATCCCCCTTTGAGCATATTGATTGATTAATATGCATGATTAACTGATATACATGTGAACCTTCTATCTGTGGTTAATTTAGTGGATAAAGCATGTTGGGGATATTATTGGGATAATATTGCTGTTGGAACATGGTCTCTGGAATAATTTAATAAGTGATGATTAACATGCCACATTAGCACCTAGAATTGTATGAAAGAGGATTAAATAGATTAATTGTTGGGACATAATGATATATCAATGTGCGGGTTTCACTCTGGGAATTTATTATGGAACAGGGATCTTATACATGTGTAGTCCACTGATGATTTTAGCCTGATGGTGATATTTATCTGGATATTATTATTATTACACTGTAAAACTGTTATTTGATATATTCTCTCTTTCACATTGCTGAGGACTTTTGCATGCTTATTTGGACATCTAGATAGGCCACTATTTTATTGCTACACTATCATATTGGGATTTGACTTAGGAGAAACCATGATTGCTCTCTTTCTCCTTTTTATTTAGACTTTTAAGTCATGTTGCTCGGGTTCGAGCAGAGGTTTGGGATAGTGTAGCTGGGACCTGAGGGTCAGTGATAGGATGTACCTGATGTTGGATTGTGGGCTATTGCGGCAACCGCGGACAGTAGGCGGTTGACCAGATCTTGATTATTTCACCCAATTGTGGGTTGGGGGTTATTGCGGTGACCGCGGACTTTGGGCGGTTGACCGGATGTTTACTATTGCATCAGATTGGGTATTAGATTTCTCTAGTGGATGGTATTTCCCACTTTTGAGTATTATTGTATCGGATCGGGGTTTCATTAGTGGACGGAGTTTCCCACTTTGATCATTGTCATGATCCAGTCCTGCTATTGTGAGATATTGGTTACAGAGATGCTTGATACAGTGATACTTTACTCGTGTGGGTCGCTCCCCTCGAGTGCCACTCCGGAGTAGGCTTTAGACCGTGTTGGGTTCCGGTCAGTTGGTGAGTTGTGAGTGATGGCAGAGCAGGCAGTACCAGTTTACTGGTGGTACTAGATTGGGTCTATTTGGTCAGATACTGTTCCCTGATGCATTCATACCGTCATTTCCTTCGGTATTGCATTTAGAGGCATACTTGTGGTGGTTTCCCCTTTTATTCAGTAGTTCTGTTACAGCTTTACCCCTTGCCCTTTTCTTGCCTCTAGTAGACTTAGTGGGTACGCCGGAGCTTGAGGCTTTACCCACAGGGGGAGGCTACTGGTTTACTAGTGGTTCTCACCCCCATTGTTGTTTCCCTTTTTTTTCTTCCCCCTGTTTTGCAGAGTCCTCTTCGGGAGTTGCTGATCTTCGATCGTTGTCCGGGGCGAGGGAGTCACGAGCTAGATCTGTACCACCCGAGGAGTGTAGCTGTATCCCCTGGTTGGAGATTCCTGATAGCTGTTGGCTGATGTTTACTGTTATCCTGGAGGGAGATCTTTTGTATTTGGAGAGACAGAGTTGAGACGGATGTACTATAGTTTTAGTTTATTTCCTTTTATAGTTGAGAGATGCTGTACTGAGGACATTGTATGATGATTATCTGTATTTGAGGAAATGGATATTGTACTTTATTTCATGTTGTACAGTGATTGGATTTTATTTTACAGCATTTTATTTCAGCTCTGATATTTGTGTAGCTGTAGTACTATCTTTTGCAGGTTAGACGCTTCGCCTATGCGGGTTTCGGCATAGGTGGCGGATCTGTTGGCGAGCCCGGGTCGCAGTTTCGACCCCGGGGCGTGACATGCTTATCGAGGCAAATTGACGAAAAATCCCTTATCAATATTTAGGGATTTGGAATTTTTCGTACGTACAAGAAAACCCTAATTTTCAGAAAAATAAAATAATTAAATAAAAATTGGGTTCTTCTTTTTTCTCGTTGTGCGTACCGAAGACAGAGATTGGAATCGTCGCCACCACCGAAGACCGGAACCGAAAACACCATCATCGTTGGAGATCGGAGTCGCTGTAATAATCCGAAATATTTTATTTTTAATAAATAAATTAGAGGTGATTTTCAGCCTGAGATTAGGTTCAAAAGACCTATATTGACCTACTTGGTCAATCGCCGGTGTGCAAGTTGCACAATTTATGAGGCAAAAGGCTATTTTCCAATCCGGACATGATCTTGAAAATCCAAGTCGATCGTTGCAATCGTCTCGTCGAACTGAGCGAGATTCATATTCAGCACTTTCCGATCTGACGGTCGGATCTTCCAGAAATCAACGAAGAAGCGGGCGAATACCGCGACCAATGTAACAGTGCTATGCGCACAGTGTCACTTAAGTTAAATACTGTAGATAAACAGTAACCCTATTTTGAATCTTTCTCAGTTGCAACGTTGACTAATTTACTGTTTGGATTCCGAACTTAGTGATCCAGGTAGTTGTTTTGATCGGTTTCGACGTTCTGAACATAATGGCGCTGACGGAATTTCTGTTTGACGACCCTAGAGTCTCGAAAAACGCGATAAACTGTATCTTGGTACAGTAATTATGGACCTAAAATTTATCTGGGCGTCTTCTCGAAAAACAAAAATCACTACCTGATAGGTTTCGTCGAGCCGGACGTCGTGGCGAAGTCCGTTTTTCGATTCGACGACAGAAATGCCTCGAAAAGCGTGAGAAACAGTGAAAAATACGGTATTTTGCGCAAAACACCCTACATTTTATGCTCCGTTTTGCGTGCTGCTCTTGGATGAGGGACTTAAGTGTGAATATGAGCTGCTGGGAGGGACTGGGCTCTAAATATCAAAAGATGAAGGATCAAATTACAATTGTGTAACATACACTATATATGTACATAACTTGGTTAGGGTTCTCTAAAACCCTAACCCCGTAGCCTTCCCCCCCTAGCCGCCAGCTCCAACAACTCCACCCTCTCTGCCGCACTCCACGGAGGTAGTGCACCGGCCGCCGCCTCGTCGCCGAAGAAGAAGAAGAAGAAGAAGGCAAGGAACCCTTGATCTCGGGTTTTGTTGGTGAGGAAGCAACTAGAGGAGAAAGGATTTCACCAAACCTCTTCTGAGGGTGTGTCCGTGTGTTTGAAACCCGAGCCGAGACCCAGCTCCGACGGGCGCCGCCGCGGGGTCATCTCCTTCCTTGGGATTTTCCGGCGAGGTAAGTTCTTGGAAATTTTTTTGCTATTAATGGCCAAGAACCCAGTCAATCTCTTCCTGACGTCGAGGTGATCCCCTCTGTGTAGTCCGAACCGCCGCCGTGCCCTAGGTTGCCGGCGGGAGCGTTTTCTTGCCGGAAGTCCATATTCGGCCAGATCTGCGGCTGAGCTTCATCCGGCCGTTGAACTCGAGATCAGAGACGTTGGGATTGCTACTCTCGGTGACTTAGGCCTCCTCCCAAAGTTTGAGGAAGATCGGTTGAGAATCCACGCCGCACGAGCCAGCCCTAGTTTCGTTCAAACTTGCACTTCGGCCGATCTTCGCCGTCCGGCGCCGCCGCTCAACCGTGTCGCCGGCCATCACCTCAGCAAGCTCCATGGAGCCGAGAGGAACATTCTAGTCCAAGTTGTGGGGCCTCGAGTGCACCGGGTCGGAATCCGCCATTAGAGCCTTCCATCTTCACCGAGCTTGGGTTGATCTCGGCCGCCGGCGATCGCCGTCGCTCCCAGCCGCCGCCCACTGACCCAGGTGAGTTACTTGGACACTTAGTGGGCTTCACATCGAGTTGCATGGGAGTTTGGACTTCAGGTTTTTGATCACTGTTGTTGCACCATTGTAGCAACCCGAGCTTCGTTCTCCGGTCGCCGCCGCCGCTCCCAGTCGCCGGCCAACCACCCAGGTAAGGTCTTTTAGTCGAGAGCATCCCATACATACCTTTGCATGTGATCAATATTGGTTATAACCTAATCTTCCATTGTTGCACCCAAGGTAGCCATAAAGAGATGTTTTCCGGCCAACCACCGCACGGGGCCGCCGGGATCTGTCGGGGTGGTGACCGTACCATCTCTGGGAACCCCCTTCAACTACTGCTTGCCTTTAGAGCAAAGCAGATATTAAAATTGGACTTAGAGCGAAATTTGGGTTGAGAACACTTTTCCAGATGCCTTCGACAATTTTTAGAGTTGGAATTTGGCAAAACGGACAGCGGATTTGGATTCAGCGCGCGAAAACGATGAAAATGGACTATTTACTTGTATTTTTCGGAGCCCGGATGACGCGCGCAATTTTCGAGGCACTTGGCACTGTTCCGGCACCGGCGGGCAGCGGCGGCGGGCGGCGGCGGAGCGCGGCGGCGCGGGCTCGGGCAGGCGGCGGAGCGGCCGCGGGCAGCGCGCGGGCGCACGGGCAGGCGCACGGTGCACGGGTGGTGGCGTGCCACGTGTCGCATTTCTATTGGCTTTCCCTGGGACACGTGGCGGCGTAGGACAGGTTGGTGCATGGGCTTGGTTCATGGAGCAGGCGGGGCCTGCCTCGGGGCGCGTGCGTGCAGAGATGGCAGGCGGCGCGCGCAGGCGCGCACATGGGCGCGGCTGGCTCGCGTTGACCGGGCGCGCTCCACGCGTCAGGCTTGCGGCTCGCCACGTGGCGCACGATGGGTGGTCAGGCCGGCTGTTTCCTGTTCTGTGGATGACGTGGCGGATCCAGAGTGTTTCGGGCGCACCGCGGGGGGATGTTTTGGGTACACTGTGGGGGCCCGAATCATTCGGGCGCCCGGAAAATGCACCCCAAAGTGCATTTTTGGCTTGGATTTTCTGGCCTATAAATAGGACCCGAGTGACCTTGTGCTCCCCTTTTTCTCTTCTTCTGGCCAGAATTTTGCAGGGAGCTCTTCAGCAAGGTTCTTCCTCACCCTGAGCCGCACCATCTGGAGGACTCCGGGGATTTTTGGGGGCGCGCATTTTGAGGTTTTCGATTTTACGGCGCGGTGCGACGATTTCTCTTCGGTGTTCTTTTTCGTCGCGTTTCGGTGCACGAACTCCCCCTGCTTACTCCAACCTCCGTTTTCGGCGATTCTTGCGCCATTGGATCGGTGACAGGCAGAGCTATGATCTTGGTATTTCTTGCTTCCCCTCGTTTCGTGCTTTCGAGGAGTTTTTCCAAGCTTTCTGTGACCCTTTTTGCTGTGGTTGAGACTTGGACAGCGGCTCGATGTTTTGGCGATATCTCCACACCCGGGCATCGGATTGAGGCGTGCCTGTACACTTTTTGCATCTTCGCGTTGCAAGGATTCTCGTCGTATTTTTCTGGGAATTTTCTGTGATTTGCCCGAAGGTATACTTCTTCCCCCTTTACTGTGCAGAGTATTACAGTTGTGTTTGTTGTGGAGTTTCGCGCTCACCGCGTTGCGGAATTTGTAACTTGGTCTCCGGGACTCGGATTTTGACGTGCAGGTACTCGTTTCGAAGGGCTCGACGCGATGATCGCGACTATATTTTTGTCGGATTTTTTTGAGTTCTTGCTACAGGTGAAAAATCAGCATCTTTGGGACTGTTCCAACAGACTTGTATGTACTTGGATATTTTGGAATAAAAGTGTAACCTTGGACCTTATTGTCGTATCCAGGGGTATTCGCGAGTGTTTTTGGAACACTGCTAGGAGCCGAGGTTTGCGCGACATGTACCGTGGATACGGGTTCAGCAGATGTTATTAGCAAGTGGCCACGCTCTTCACCGACCTCAGGTTTGCCTTGGTTTAAGCACTTAAGGTGGGTAAACTTAGTAATGGTAACTGTTTAAGGAAATGGCAGGGTTTGTATGCACGTTATGCCTTATGGGAGGTGTAATAGTGGATGTTCATGTATGGTTAAGATAAGCTTACCTGTGGGAATGTCACCCTCTATGATTGATAGCATGCCTAATTTAATGTACAACCAATATGAGTGAGAGGTAAGCATGGAAACGGCCTAGATCATGTGGATTGATGCTTACCCGATAATTGTACATGTTTGTTGAACTAGAGACTTAGCATGTGGTAGACAGGTTATATTTATCCCACACTAGATGACATATAGATCTTACATGTTTATTCATTGGCCTACTTATGTGAGATTGGTATATCATAGTAGAAATACTTTAGCATGCTGTGCTACTTTATGTTTCACTCGCTTTCATCGTTTCTGAGAACAAAAGCATGCTTGTATGGACACGTAGTTGTAGTAATCCAGAATTTAAAAAAAAAAAAAAAAACCTCTATTTGCTTTTAAAGGTGTTAAATTATTAATTTTGGCAAAAGTGGAGAGATAGTGGGCTAGTAGTGGGCCCAGAAATATCGACTTTTGATCGGGGTCTGATCTGGAAAATCCGAGATCACCATTGCGATCGTCTCATCGAAACATAGAAGTTTCATATTCATATGTTTCCGATCCGACGGTCGGATCTTCCAGAAATTAGAAGTCAAAAAGCGGGCCCCGCGACTTAAGTGAATAGTAACCCTCGAATTTTTAATCCCTCGCTTTCACTAATGGCCGAACCACTATCTAGAATTTTAACCTAGAGGTATGAGTAATGGATCTTAGCTATTTTCGACGTTCTGAGCGCAATGGCACTGACGGATTTCGCGTTTGGCGACCCGGGTACATCGAAGTGCGTGCCACGCGCTATGTTGAGTCGAACCTTATGGAACTACTTTTAATCTGAGTGTCGAACGAACCAAGCAAATATGCTACCTGACAGGTCTCGACGAGCCGGACGTCGTGGCGAAGTCCGTTTCGCATTTTGATGAGCGGATTGTCTCGAAATGCGTGAAAAGTGTCAAAAATTGGACTAAATTGGGTAAAAAGCTAATATTTTATGTGTTAAAAATTAAGGGACTTAATCTATAGGGTCCTAGGTGTAATTGTAACCTACAGCAATGGGCTCGGATGCTATGGTTAAGTGTGAACCGAACCCAAAGGCATTTTACAAAGGGATTAATGCTTTAAGTCCATTTGGCTTTTGGGCTACTCGTGTGAGAGTTACACGAGGTGACTCTTGAGTTTTTTATAACTCCCAGGAGCATTCTTTATAGCTCTGGTGCAGAATTGGCTGAGGAACTTTCTCCATTTGAGGCCAATCCGAGAGAGAGAGAGTAAGAGTGAGAGAAAGAGAAGTTGGAGCAAACTTGGACCAGGTTGCTGTGGAGTCGAAGTTCTCGTGCTCTGGGAGTTCCTGGTGTTGAAGGACCTTGTTGGAGTCTTGCCGTGGCCGCGTGAAGAAGAGGAAGAGAGATCCGGCTTCATCCTATCTTCCCCGAACTTGGCTAAGGTGAGGATTCTAAACCGCGGTTTGCTTGCACCCGAGACCCCTAGCAGTGGACTTCTTAGGTCCCTAGGATGCTACAGGCAAATCTCGAGCCCCCCATGCAGCCCGGTTGGCCGGCGGCCACATAAGATCGCCGGAAACCTAGTTTTGCTCCGCCTTGAGAGAACTCGACAACCACTAGACTTTAGCACACCAAATTTGGTGTGTAGGGACTGTAGGGTATGTCTAACAAATCTGCAAAATTTGAATAATTATGGCCTAGTATTTTAAAAGATAATTGAGGCCCTAGCTTTTGGAGTTATTACATGTTGGCCGAGCTTCATGCTCCGGCGGTGGCGGGCTTCCCCGACGCCGGCCACCTACCCAGAAGTGTTGCTAGGACCCAGAGGATCCCAACCATGCTTTTGCATGGCTCCCATGCAGCCCGAATGAGGGTCGGCCATGGATGAACCCGAGAATGGAAGAATTGCGGCCGCCGGCGTTCCGGACATCTCCGGCCGGGGAGAAGGTGTCGGGAAGCTTTGTATGGACTAGAGGAAGCTTCCATATAAGTTGGAAGACTTCTTGTGGCCTCTGTAAAAATCCGCCATTAACGGGCTTGAGCTCCAAAATGGAGCTTGCCGCCGCCGCGCCGCCGCCGTGTCTTGCTGCCGGCCAAGGGTATGGGAAGCTTCAGTGAAGTATTTAGCACCTATTTGTGCTTTTGGTTGAGTCCCAGATTCCTTGGTTGAAGCATCACGAATTTCAATGCATAAGCCATCATCTTCTTCTCCAAGCCCGAGTTCCACCCGGGGATTTGATTGCTCCAAATTGAAGGGAATTGATCAGCAAGTGAAATGGATTAATTCCTTCCAAGTTGGAAGCAAGATGGTCCAGTATTTGCTGAGATCCAACTTCAAGTTGATGTTGTATAGTAGTATACGAAGCATGCATGTTAGGTGCTCGACAAAATGCCTCAATGAAATTTTAATGGGAATTTGACAAAACTTTGTATATAAAATTTGCTCAACTCCATCCCCTGAGCTTGATGCTCACTTCAGACCAAGATGGTTCTGTGTGGATTGAGAGTGGGTGCATTATGAACTTGTAATGGTACATGGCCTTGGTTCTGCTTGAACCAACACTTCTGGGCTGCCACAAAGGTGAGCACTGGTATCTTAGCCACATTTGAAGCAACTTTGATATTCAGACCTTAACTGTTTGAAGTTTAGAACAAGAGTTGTTGTATAGTCAACATAAAATAATAATGTTGGAATAAAACACTGTTTTAGGGTGTTGGCTGATCCGCGACAGTGTGACCTAGGCTAATTTAGGGTCACTGGACGCGATGCTCGCGTCAGAATTTCTGTTTGAAGTCCCGAAGAATTAAAATGGCATTAAGGCTATGTTAGTGCATATTTATGGGCCAAAATTTGCCTCGGGACTCGTGCTGCCACAAATGGGTGAGCACGGCGTCCAGCAAGACATAAGTAACCTGCTGGAAGTGACGGAATGTCAAAATGATTTTCCAGTAGAAAGAACGGGCAAAAACAGTGTTCAAATTGACACTAAAAGTGGAAATTTAAAAACCCTAGGGGTCTAAACGCAATTTTGGCACTGTGTACTGGTTAGAACAATGTATAAATGTTTCCTAAACTTTTCGTTAGGAATCCAACGGCCCCCGGTGAGCGGAAATTGGAATTTGTAAATGTTAGATTAAAAATTAAATAAAAAGGGGTACATTTCTGAACAATATATTTTATTCAGGTGTTCCAGTTATCCCCGGTCTTCGAGTAAGTTGCAGATACAGTTTAGTCGCCTGCGCTTTGACAGGTGGGTTATCTTCGGTCCGGGTTTTATCAGTTCGGCCCTCTGGGGTGCGATACTGGTTGGACCCCTGTTTTTGGTAACTTAACTTGATTTCTTTGAGCCTGCCTTTCCTTGATTATATTATATCTGCTATCTGCCTGATCTATGCCTGTGAACTGTTCTATTATGCCTTACATGATTGTTCATAGCACCTCTAGCATTGATATTTTTCTTGGACATTTCATGGTTGATTAGTGAGCCTGTTTGTTCTGCTGATCAAATGATACATCTCTGAGCACATAGATTTATTTGACTGAGGTTTTACCCAGCTTCGTAGGGTCGCCGGAGTCTGTTCTTGTTTGATAGGACAAAGGCACTGCTCTGCGAGGTTTGGACCTAAAACCCAAGCTTCGTAGTGTCGCCTAAGTCTGTTCTTGTTTGATAGGACGAGGGCAACGCTCGTCGAGGTTTGGACTTTTCAAAACAGTTTTCTAAAAAAAATATGTGTTTAAGTCTTGTATCATTTGGTTGGTTTGTGTGGTTGAGTTGAGTTTATCTGTGAGCTTCTGTTGAGAGAGATTTGCCTTGATCTTGCATATGAGCTGAGATTTACTGTTTAGTTGCTGAGTGTTCCTGCATGAGAGTTGAGATTCAGTTGATTTTGCCCTTGCATCCCAGTGGGGATTTCCCGGCTTGTAGCCGATTACCCGGTCAGTGGACCGCCAGTTTGAGCATTTGCATATGATTCGCCCGCACCGTTGTACTTCACGAACATCAGCGGATTTGCTACCCGCAGCGATGTTCTTTACCGGTAAAGTGGTTAGCAATAGCAACCCGTGACCCCTTGTGGGGGGAATGTCAATCAAAGAGTGCCAGATGGGCAAATTCGCCTGAGGGTTTTGTGGAACCAAAGGTGACTGGTAATTGGGTCTTTGTGTTTTCAGTTATTTGATGCATGTGTTTCTTCCTTTGATTTGGCTTCTAGTTATCTACCAATATATGATTCTTGTGATGCCCTGATTATAGTTCATTGTTATCTTGCTGATTGTCCTAACTCCTTGATGCGTTGATTATCCTGATACATGTTTATCCTGCTTAAATTCTGCTAAAATTATCTTCTATGCTTGAACCCAGATTATGAGTTTTACTTTCTTTACAGCACCAGTTATATATCTGCTTTATCCTAACCCCTGAACTATTACTATCCTCTAGCATTGTATACCAGTAGGTACGATCTGCTATTTCTCGGCTCGTCGTGCCCACTGGGATACACTCCGGTGTGTCTCACACCCTCGGGTGACTGTTTTTCAGGTCATGCGGGTGATGAGATGTCGGGACGAGTTGGTGAGATCACGAGATAGAGCTTGACCCTGGACAGCCGTTAGCCAAGTGATTACTTGTTAATGAGAAAAGAAAATGTAATGTAATGAATTGGATGTAAATATGTAACTGTAATTTGATGTAATAATGTAATAAGTGTATGTAGTTAGTACTCTGTTTTGATTGCCAAGCTAGAAGTGCATATATAGAAAAGGCTCAATCCCCTGTGGGATTGGGACTCTTCTATATATGTGGCGGTCTGTTGCGCCCTGGTTGTTTTGCAACTCTGATTTAAAAAAAAAAAAAATTTAGACGCTGGTTTTTAAACTCGGGGCGTGACAGTAGTTAGGCCATCTTTTACTGCTGCACTACATATTGGAACTTGACTTAGGAGAAACCATGTTATTCCTTTTCTCCTTCTTGTTAGTCAGGCGGTCTGTGTTGCTCGGGCACGAGCAGGGGTCTGGGGTAGTGTAGCAGGGACATTGGTGTTAGGGACAGGTTGTGCTGGATTGCGGCTGGCAGGGTTTTGCGGTGACCGTGGACTTTGGGCGGTTGACCGGAGGTCGATTATAGTACTTGATTATAGACGGCAGGGCATTGCGGCAACCGCGGATATTGGGCGGTTGACCGGATATTTATTTATGCACTAGATTGGGTATCAGATTTCCCTTGTGGGCGGAGTTTTTCACTTGTCGAGTACTATTGCATCTGATTGAGGACCGAGGCTTTCTTTAGTGGTTGAGCTTTCCCACTTTGATCAGAGTTGTGATCCAGTCCTGCTACATATGATACTGGTTACAGTGATACTTTGCTCGTGTGGGTCGCTCCCCTCGAGTGCCACTCCGGAGTGTGTGCGACCGTGCCGATCATGAGCCGGACTGTTACTTATTTTGGGATGCGACCGTACCAGTCAGTAGTCGGTCAGAATTCCCGCAGTCAAGTTCTTGAGTTCGACAGCAGAGCAGGCAGTACCAGGTTTTATACCGGTTTACTTGATTGGGTTTATTCGGTCAGTTACTCTTATTGTTACACTCGGGTCAGGGGGACTGAGTGGAGTCTAGTAGCTGTGTTTAGACCAGTGCTAGTGTTGTTGGGAACCGTTTGGTTTGACGGTGGTCCCGTGTCGTTGCGAGTACTTTGACCATTGTGTGAGAGGTTGAGCATCTTGAGTCTATCCGTTCTGAGAGGGAGCGTGGATTTTGACTATAGCCTGCACGAGCCACTGCTCGATAGCGAGTTAGTCCGTTTGGACACCCTACGTAATTCCTGTCCGACAGTGGGAGGTGGTTGTAGGTGAGCGCAGGTTTGACTGGACCAAATGTGGCAGTCAACTCGATTGGGTCGATTGTGCACTTCATGTGCTAGTGGTAGCATACCACACTTGGATTCTCCCCTCTTGAGCATTTAGATGGAGGCAGGGTAGCTGTAGAGTATCTCCAGCCTTTCTAGTTCAGTTTTTACTGCTTGCTTATTTATTGCCTCTAGTGGTCTTAGTGGGCTAATCGTCGGGCCTGGCGATGGTACCCACTGAGAACTCCCTTTTTGGTGTAGTTCTCACACCCGCTAGGGGTTTTCCCCCTCTTTTTTCCTTTCTCTTCTTTGTTTTGCAGAGTCTTAGCGGGTGCTACTAATTCTGCGGTTGTTGATCGAGCCGAGGGAGTCGCGAGCTAGATCCCTACCCATCGTTGGAGAGTAGCGGTACCCTTCAGAGGAGATCTTCAGTAGATTAGGTATTTTATTTTCTCTTTTGAGAGACTGATGTAGTGAGGATATGATATGTATTGGGAGCCTGTACACTGATGTATTTATTGGAGATACCTCCCTGTTGAGCTACGAGTTTTGTATCTAAGGATATTGTACGATTATCATTTTTGGAAGGTGGACATTGTTGTATTATTTTTCAGTTGTATAGTGATTGATTTGATTATTACAGCAGTTTTATCTTTTAGCTCTGATATCTGTTTAGCTGTAGCACCTTTGTTGCAGGTAGGACGCTTCGCCTATGCGGGGTTTGGCATAGGTGGCGGATCTGTTGGCGAGCCCGGGTCGCAGTTTTGACCCCGGGGCGTGACAAGTAAAGATTGAAATAAGAAAGCTGGAGACTCTCAACAGCTACCATGCCTCTATCTAAATGCTCAAATAGGAAAAACTAATGAAAGGTATGCAACCACTCGCACACGAGGTGCACAATCGATCCAATCGAGCTGACTGTCACATCGGGTCCAGTCAAGCCTGCGCCTCCCTATTATATCAACATAGGGTGTCCAATCGGACTAACTCGCTATCGAAAAGTGGCACAAGCAAGCTATAGTAGAAATCCACGCTCTCTCAGAACGGAATAGACTCAAGCTCCTCACATCTCGCACAACGGTCAAAGTACTCTCAATGATCCGAGACCACCGTCAACCCAACGGTTCCCAACAACACTCGCACTGGTCTAAACACAGCTATAAGACACCCCTCAGCCCCCAGGCATGAGTGTAACAATAAAAGTACCTGACCAAAAATAACCCAATCAAACCACCAGTAAAAACTGGTACTGCATGCTCTGCCTGCCACATCGGGTATGCCAGCCTACGTAGAACACTGACGTAAAGAAATAGTATCAAGAACTCAGTAGCTGATCGGCACACGGCTCGATCCTAGTATCACCAATCGACCGGCACACGGCTCAGTCATAAGCCTACTCTGGAGTGGCACTCGAGGAGAGCGACCCAACGAGTAAAGTATCTCAGTAACAAGTATCTCTATCAAGTATCTTAATATAGCAGGACTGGATCACGACTCTGATCAAAGTGGGAAAACCCATCCACTAAAGAAAGACCCGATCTCAATCTGATGCAAAGTAAACAATAAGTGGGAAACTCCATCCACTAAAGGAAATTGATGCCCAATTTGATATAATAACCGACACCCGGCCCACCGCTCAATCTCCGCGGTCGCCGTGGCACCCCACAACCCACAATCAAGACCAACCTGTCCCAGACTCGAAGTCTCGACTACACTATCCCAAACCCCTGCTCGAACCTGAGCAACATGAACCACATGACTAACCAATAAGGAGAAAAGAAGCAAAACATGGTTTCTCCTAAGTCAAGTCCCAATATGACAGTGTAGGAGTAAAAGATGGCCTATCTAGATGTCCATACAAGCATGCATTTGTCCTCAATAAAGATAAAAGGGAGTATAACCGATAGTAGCTTCACATAAATATAAACTCATGCCAAAATCATCTATGGACTACACCTGTCACGCCCCGGGTGTAAACCAGAACCCGGGCCCGTCCACAGATCCGCCGTGCATGCGGTATTTCCCACATACACGAAGCGTCGGTAACCTGCTCAGATAAGAAATAATAATAAAAGAGCATAAAATCAGAGCTGAAATAAAACTACTGTATCTCAGACAGATGCTGGAAGTAAAAAGTACAACAGTAAAATAAATACAGGTGTCTCTCCCAGCTCACTACTACAAAATACAAACAGCTGGCAGAAGCCAGACCCCAAAATGAAATAAAAGAAAACTGTCTGAGAAGATCTGGTACCCAAAAATCTCCAGCTACGACCCTCGGTGGCTCTCTAACTAGTCCGCGATGCGCTTACCTCGATCAGTTGCTGACGGCCCAGCAACTCCCACAGAGGACTCTGCAAAACAAGGGAAAAGAAGGGAACAAGGAAAACAATGGGGGGTCAGTACTACTATAAACAGTAGCCTCCCCTAGTGGGTAAAGCCTCAGCTCAGATATGCCCACCAGGTGCTCAGAGGCAAAAAGGGAAAGAAGAGAAAGGGATGCAGATAAATGAAGCAACTGATAAAATGCTATCCCTAATATGCCTCTATATGACCAACCAATAAGGATGGGAAAAGTGATGCATCAGAATCAAGTAGCCTGTCATAAAGACCCAATCTGACAGCCAGTGAACACTGGCACTGCCTGCTCTGCTGTCGAACTCAAGAACCCAGCATGGTGCCCGGCGCTCACACCGTGGAACTCAAGAAACCAGCATGGTGCCCGGCGCTCACACCGTGGAAAGCCTACTCCGGAGTGGCACTCGAGGGGAGCGACCCACACGAGTAAAGTAATATCACTGCATCAACATCTCTGTAACCACTGTCTCAAATAGCAGGACTGGATCGAGACTCAAGAAGTGGGAACAACCCTCCACTAAAGTAAGCCCGATCCCCGAACACCCAATCTGATGCAATAAAAACAACCCGGTCAACCACCCAAGATCCGTGGTCGCCGCAACCCCCTGACAACTCAGCCTGTCCCCAAATCCCCAATACCTGCCTACACTGTCCAACATACGCTCGAACCTGAGCGATTAAGCCGCTAGTGCCAACAATGAAAGAAGAAAGAGAAAAGCATGGTTTCTCCTAAGTCAAGTCCCAAAATAGTGTAGCAGTAAAAGATGACAATAATCATGTGACCAATTTAATCATGCAATGTTCCAATACTTGTCCAATTTCCAAGTATAACAGTTTAGAAGTGACATAAGCTAGGGTGACCGTCTCACATGAACAAACATCAGTTTTGCAGTCCTCTATTCCTATTTGTCTCCAAGTATACAGTTCCAGAATCAAATAAGCGATTAAATCAGTGATTAATCTAACAATCATATATTAGAGATCTGATAACAATTAATCAATTTCCTAGAGCATGCAAGTCTACCAATCAACACATTTGGCATTGTCAAAACGAGGGTACTCTGATATTCCTAGTGGGCATACAAAGAGAGGAGTACAACAACCACCCACCTGAAGCGCAACTGTCCAAACCCGTACAGTCAGAAAATACCAAAATTCCAAATCCTCGCTCCCACAATTTTAGCACACCCGCAATACTCCTGGTACATCAAGGAATCCACTAATTACACTAGAGTCCCAATTACAGCACTAATTACCACATACAAACACAAGTACCAAACTGTCAAATTATCACCTGCAGAAAATGTCCAGAAAATTCCAATAAAAATATCACGGCGATCCTCGCGTCGATAGCTTCGCAACGGTACCTTGCACGCCCAAATCCGAGTTCTGTACACCAAGATAAAAATTCAGCAAGAGGGCACTCTCATACACTAATCAGGATTAAGGGCTGATTACTGTTCACAGAGAAATCCTTAATTATCACCTCGAAGAAAATTCACAAAAATCCACTAAAAATACGAGCGCGTTCCTTGCGATCCGTAGATGAAAAAGTTGTATAGGCTCGTTTCCGTCGGACGCTCGTGCGCAAAGATATAGCCGAAACACTCCGCTGCTGTCAAGGAATTCCATACAGAAAGAGGGGTCACTTGTTGCCTCGAAAACCGTGCCAAAACCTCGAAACGGGAAAGCGCGACCAAAACGAAAGATGAAGTCCTACCTCTTAGGAGTCCACTGGTGCAAGAATCACAGGAAAATGATGTCGGGGTAGCCCAGGGGAGCAAAAACACGATCGCTGCGCCGAAGAAGAACACTAGAAAGCAACGTCGCGCCGCACCGTAAAATGGGGAACCTCGGGATTCGTGCCTCCAAAATTCCTGAAACTTGGCAGGGAGATCCAGGACTAAAAGATGAAGAATTTTGCTAGAAATAGGCTCGGGCTGAAATGGCTCGGTTTGGGAGAAAACAGAGGAAGAAGGAGGCTCGGATTGGGGCTTAAATAGGCTGAGAAAAACAATTCAGAAAATACCCAACCTGTCCCCACTTTCGGGCGCCCGGGAATTCGGGCGGCTACAGTAACGGGCCGGCCCAGGATTTCCGGGCGCGCACAGTGCGGCCCGGCCCACGGCACAGCCCAGTCCACTAAGCCGTTTGACCCCGCTGCACCCGGTGCACCTGAGCCAGCCACTGGTGGCGTGCCACGTGTCCCCGACAGGCCGTGCACCGCGCACGACGGGCCGTGCACCGCGCACGTCGCCGGCTGACCCGGGCGTACGGTCACCTGCCCCGGTCCTTGCGTGGACCGCGCGCACCAAGACCCACCAACCCGAGCCGCCACGTGTCCACCCGGTCCACCGTGCACCCGGCCCAAAATCAGTGGACCGCGCCTGCTGCACCGGCCAACCGGAGAGCGCCACGTGGCCCGCCCTCGGTGCACGCCCCCCGCGGTGGACCGCGCGCCTGCCCGCGCCCTGCCCGCGCCCTGTGCCGCCGCCTGCCGCCTGCCCGCGGCGGCGCCGCCGCCCGCCGACGCTGCCCGCCGCCGCCGGACGCCGCCGGCGACACTGTTCCGGCGTGAACAGTACCCGCAGCCCAAAATTGACAAGTAAATAGCCCATCTTGACCGTTTTCGCGCGCTGATTCCAAAAACGAGGTCCGTTTTGCCAAATTCCGCCTCCAAAATTTGCCGGAGGCTCCCGCAAGCGCCAAAAACTGTCAAAACTTCCGGGAGTCCGCTTTTGGACATCCGGACTCAGAATTGGGCAAACAAAAAGCCAATCTCAAGTGTTTTTCCGCGCTGAATCCAAATCCATCCTCCGTTTGGCCTAAATCCTTTTCTAAAATTCGGCAAAAGCAGCCGAAGGCCAAAACAGCTAACCAAAGCTCACAGGGTCCATCTGTGGCATCCCTTTGATGCACTATGGGCCAGATACACCATCAACAGGTGTCTAAACAGTGGATTCACGGGAAAAAGCTGCATGGGGGTTCGGGGTACTACACCCTCCCCCACTAAAAAAAGTTTCGTCCCCGAAACAAAGATAAACAAAGCAGACGTACCTCAAACTGCGGCCTCGAACAAGAAGGGGTAGGCATCTCTCATCTCTGTCTCCAGCTCCCATGTAGCCTCTCGCTCCTCATGATTGCTCCACAGGATCTTCACATATGGAATGGCCCGATTGCGCAATTCCCTCACCTCACGAGCAAGAATCCGCAACGGGCGCTCCTCGTAGACCAAGTCCTCGCCGATCTCCAACGAAGTGAAGTCAATCACGTGCGACGGGTCAAAAACATATCTCCTCAGAGCTGAGACGTGGAAGACATCATGAACTCCGGCCAGGCGCGGGGGTAAGGCAACTCTGTATGCCACAGGACCAACTCTATCCAGTACCTCAAAGGGTCCAATAAAGCGGGGACTGAGCTTCCCCCGTACTCCAAATCTCCGGACCCCTTTCGAGGGCGAGACCTTCAAGAAGACATGATCACCAACCTGAAACTCCAGGTCTCGCCGTCGAGTATCGCGTAGCTCTTCTGACGACTCTGGGCTGTCTCAAGATGCCGGCGAATAATCCTGACTTTTTCCTCTGCCTCCAAAAGTAACTCCGGTCCCAAAGTCCTCCTCTCACCCACGTCACTCCAATATAAGGGAGACCGACACTTGCGTCCATACAACGCTTCAAACGGAGCCATCCGGATGCTCGCCTGATAGCTGTTGTTGTACGCGAACTCAACCAAAGATAAGTGCCGGTACCACCCTCCTCCAAAATCCATAACGCACGCTCTAAGCATATCCTCGAGGGTCTGTATGGTGCGCTCTGACTGCCCATCGGTCTGTGGGTGGAAAGCGGTGCTAAACCTGAGCTGAGTCCCCAAAGCAGAATGCAAACTCCCCCAAAAGCGTGATACGAATCTCGGGTCTCGATCTGACACAATCGAAGCAGGTATACCGTGAAGCCTCACTATCTCATCCATATATAACTGTGCCAAATGCTCCAAGGACCAAGTCATCTGAACTGGTAAGAAGTGCGCCGACTTGGTGAGTCTGTCAACAATAACCCAGATCGCATCTGCCCCGCTCTGCGCCCTCGGCAATCCAGTGACGAAATCCATAGTGACGTGGTCCCATTTCCACTCGGGAATTGGAAGACTCTGCAACTTGCCAGCAGGAACGCGATGCTCTGCTTTCACTTGCTGACAAGTTAAACAGTGAGCTACGAATCTCCCAATATCCCGCTTCATTCCGGGCCACCAAAACTGTGCCTTGAGGTCCTTATACATCTTAGTACCTCCCGGGTGGACGGTATAAGGTGTATGATGGGCCTCCCTCAAAATCTGATCTCTAATCTCCTGATCCATAGGCACACACACTCGGTCCCTGTACCGCAGTACTCCCGAGCTATCCACAGAAAAATCCCCTGTCTGATCCGCCTGAAGCTGCGTCCTGATCCTCGTCAAGTGGGGGTCCTCACTCTGAGTGTCCCTGATCCTCTCCAACAGAGTGGGCTGCAAGACCATAGACATAAGTCTAGCAGAGACCCCAGGGGATACTACCTCCAACTGTAATCGCCTCATCTGCTCGACCAACGGCGCCTGCTGCGAGATCAATAAGCTCAGACTCGTCCTCCTGCTCAAAGCATCCGCCACAACATTGGCCTTGCCGGGGTGATAAAGGATACTCAGATCGTAATCCTTTAGCAGCTCCAACCACCGGCGTTGCCTCAAATTCAGCTCCTTTTGGGTGAACAGATACTTCAAGCTCTTGTGATCAGTATAAATCTCGCAATGCTCACCATACAAGTAATGCCGCCACAGCTTCAGAGCAAACACCACCGCTGCCAACTCCAGATCATGAGTAGGGTAATTTTTCTCATAGTCCTTCAATTGCCGCGAAGCATAGGCAATCACCCTACCCTGCTGCATCAACACACACCCCAGACCACTATGTGAGGCATCACTGTAAATCACAAATCCTTCCCCCTATAACAGGGAGGGCAAGGATTGGAGCGGTCATCAATCTCTGCTTCAGCTCCTCAAAACAGCTCTGGCAAGTCTCGCTCCAAACAAACTTAACTCCTTTCCTGGTCAGACGAGTGAGGGGAGAGGAAAGCTTCGCAAAGCCTTCCACAAAACGCCGATAGTAGCCCGCCAAACCAAGAAAGCTCCGCACCTCAGTGATAGTCGTCGGCCTCGGCCAATCTCGAATAGCATCCACCTTGGCCGGATCCACCGCCACTCCAGCAGCTGAAACCACATGACCCAGAAAAGCAACCTCCCGGAGCCAAAACTCACACTTTTTGAACTTAGCATACAGCTTCTTCTCTCGCAGAAGCTGTAGCACGGTCCTCAAGTGCTCCTCGTGCTCCAAATCACTGCGGGAGTAGATCAGAATATCATCAATAAACACCACCACAAACCGATCCAAAAACGGCTGAAAAATCCTGTTCATCAAGTCCATGAATGCGGCAGGGGCATTTGTCAACCCAAAAGGCATCACAGTAAACTCATAATGCCCGTACCGCGATCTGAAAGCCGTCTTGGAGATGTCCTCGGCCCTCACCCTCAGCTGGTGGTAACCGGACTGCAGATCGATCTTCGAGAACACCGAAGCTCCCTGCAACTGATCAAACAAATCATCAATCCGGGGGAGGGGATACTTGTTCCGGATGGTCACTTTGTTCAATTCCCTATAATCCACACACAACCGCAGTGACCCATCCTTCTTCTTCACAAACAACACAGGCGCTCCCCACGGAGAAACACTGGGTCGAATGAAGCCCCTATCCAAAAGATCCTGAAGCTGGGCCTTCAACTCCCTCAACTCAGCTGGCGCCATCCTATAAGGTGCCTTTGAGATTGGTGCAGTTCCAGGAACTACATCAATCACGAACTCAATCTCCCTCTCCGGCGGCATCGTCGTCAACTCAGGGGGAAACACATCTGGGAACTCGCGGACAATAGGGATATCCTCGAGTCCCAGTGCCGCCGTAGGCACCTCCACCACAGTGGCCAAAAAGGCAGTGCAACCCCTACTCATCATCCTCCTAGCTCTGGCCGAGGAAATGGTCGCTGCGAACAGCGTGCTCTGGCAGCCTCTGAAGATGAACTCCTCCTGTCCTGGCTCGCGAAGAGTCACCGTCCTCTCTCTGCAGTCGATAGTGGCGGAATACCGCGACAGCCAATCCATCCCTAGCACCAAATCAAAATCCTGGAGCTGCTGCAAAACAAGCAAGTCTGCAGGCAAAATCCAAGGCCCCAACTGCACTGGGCAAGCCACACAACGCTCCTCGACATGCAAAATATGATCAGGAATCCGCACCTCTAATGCACAAGATAAGGACTCTACCTCTAGACCATGCAGGGATGCAAATGCTCGACTAATGAAAGAATGAGATGCTCCAGTGTCGAATAAAGTACGAGCCCGAATACCAAAGAGTAGAATAATACCTGCCACCACCTGGTCTGCCGCTGAAGAATCCGCCAACTGGGCGGCATACACCCGCCCGCTCGGTGCTGGAGGTCGAGAATCTACAGGATAAGAAGTGGACGGCCTGCTCGCTGGAGCATAAGGCCGCTGAGCTGGTGGCCGCTGCTGCTGAGGGGGATATGGAACCGATGCCGAAGAAGGTGCCGAGGAAGTAGAAAGGGGGCAAGTAGCTCGCACATGCCCTGGCTGTCCACAACGAAAGCATCGACCCCATCTCTGATCACAAGTAATGGCGGCATGCTGACCTCCACAGAAAATACATCGGTCAGAAGATCGGGGCTGTCTCGGCTGCTGCTGCTGCTGCTGTCTCGAGGACTGCTGCTGAGATCTCTGCTGCCTCTGCTGCGATCTCTGCTGCTGGTGCTGCTGCTGATGCTGCTGCGGTCTCTGGGGTCCCCCAGGCCCTCTCCTATCAGATCGCCCACGGCCATAAGACTGGGACTGCGGCGGCCGTGGCGGTCTCCAAGAGCTGGCCTGTCCCCCGTCCTCTGGGGCTGGTCGCTTCCTGTCGGAACTCTGCGCGACCGCGGCCCTCCGTCTGGCCACCTCCTGATCGCCTCTCTCCACCCACTGTGCATGCTCTGCGGCTGCCTCCAGGGTCTGAAATCTCTGAGCATGCACAAGTGTGTAAATCTCTGGACGAAGGCCTCCCTCGAACAACTCAACCTGGTGCGGACCGTCACGGGCGACGTAGGGCACACAGTTCAGCAACTCCCTGAACTCCTGAAAGTAGGCATGGGCCGGTCGATCGCCCTGCTGCAGATTCTTCAAATCATCCTCCAACTTCTTCTTCACACTGGTAGAGAAATAGGTGTCCAACACCATCCGTCTGAACTCCTCCCAAGGTAACTGCCTGGTGATCCGGAACTCCAGTGGCTCAACTCGCTGCCACCAAAAGTCAGCATCTCCGTCCAAACAGTGCACCGCCATGTGCACTCGATACTTCGGGTCGATGAAGAAGTCCCGAAAAAGCTTCTCCATCGCAGAAAGCCAAATCCCAACAGCCCGGGGCTGAGCATCCCGCCCCGAGAATCTAGGTGGTCCCCGCTTGACAAACGCAGCGAGTCTGTCAGCAAAATCCCGCTCCTCCTCCGCAGTCAAAGGCTGAAATGCCGCAGGAGCCCCGCTACTCGAAGATGGCGCTGACGGCACAAAAGGTGCAACAAGAGGCACAGGGACCTCCGGAACAGCTGGGGGTGGTGCCTCCCTCTGAGCAAGCAGCTGCTCAATCCTCTGCTCCTGGCGGCGCTGACCCTCCGCCAACTGGGCCACCAAGGCCCTCAACTCAGCAAGCTCGGGTGGTGTAGGCTGCTCTGGCTCAACAGGGGGCGAAGGAACACCCCGAGTGGGAATCCGACGTCGAGGAGGCATCCTGCCACAAGAAACCAAACATCAGCAACAAAACCCCACACGACCCAATCTGGCGAAAGTCAAAAGACATCCCCCTATTTCTGTAACCTTATGTTGTCTGCAGCCAACATAATGGTTCAACAGAAATAGACTATGTCGATCACTCTTCACTCACAGGAAGAGTTAACTATAAAAATCACCGACTTTCGCAACAAGTCACGCCACTCACGCCCTATAATCCTAGGGTCTGTCCAAAAGCCTAGGGTTTCCTAAGTCCCAACTGACCTATCCCTAAGCTCTGATACCAACTTAATCTGTCACGCCCCGGGTGTAAACCAGAACCCGGGCCCGTCACAGATCCGCCGTGCATGCGGTATTTCCCACATACACGAAGCGTCGGTAACCTGCTCAGATAAGAAATAATAATAAAAGAGCATAATAATCAGAGCTGAAATGAAACTACTGTATCTCAGACAGATGCTGGAAGTAAAAAGTACAACAGTAAAATAAATACAGGTGTCTCTCCCAGCTCACTACTACAAAATACAAACAGCTGGCAGAAGCCAGACCCCAAAATGAAATAAAAGAAAACTGTCTGAGAAGATCTGGTACCCAAAAGATCCAGCTACGACCCTCGGTGGCTCTCTAACTAGTCCGCGATGCGCTTACCTCGATCAGTTGCTGACGGCCCAGCAACTCCCACAGAGGACTCTGCAAAACAAGGGAAAAGAAGGGAACAAGGAAAACAATGGGGGGTCAGTACTACTATAAACAGTAGCCTCCCCTAGTGGGTAAAGCCTCAGCTCAGATATGCCCACCAGGTGCATCAGAGGCAAAAAGGGAAAGAAGAGAAAGGGATGCAGATAAATGAAGCAACTGATAAAAATGCTATCCCTAATATGCCTCTATATGACCAACCAATAAGGATGGGAAAAGTGATGCATCAGAATCAAGTAGCCTGTCATAAAGACCCAATCTGACAGCCAGTGAACACTGGCACTGCCTGCTCTGCTGTCGAACTCAAGAACCCAGCTGGTGCCCGGCGCTCACACCGTGGAACTCAAGAAACAGCATGGTGCCCGGCGCTCACACCGTGGAAAGCCTACTCCGGAGTGGCACTCGAGGGGAGCGACCCACACGAGTAAAGTAATATCACTGTATCAACATCTCTGTAACCACTGTCTCATAATAGCAGGACTGGATCGAGACTCAAGAAGTGGGAACAACCCTCCACTAAAGTAAGCCCGATCCCCGAACACCCAATCTGATGCAATAGTAACAACCGGTCAACCACCCAAGATCCGTGGTCGCCGCAACACCCTGACAACCCAACCTGTCCCAAATCCCCAATACCTGCCTACACTGTCCAACATACGCTCGAACCTGAGCGACTAAGCCGCAAGTGCCAACAATGAAAGAAGAAAGAGAAAAGCATGGTTTCTCCTAAGTCAAGTCCCAAAATAGTGTAGCAGTAAAAGATGACAATAATCATGTGACCAATTTAATCATGCATTGTTCCAATATTTTGTCCAATTTCCAAGTATAAACAGTTTAGAAGTGACATAAGCTAGGGTGACCGTCTCACATGAACAAACATCAGTTTTGCAGTCCTCTATTTCTATTTGTCTCCAAGTATACAGTTCCAGAATCAAATAAGCGATTAAATCAGTGATTAATCTAACAATCATTTATTGAGATCTGATAACAATAATCAATTTCCTAGAGCATGCAAGTCTACCAATCAACACATTTGGCATTGTCAAAACAAGGGTACTCTGATATTCCTAGTGGGCATACAAAGAGAGGAGTACAACAACCACCCACCTGAAGCGCAACTGTCCAAACTCGTACAGTCAGAAAATACCAAAATTCCAAATCCTCGCTCCCACAATTTTAGCACACCCGCAATACTCCTGGTACATCAAGGAATCCACTAATTACACTAGAGTCCCAATTACAGCACTAATTACCACATACAAACACAAGTACCAAACTGTCAAATTATCACCTGCAGAAAATGTCCAGAAAATTCCAATAAAAATATCACGGCGATCCTCGCGTCGATAGCTTCGCAACGGTACCTTGCACGCCCAAATCCGAGTTCTGTACACCAAGATAAAAATTCAGCAAGAGGGCACTCTCATACACTAATCTGGATTAAGGGCTGATTACTGTTCACAGAGAAATCCTTAATTATCACCTCGAAAGAAAATTCACAAAAATCCACTAAAAATACGAGCGCGTTCCTTGCGATCCGTAGATGAAAAAGTTGTATAGGCTCGTTTCCGTCGGACGCTCGTGCGCAAAGATATAGCCGAAACACTCCGCTGCTGTCAAGAATTCCATACAGAAAGAGGGGTCACTTGTTGCCTCGGGAACCGTGCCAAAACCTCGAAACGGGAAAGCGCGACCAAAACGAAAGATGAAGTCCTACCTCTTAGGAGTCCACTGGTGCAAGAATCACAGGAAAATGATGTCGGGGTAGCCCAGGGGAGCAAAAACACGATCGCTGCGCCGAAGAAGAACACTAGAAAGCAACGTCGCGCCGCACCGTAAAATGGGGAACCTCGGGATTCGTGCCTCCAAAATCTTGAAACTTGGCAGGGAGATCAAGGACTAAAAGATGAAGAATTTTGCTAGAAATAGGCTCGGGCTGAAATGGCTCGGTTTGGGAGAAAACAGAGGAAGAAGGAGGCTCGGATTGGGCTTAAATAGGCTGAGAAAAACAATTCAGAAATACCCAACCTGTCCCACTTTCGGGCGCATCCGGGAATTTCGGGCGGCTACAGTAACGGGCCGGCCCAGGATTTCCGGGCGCGCACAGTGCGGCCCGGCCCACGGCACAGCCCAGTCCACTAAGCCCCCGACCCCGCTGCACCCGGTGCACCTGAGCCAGCCACTGGTGGCGTGCCACGTGTCCCGACAGGCCGTGCACCGCGCACGACGGGCCGTGCACCGCGCACGTCGCCGGCTGACCCGGGCGTACGGCACCTGCCCCGGTCACTTGCGTGGACCGCCGCGTGCACAACACCCACCAACCAAACCTCGCCACGTGTCCACCCGGTCCACCGTGCACCCGGCCCAAAATCAGTGGACCGCGCCTGCTGCGCCGGCCAACCGGAGAGCGCCACGTGGCCCGCCCTCGGTGCACGCCCCGCGGTGGACCGCGCGCCTGCCCGCGCCCTGCCGGCCCTGTGCCGCCGCCTGCCGCCTGCCCGCGGCGGCGCCGCCGCCCGCCGACGCTGCCCGCCGCCGCCGGACGCCGCCGGCGACACTGTTCCGGCGTGAACAGTACCCGCAGCTCAAAATTGACAAGTAAATAGCCCATCTTGACCGTTTTCGCGCGCTGATTCCAAAAACGAGGTCCGTTTTGCCAAATTCCGCCTCCAAAATTTGCCGGAGGCTCCCGCAAGCGCCAAAAACTGCCAAAACTTCCGGGAGTCCGCTTTTGGACATCCGGACTCAGAATTGGGCAAACAAAAAGCCAATCTCAAGCGTTTTTCCGCGCTGAATCCAAATCCATCCTCCGTTTGGCCAAATCCTTTTCTAAAATTCGGCAAAAGCAGCCGAAGGCCAAAACAGCTAACCAAAGCTCACAGGGTCCATCTGTGGCATCCCTTTGATGCACTATGGGCCAGATACACCATCAACAGGTGTCTTAAACAGTGGATTCACGGGAAAAA
>CM054940.1:18223753-18307945 GCA_029168755.2 Tillandsia fasciculata
GCTGCTGCTGTCTCTGGGTCCCCCAGGCCCTCTCCTATCAGATCGGCCACGGCCATAAGACTGGGGGCTGCGGCGGCCGTGGCGGTCTCCAAGAGCTGGCCTGTCCCCCGTCCTCTGGGGCTGGTCGCTTCCTGTCGGAACTCTGCGCGACCGCGGCCCTCCGTCTGGCCACCTCCTGATCGCCTCTCTCCACCCACTGTGCATGCTCTGCGGCTGCCTCCAGGGTCTGAAATCTCTGAGCATGCACAAGTGTGTAAATCTCTGGACGAAGGCCTCCCTCGAACAACTCAACCTGGTGCGGACCGTCACGAGCGACGTAAAGGCACACAGTTCAGCAACTCCTGAACTCCTGAAAATAGGCATGGGCCGGTCGATCGCCCTGCTGCAGATTCTTCAAATCGTCCTCCAACTTCTTCTTCACACTGGTAAGAAAAATAGGTGTCCAACACCATCCGTCTGAACTCCTCCCAAGGTAACTGCCGGGTGATCCGGAACTCCAGTGGCTCAACTCGCTGCCACCAAAAATCAGCATCTCCGTCCAAACAGTGCACCGCCATGTGCACTCGATACTTCGGGTCGATGAAGAAGTCCCGAAAAAGCTTCTCCATCGCAGAAAGCCAAATCCCAACAGCCCGGGGCTGAGCATCCCGCCCCGAGAATCTAGGTGGTCCCCGCTTAACAAACGCAGCGAGTCTGTCAGCAAAATCCCGCTCCTCCTCCGCAGTCAAAGGCTGAATGCCGCAGGAGCCCCGCTACTCGAAGATGGCGCTGACGGCACAAAAGGTGCAACAAGAGGCACAGGGACCTCCGGAACAGCTGGGGGTGGTGCCTCCCTCTGAGCAAGCAGCTGCTCAATCCTCTGCTCCTGGCGGCGCTGACCCTCCGCCAACTGGGCCACCAAGGCCCTCAACTCAGTAAGCTCGGGGGGTGTAGGCTGCTCTGGCTCAACAGGGGGCGAAGGGACACCCCGGGTGGGAATCCGACGTCGTGGAGGCATCCTGCCACAAGAAACCAAACATCAGCAACAAAACCCCACACGACCCAATCTGGCGAAAGTCAAAAGACATCCCCCTATTTCTGTAACCTTATGTTGTCTGCAGCCAACATAATGGTTCAACAGAAATAGACTATGTCGATCACTCTTCACTCACAGGAAGAGTTAACTATAAAAATCACCGACTTTCGCAACAAGTCACGCCACTCACGCCCTATAATCCTAGGGTCTGTCCAAAAGCCTAGGGTTTCCTAAGTCCCAACTGACCTATCCCTAAGCTCTGATACCAACTTAATCTGTCACGCCCCGGGTGTAAACCAGAACCCGGGCCCGTCCACAGATCCGCCGTGCATGCGGTATTTCCCACATACACGAAGCGTCGGTAACCTGCTCAGATAAGAAATAATAATAAAAGAGCATAATAATCAGAGCTAAACTAAAACTACTGTATCTCAGACAGATGCTGGAAGTAAAAGGTACAACAGTAAAATAAAATACAGATGTCTCTCCCAGCTCACAACTATAATACAAACAGCTGGCAGAAGCCAGTCCCCAAAAAGAAATACAAGAACACTGTCTGAGAAGTCCTGGTACCCAAAAATCTCCAGCTACGACCCTCGGTGGCTCTCTATCTAGTCCGCAATTCGCTTACCTCGATCAGTTGCTGACGGCCCAGCAACTCCCACTGAGGACTCTGCAAAACAAGGGAAAAGAAAGAAACAAGAAAAACAATGGGGGTAAGTACTACTATAAACAGTAGCCTCCCCTAGTGGGTAAAGCCTCAGCTCAGATATGCCCACCAGGTGATCAGAGGCGAAAAGGGAAAGGAGAAGAAGGGGATGCAGATAAATAAAGCAACTGATAAAGTGCTATCCCTAATATGCCTCTATATGATAACTCAACACTGGATGGAAAAAGGAATGCAGCAGTAACAAGAAGCCTGTCCAAAGGACCCAATCTGACCGCCAGTGAACACTGGCACTGCCTGCTCTGCTATCGAACTCAAGAAACCCAGCCTGGTGCCCGGCGCTCTGCACCGTGGAAAGCCTACTCCGGAGTGGCACTCGAGGGGAGCGACCCACACGAGTAAAATATCACTGTATCAACATCTCTGTAACCACTGTCTCATAATAGCAGGACTGGATCGAGACTCAAAGAAGTGGGAACAACCCTCCACTAAAGAAAGCCCGATCCCCAAAACACCCAATCTGATGCAATAGTACAAACCGGTCAACCACCCAAGATCCGTGGTCGCCGCAACACCCTGCCATACCCCTAACCTGTCCCAATCCCCAATACCTGACTACACTGTCCAACAGACGCTCGAACCTGAGCGACTAAGCCGCAAGTGCCAACAATAGAAGAAGAAAAGAGAAAAAGCATGGTTTCTCCTAAGTCAAGTCCCAAAATAGTGTAGCAGTAAAAGATGACATAATTATGTGACCAATTTAATCATGCATGGTTCCAATATTTTGTCCAATTTCCAAGAATAAAGATTTAGAGTGACATAAGCTAGGGTGACAGTCTCATATGAAAAATTATCAGTTTTGCAGTCCTCAATTCCTATTTGTCTCCAAGCATACAGTCCAGATTAGTTAAGCGATTAAAATCAGGTGATCATTCTAACAATAATTTATCAGGATCCAAATAACCAATAATTAATTTCCTAGAGCATGCAAGTCTACCAATCAACACATTTAGCATTGTCAAATCATGGGTACTCTGATATTCCTAGTGGGCATACCAAAGAGAGGAGTACAACAACCACCCACCTGAAGTGCAACTGTCCAAGTCCGTACAGCTAGAAAATACCAAAACTCCAAATCCTTGCTCCCACAATTTCAGCACACCCGAAATATTCCTGGTACAGTACAAAGCTCACTAATTACACTTAGGCTCCCAATTATAGCACTAATAATCACATACAACCTCGAATTCTGAACTGTTAAATTATCACCTGCAGAAATTGCCCAGAAAATTCCAATAAAAATATCACGGCGATCCTCGCGTCGATAGCTTCGAAACGGTACCTTGCACGCCCAAATCCGAGTTCTGTACATCAAGATAAAAATTCGGCAAGGGGGCACACTCATACAAAAATCTGTATTAAGGACAGATTACTGTTCACTGAGAAAACAGTAATTTTCACCTCGAAATAAAATTCACAAAAATCCAATAAAAATACGAGCGCGTTCCTTGCGATCCGTAGATGAAAAAGTTGTATAAGCTCGTTTCCGTCAGACGCTCGTGCGCAAAGATATGGCCGAAATACTCCGCTGCTGTCAAGGAAATCCACACAGAAAATGGGGTCACTGTTTGCCTCGGGATCCGTGCCAAAACCTCGAAACGGGAAAGCGCGACCAAAACGAAAGATGAAGTCCTACCTCTTAGGAGTCTACTGGTGCAAGAATCACAAGAAAATGATGTCGGGGTAGCCCAGGGGAGCAAAAATACTATCGCTGCGCCGAAGAAGAACACTAGAAAGCAACGTCGCGCCGCACCGTAAAATGGGGAACCTCGGGATTCGTGCCTCCAAAACTCTTGAAACTTGGCAGGGAGATCCAGCACAAAGAGATGAAAAACTTTGCTTAAGGGTGCTCGGGCTGAAGGTGAATGGGTTGGGAGAAAAGAAGGGAAGAGTGGAGCTCGGGTTGGGTGGTTTATATAGGCTGAGAAAACAAATCAAAAAATTCCCACCATGTCCTAACTTCCGGGCGCCCGAATATTTCGGGCGCACACAGTGCGGCCCGGCCCACGATTTCCGGGCGCGCACAGTGCGGCCCGGTCCACCACACGGCCCAGCCCACACACAGCCGAGCCCCGCTGCACCCGGAGCACCTGCGCCAGCCAATGGCGACGCGCCACGTGTCCCGGCAACCCGTGCACCGCGCACGTCGCGCCGTGCACCCGGGCCGTACGGCCACCTGCCCCGCCGTACGGCCACCTGCCCCGGTCAACTGCCCCACCGGTTGCGTGGACCGGGAGCACAGAACCGCACCAACCACCTCACGCCACGTGTCCACCCGGTCTACCGTGCACCCGGGCCCAAACTCCGTGGACCGCGCCTGCTGCGCCGGCCAACCGGAAGGCGCCACGTGGCCCGCCCTGGTGCACGACCTCCGCGGTGGACCGCGCGCCTGCCCGCGCGCCCGGCGCCTGCCCGCGCCGCGCGCCGCCGCCCGCCGCCTGCCCGAGGCCGCGCCGCCGCCCGCCGGCGCTGCCCGCCGCCGCCGGCGATCGCCGGCGACACTGTTCCGGCGTGAACAGTACCCGCAAGCTCAAAATCAACAAGTAAATAGCCCATCTTGACCGTTTTCGCGCGCTGATTCCAAAAACGAGGTCCGTTTTGCCAAATTCCGCCTCCAAAATTTGCCGGAGGCTCCCGCAAGCGCCAAAAACTGCCAAAACTTCCGGGAGTCCGCTTTTGGACATCCGGACTCAGAATTGGGCAAACAAAAAGCCATTCTCAAGCGTTTTTCCGCGCTGAATCCAAATCCATCCTCCGTTTGGCCTAAATCCTTTTCTAAAATTCGGCAAAAGCAGCCGAAGGCCAAAACAGCTAACCAAAGCTCGCAGGGGTCCATCTGTGGCATCCCTTTGATGGAACACTATGGGCCAGATACACCATCAACAGGTGTTTAATTTTCCACGACGAAAGGGTGTGGCAATCAATTGAATTAGGATGGTCTAATCCAACTGAAATTTTAGATGATGTTCGCACCTTAAAACCTAGGTCGAAATGGACCAAGGAAGAGATAGATTCTTCTTCTTACAATGGCAAAGGAATTAATGCTCTATTTAATGCTTTGTCACAAACTGAGTTCTCTCGCGTCTCGGCATGTGAGACTGCGAAAGAAATCTGGGATGTTCTTCAAGTTACGCATGAGGGAACTAACCTAGTGAAGATTCAGAAACTGCAAATGCTTACGAGCAAGTTTGACTCTATCTCTATGGCAGAGAATGAATCTTTCACTGACTATTACACACGATTGCAAGACATCGTAAACTCATGTGCTAACTTGGGAGAGAAGATTCCAGAATTTAAAGTTGTAAGAAAAATTCTAAGAACTCTTCCTGAACGATTTCGCCCGAAGGTCGCAGCCATTGAAACAATTAAACACCCGGACGAAATGCGTGTAGAAGAATTAGTAGGTGCTTTACAAACTTATGAAATGACATTTCCTACTAACTATTCTTCTGGAAAGGCATCCTCTTCTAAGTCTTCAGGTTACGCATTGAAATCAACTAAAGAAGAAGACGCGGATTCATCCTCCTCGGACGACGACGAGAACCTTTCTATGGAGGACTTTGAGAAGCAGCTCGCTCTCTTGACAAGGAAGTTTCGCCGCAACTTTCGAAGGGGAAATTCAAGCAAAACTCCATCCTTCGGAAAGTCGAAGAAAGGCAAGGGTTCTTCAAGCTACAAGTCAAGAAAGCAAGAGAACTTCTCAAAGGATAAGAAAAGTTCAGAGGGACAAGTTCAGTGCTTCAAATGTCGAGGCTACGGCCACATTCAACGGAGTGTCCCAACAAGAATCCGGCAAAGAAGAAAGCGATGCAAGTCGTTACTTGGGATGACAACTCCACGTCAAATGAGTCATCCTCAAGTGATGAAGAAGACAACGCGACAGCTTTCCACGCGTCCACTACATCTTCACCCTTCATGTGCTTAATGGCAAGTACATCCGACTCACTGTCCAACTCCACTGTTGAAAAGATTGCAACGGACGATGAATCAGATGATTCGGAAGGTGAAGATTTTGCTCTAGCCTACCATAAGCTTTTGAGGGATTCAAAGAAACTGGCTAAGCAAAACAAGGGGTTGAAAGGGAGATTGCAGGATCTCGAAGAAGAAGTAAAAAGGGTAACCTCTCTCTCAACCGATCTTGAAGTGGAAAGGGATAATCTGATTAAAACAAATGTTTCCCTTCAAGAGTCCAATGAGCAACTCGAGAAGAATTATATGGATATGGTGAACAAAGCGAATTACTTCTTGAAGCTCAACGGCGAGGCTCGACAGGAAAAATTGGAAATGACGGAGACCATACGCCAACTGAAGGATGACTTAAAGAGATTTTCTTCTGGAAGGAGTAAGTTGGACAGACTTCTTGGTCTTGGTCAAAGAAATAAGTTCGGCCTCGGATACACTCAAACTGGAGACATTCCAAGTTCGAGTGGGACAGTATTTGTGCCTCAGTCGGTATCTCCTCCTCCGACACCGGAATTCACGACAAGCAACGACAACAAGCCTACTACATCCTCCTCGGATCGACAAGACCTAAGGTATGTTTTCGTTGTGGCATTTCAGGGCACATAAGGAGAAATTGCAAGACGGAAGCCAAACGCACACCTCAAGCACCTCTTGCAATGACTACCAAAAGGCTATTCCTCGAAAATCAACTGCAAATCATTGAAGGAAAAGAGCCTTGGTAGTACACCGCTCAAGACGACATCATCAAGGAGCAGCAATTCTTCAAGCAAGACGCTCTCACCTAGGAAATCAACTTCACGATCATTACCGACGCACTCCAAAAAGGTTTGGGTGCGCAAAGGTGAAATTTTCCCTGTCTTGCTACCAATGTTTCCTTGCATGCATATGATAGTTCGTCTTGGTACCTGGATAGCGGGTGTTCCCGTCATATGACCGGTGATAAAAACTGTTTTCAAACATTTGAGAAAAACTCCGGAGGACTTGTTGTTTTCGGAGATGGTCGGTCTTCCAAAATTGTTGGAAAGGGAACGGTAGCTATTCCAGATGGCCCGGTTCTAGATAATGTGTTATTTGTTCATGGCCTTAAGACTAACCTCATAAGCATAAGTCAACTTTGTGATAGTGGTTATTCAGTTAATTTTTCATCTGATAAATGCACTGTAACTGACATGAACCATGCTTTCTTTTTAAAGGGGGTTAGATCAGAAAACAATTGTTATGTAGTTCCTCTAAGATTTCTGAAAAATGTAACCTAGCATCTTTGAAAAATGAAACACTTTGGCATGAAAGGCTAGGTCACATAAACTTTAAGGAACTTGCTAGAATTTCGAACAAAGATGTGGTCAAGGGGGTTCCGAAACTTTCTTTTGAACAAAACCTTGTGTGTGGCGGTTGCCAAAAGGGAAAACAGTCTAGGACTGCACACAAGAACTTGAACCACATAGGTACAAAACGGCCTTTGGAACTTTTGCATATGGACTTAATGGGGCCAACTCGTCAACCATCTCTGGGAGGTAAATGGTATATTTTCTTATTGGTTGATGATTTTCTAGATATACTTGGGTAGCATTTTTAAAAGAAAAAGCTGATACCTTTGATTCTTTTCTCGAAATCTGCAATCGTATTATGACTGAAAAGAATGATAGGATTACTCGAGTTAGGAGTGATAGAGGTGGGGAATTCATAAATTCCAAATTCATTGATTTTTGCACTTCTAATGGCATTAAACATGAATTCTCCGCACCTTACACACCTCAACAAAATGGTGTAGTCGAGCGCAAAAACAGGGTCGTACAGGAAATGGCACGTGTTATGCTTCACAGCCGGAACTTACCTTTTTATTTTTGGGCTGAAGCGGTGAACACTGCTGTTTATGTTATTAATCGCGTGTATTTGCGCCCGGGGACATTGAATACACCATATGAACTTTGGTTTTGTAGAAAACCTAACATCAAATATTTTCGTATCTTTGGGAGTCGGTGTTTTATTTTACGTGATCGTGAGAATCTTGGAAAATTTGACTCTCGAAGTGACGAAGGGATTTTCTTAGGTTATTCTACAAACAGCAGAGCATATCGAGTTTTTAACTTAGAATCTAAGACGATCGTAGAATCGATAAATGTTAAGGTAGATGAAGCTTTTCACTTTGAATCTGAAAAATCTACCCTCGATATCTCTCTTGATGATGATACACCTGCTAATGCATCTTCTTCTAACAATTCTTTCGATAATAATGTTGATGCATCTAACGGTTCTTCAAGTTTATCTGATGTGCAGGAATCATCTCGTGTACCTCCGTCTACTCCTCTACCTCAAACGTTACGCATCTCCAAGGATCACCCTGAATCGAACATCATTGGAGATCCACAAGAAGGAGTTAGAACACGGAGACAATTGGTTTGCGGATTTGCATGCTATGTATCTCAAATCGAACCAAGGAATGTTGATGAAGCTCTCCAAGATGATTACTGGATTAAAGCAATGCAGGAAGAGCTCCATCAATTCGAGCGAAACAAAGTCTGGGAATTAACGAAGCCTCCGAAGCAACACAATGTGATAGGTACCAAATGGATCTTCAAGAACAAGAAAAATGAAGAAGGTACTATCATCAGGAACAAAGCAAGGTTAGTTGCTCAAGGCTACTCTCAAGTAGAAGGTATAGACTTTGATGAAACTTTCGCCCCTGTAGCTAGACTCGAGTCCATTCGTATATTGTTTGCGATTGCTTGTCATTTTAAAATCAAATTATTTCAAATGGACGTTAAGAGCGCCTTTTTAAATGGGTTTTTAAATGAGGAAGTTTATGTGGCTCAACCGAAAGGTTTTGTGGATCATAAACTACCTAACCATGTTTTTCGTCTGAAAAAGGCTCTTTACGGTCTGAAACAAGCACCGCGAGCATGGTACGAAAGGTTGACAAAGCACCTTTTGGAAAAGGGCTACACTCGAGGGGGAGCTGACAGGACTCTCTTTGTGAAGCATTATCAAAACAATTTCATAGTTGCTCAAATCTATGTCGATGACATTGTTTTTGGAGCAACAAGAGATAATGATGCTTCTAAATTCGCGGAGACCATGGAAAGCGAATTTGAGATGTCCATGATGGGCGAATTGACTTATTTTCTTGGATTACAAGTTAAACAAAACGATGAAGGAATTCACTTGTGTCAATCCAAGTATGCACTGGAGTTGGTCAAAAAGTTTGATCTTGAAAATTCTAAGGATTTTCCGACTCCAATGGGAACTAGCCATAAGGGACTTGGAAGTGAATCACATAGTGAGAATGTAGACGAGAAACTGTATCGCAGTATGATTGGAAGTCTACTATATCTCACGGCTAGTCGCCCGGATATATCCTTCAGTGTTGGGATTTGTGCGAGATATCAATCAGCACCGAAGGAGGTTCACCTGAAAGCGGTGAAACGGATCATCCGATATATCAAAGGTACAATCAATTTCGGAATTTGGTATCCTATGGGAACGACTTTGGATATTGTTGGATACTCAGATGCCGATTGGGCTGGATCGGTGGATGACCGGAAAAGCACGAGTGGTGCATGCTTCTATCTTGGCCATTGCCTTGTTGCATGGCACAGTAAAAAGCAGAATTGCATAGCACTCTCGACTGCCGAAGCGGAGTACATTTCTGCAGGAAGTTGTTCAACCCAATTGATTTGGATGAAAAGCGTGTTGAGCGATTTCCGGATTTCAACATCTTCGGTAACCATTTTATGTGACAACACTAGTGCTATTAACATTTCTAAAAACCCTGTGTTGCACTCTAGAACAAAACATATTGAACTTAGATATCATTTTCTTAGAGAGCTAGTTGAATCAAACATTCTTCAACTGTCATATATTTCAACTGAGGATCAATTAGCTGATATCTTAACAAAACCTTTGGATCAAAAACGTTTTATTCACTTGCGTAAAGCAATTGGCATGCTTTCCTTGAAATAAACCTTTTTGAAACCTTTGCTTAGGTTAGGTTTTGTTTTTGTTTTTGTTTTGTTCTTTATCTATGTTTTGTACATAGGACATTAATTGAGCATAAATCATAATTGACTTTAATTGCATCCTTTTATGCATTTAGAAATTTATTATGCTTTTGATGTCATAATATTTCAATGTTGCAATGATCATTTACGTTAATTAAACCATCTTTTAAGTGATCAAAGTCAATTTCTCTCTCAATGATCTCTTGGTATAGTCATTATCATATTTGATTGCTTAGTCGAGTATGAATTCGAGATCAATGGTTTGGTTGAATACTTTATATATTAAATAATTGATAGCCAATTGAGGGGGAGTCAATGAAATGTAAAATGCTCAAAAGATGTGGAAAGAGTTACATCCCAATGAGGAGTGTGAAAACTACCACCACATGGAGAAAAGAAAGAAAAAGATACTCCATGAATGAAAAGCAAATTTTTGTTTTGAAAATTGTTGATGAAATTCATATTGAAATACTTGACTCAGTCGTATTTCATGGTTGGTATAAGGTGGGATTTTTAGTAAAAGATGCTCAAAGAGCCACTCCTTCAACAGATTGTCTAGATATATTATCTAACTTATCTGGGATTTCAAACATCTATTGATCTTGGTATTTCATTTTCTTTACCAAAATTGATGATTTGATAAAGGCATTACACATAAGATCAGGATAGATGTAATTGAAGTTGTTCAACTTTAAGTGTTTTAACTTTCGTAAATTTTCGTTTCATTTTTGGGTATTTTTGATAGATTTTGCATAATCTATTTCTTGTTGTATGAAACGATGTCTTTTGTTTAAAGTTGACATGGTAAAGTGCTTACATACTTTTTCTGGATTTTATGGAATTTTTCTGAATTTTTCTGGAGAAAAAGTTGAAGCCGATCCGGATCGGGGTAAGTGATCCGGATCCCGAACGCAGGATTCTTCCTGCGGGTAGCCGATCCGGATCACATTCTCGATCCGATCCGGATCACGGCTAGGGTTTTTATAAGAACAAAGAGGATTTGATTTCTTTTACCCTAATCTTTTGTTCTAAAATCTCTAGAGCTTCTCTCTCTAGATTTCTTGCATTTTGGAGCTTCCAAACTCAAAGTTCTTCGGATTCAAGTAAGTTTTATTGATCAAAACTCGGTTTTTCACAGTTTTTCTCTTTTCTTCAAACGTGTTGAAATCTGGAATTTTTTCGTTTGTGAATGGTTTTTGATCAAATTTCTTTTGAAATAAGAACTCTGGGTCAATTAGTTTTGCTTTTATGCTGGGTTTTTACCTGATTAACGAGTTTTTAGGCTTCGATTTCTAAAAATTCTGTGTTAGGGCATAAAAGAGGAATTTTTGAAAATCATGGAATTGATCTATTTTTAAAATTCTTTTTGGAAAACTAATTTGATTCTTGGCTTCTCTACATGATTATGATTGTCTAGGTACAATTTTTCAAATTTTTCAAAATTGACGATTTTTTATATCTTCTTTGGTTTGTTTAACACTTTCCTTAAAACTCAGACAGCACACTCAAACTCAATGGCACTCTCTTGGTTAATCTGCTACTGGTTACGATGGTACTTACCGAGCAACCAACAACTGAAACGAGCCAAGAAACTCCAACGAAAAGGTGAAGTGGAAGTTATAAGTGACACAGAACTTGAAGAAAACCCTGATGAAGTACAACTGGGATAGTTGACAGATGATGATGATGATGAGGTATTGCCCTACTAAATCTAAACAAAAGGAAAAGCACCCATGGACACTGGGAAAGCTCCTATGTCTGCTCCAACCTATCTCTATAGAAACGGAACACGACTTGCTCGACGTTTGGATTAAGACGAGACACTAATATTGACACACCAATAGCTCCTGACTCTCCGCCACGTGTTGAAGAGGTAGTCCGTTAATACTGACCGTCTTCGAGCCTTTGAACGACGTGAATGCATCGGAGGAACGTCATGTCAACATTGAACCCTTCGCAATCATTCACCAGAATTTGGAACCTTATTTGACAAGCTTCTCTTATTCAATCTGCCTGCCGTTCCACTGAACTTCTAGGATATTGTTTGTATCGGTGAGAACCTTCTACACGAATGCGAGACATCTTCGAGAATGAAAATGGGTCTATGCATTCTCTACAAACATCCAAGAATGAGATTAGATCACACCGCAGTTAATTGGTGAGTGCTTGAATGGAATCTAGCACTCGGGGGTTAACTTTTGAAAGGAAAAAGTTTGACACGGCATTGTGGCCAAACTAGGTCGACAGGATCTTTTGTGAAGACTAATCAGTTGACTGGACAAGCGTTCAGATCCAAACATCTACGACTGGAGTACCGTTTTCTAAACTTCATAGCATGTTATAACATCTGCCCAACATGCAGACCAAGGTTGTGGATGGGAGCGGCTGCTATTCCTATATCTCATAGGTCATCCCTCTGAGGCTATTGGATTGAACATGAATATTCCCTATATAATTTGGAACAGAATGTCAAGATACATTGTGCATCCTCATCCTTCTGAGCGACTTCCATTTCCTCTACTCATCATGAGGATCTTACGAAAGTTTGACATTGATGTAAGCTCAACATCATATCAGCACAGTTGCGGGATGATAGATGAATCAACAATTGTGAAGTCACTTCACAAATTACCTCATGTTATTGGAAAGAAACCTTGTGACGGCACCTCGGCCTCACCGTCTCGACAAGAACCCGCACGGAGATGAAGCATCATTGACTTCGATCTTCAAGTTGCAACAACAACTATCTGTCAAGCAAGAACAGAATTCTTGAAGGAACAACAGAATTTGCAATGAGCTTGAAATATCACGGCAGCTCACATTACTATCACTAAAAAGGTCAATTCTGTGCACAAGCGATTGACAAAGATGTTCTACAAGATGGGGTGCACAAGTTCTGAAGACTCAGATTCTGACAACTGATCATTTTTGACTCTTTCCTTTTCTTTTCTTTTTGTGCAGGATTTTAAGTTTTTAGTCTTATTGATACTTTAGTTTAGTTCTCAGGTTGTGCATATTAATAGAACTTTTTTTTAACTCTCCTTACATTTGTAGCTATTGCTACGTTTTGGCTTTGTTTTGTGACAAAAAGGGGGAGAGAGTTAGAGAGAACTCTGAACAATGAACAATGAATGAGTGAACTGAACTTTGTGAATATCAAGGTAAGTATGACTTCAACTCAACTTTGGTTTTTCTTTTGATTGGTGGCATGCCTCTATACTAACTATTCGACTAACTATTTGGGCATGTAATATGACTAACAAGTTGATGTTGGACTAACATACTTTGACATTTGGTTTTTGAATGCTTAGAAGATATGTTGGTTTTAACTATGATTCTCTTACATATCTGAATTTTTCAAATGTCATGATGAGAATAAACTCTATCTCTGTATTTGGTTTTGTATGTTTCAATTCTTGAGGTATCTAACGATTTCTTTGTCAAGAATGATTTTTGTGTGCAGAGATTACAGATGTCTAAGTCTAGAGTCTGTCTTAGGAGTTTATCTCATGTTTTTAATTTCTGGATCTCTTTTGTAAATTTTTGTTGTATGGTGATAGCAACAAAAATATCTTTTTGAATTTTCTTTTGTGGATTTGTGTTTTGTCACGAAACCGCCAAAGGGGGAGATTGTTACGGAATTTGAGTTGGCGTATTTCGTGAATGTATTAAGTCTTGAAGATTGAAGATGAAGAAACTTTGGATCGTATACCTCAATCTCAAGAAAGAAGAATTCAAAAGGATCAGGTACGTTTAACTAAAGATTTTGATGATCCGAATACTTCTTATAGTGTAGAAACACCTGGAAGAGGTTTTAATTGCTTAAACATCAAAAACTGGACATGGGACATGTTCAGGATCCGGATCGGGCTCGCAATCCGGATCCCGAAGGTGTTTGTTCATACACTGGTTCAATCCGGATCGCAGCATCCTCTGATCCGGATCCCGAACACTAGTTTTACCTGTTTGCTTCCTCGATCCGGATCAGGACTTGCAATCCGGATCCCGAACATTGATGTTCTGGTAAAACTGTATGAACGATCCGGATCGGACTTGTGATCCGGATCCCGAACAGGCATTTTCTGGAAATCGTCTTTCTTGCTTCTGCAATCCGGATCGTCAATTCCAATCCGGATCGCCGTCGGTAAATTTTCCAGAAAAGGCTGTTTTTGATCCTATATTCTTCCAAGGGTTTCTAACCTATAAATAGGCCCTGTATTCATTTCTAGGGCATCCGCAAATCGGCTATTACAGAAAAAATAGCCGAAAAGAAAAATCCACATATATAGAGAAGAAAGGAAATCAATAGATTTATTCTATGTTTCTTCATCTATATTGATTGATTTGATTCTAGGTTTTCCATACTCACATTTTGAGTAGAATCAAATCAATGAATACTTAGATGGTATTTCCGATCTCCTTGATCTAAGTATTCGGCGGATCATCACCACCCAAAAAAACAACGATTTACCCCAAAATCGGCGCGTGGACTCGCGTGGCCTTGTGGATTCAAGGTGCAACCGCTCTCGTGGATTCGGAGCGAGGTACGTTCGTGGATTCGAAGCGTGCCACTGGGTGAAGACCGTGGATTCGGTTGGACGTCGTGGACTCGACGTTGGACGCTGTGGATTCAGCGTTGGGCGCGGATCGTGGATTCGAGAAGCGTCGTGGAGCGAGCGGGAAGATCTACTAGGAGCGTATGAAAAAGGTTGAGTCGTCTGTGAGTACGGTATATCACCTTGTACGTGTGTTAATTCTAGTGGATTTCGCCGTGTTATCGGTCCCGTGGTTTTTTACTCCGGTTTGGAGTTTTTCCACGTAAAAATCTTGTGTGTTCTTTTATTTTTCCGCATTGGGTTTATTTGCGCAATGATTTTTTGAGTGTTTATTGTTTACACCTATTCACCCCCCTCTAGGTGTTTTTTCCCCTATTTAGATCCAATTACTTATAACCCAACAATATATATGTGTAATCAGCAGGGTAACTCAAAAACAGGGGTCCGACTGGACTAAAGCAACCAGAGGGCCAAAAAGCTGAGGCCCGGTTCGAAGATAACCCACCTGAATGTAGGCCGATCCAACGACTCCAACAGAAGGCTTGTGGGCCGGAGTCAGACTGCAAGGACCTGAATCATAAAGTGCTAATCAGGAATGACTCACTAGTTAAACCACTTTACTAAAATCGATGCTCGCTCGGACTATAATCACTTTATCACTTCCGGCAGGACCAATTTGGCTCCGGAAGCCGCCGACAGAACACTGGAGTCACTGGAGCTGCCAGGACAATGTCGGGAATGACCAGAGGCAGATAATAAAGTCCATTTGTCATTTTATTTCATCAAAGTACGTGAACATGCGCCGAAAGCCGTTAAACCGACGATTTCGCCGATTTACGGTTCGTTACCCGATTCCCGCTCAACGAAGACTAACGGACCTCCAACAAAAAGTTTAGAGCTCATGTAAACGCTGCCCAAGACAGCCCACAAAGTTACATTTGCATCTAAGTCCCCAGGGTTTTCTAAAATCACATAATTATTCTCAAAAACTACACATTTCGACTCGTTAAAAATATTCGAAGGGTTCTAACATGAACTGAAGGTACCAGTAGATAGTTCTCAACCTAACTAAAGCCGTGCTCACTGTTTGGAGTTGACACGACGCCCGAAAACACAATCGGGTCCATAAAATCTTTTAGAGTTGCATAAAATCAACTCTTTTAACGCCGTTTTGGTCCGTTTTTTAAATCCGGTAACTAAAATCAGCGCCGTAAGTTTCAGCGCGTCCGTTACGACGAGACGAAGCTCGTGCTCACTGGCTTAGATCAGCACAAAGCCCAACCACAAGGTTGGCCCATAATTATTGTATATTGAGGCTTAATGTTGCAATAATTATCTAGACAAGGGTTCTTTCTCAACTTCAGTGTGAGCATCATGCTCAAGGGCCCTCAAATATGCAGAGGTTCACCTCTGAGCCACAGCAAATGCACCAAACACACGTGTGGGATCAACATGATCAAACAAGAGCTCGACTTTAGCATTTTATAACATTCAGAATTCTGGGCAGTAACCAAGATGAGTATCACTCAGAGAACATCTCAAAAGCTTGGGGGCTCACCTGTGGGAGGTAGCAGCACAGCCCGGTTTAATTTCTGGAGCAAGATGACCTCAACCTTCTCTTGATGGAGCTCAAGTTGGCCGAGCTTACTAGCCTCTCAGTCAATCTTCAATTAAAGGTGAGCAACACCTTTATTGGACCTCCAGACGTGCAATGGACCTCATCTGGGCAAGCTTGGAAGCTCCTGTGCACCCCCAACCCGAGGAGGACATAATGGAGCTTAAATTAACCCATTAATGGCAACTTTACAAAAACTCCGCATGGCTTGCATGCAAAAGGTCAGAGGGAAGCTTAAGGTGCTAGGACACTAACCAGGGCTGGCCGGTGCCGGAGGAAGCGACGGCGGCGGTGGGCGGCTAAGTTCAAGAACCCGCAAAACTAGGGTTGGCTCCCCCGTACTCCACAGTGCACCAAAGTCTTCCAAACTTTTTGGGGGACCTTCTGGGAACCAGCAGAGCCTTCGGGTCAAGTTGGATCCAATGCCGGAGCTCCGGAGGCCGTGCGTGCACTTCCGGCCAAGAAGCTAGGGTTCCGGCGAGCCTTCACCACCCGACGGCAACCTGAGGTCGAGAGGCTTCTGGGATTCACTGGATCACCCTCTTGATGTCAGATGATGACTGCAACTACCCAGGTTGCAAGAAAACACCCGGAAAGAGAGGCTCACCTCACCGGCCGCGAGGAAGAAGAAGGGTGCCCGGTGGCTCGCGCGGCTGTTCTGGGCGCGGGGGCTTTGGGATCTAACTCTCGGGTGGATGAGAATGATCTCAGATGTGGATTGGAGAGATCCCAAACCTCCCCATTTCTTCCTTCATATTTCACAAGAAATCAAGATCGATTTCTTGCTTTTTCCGGCGAGAGGATGAGGCGGCCGGCAGCGTGTGACTTGGGAAAAACCCAGAGAAGGAGGAGAGGTTGTTGGAGGAGGCGGCTAGGGCATAGGCTTCGGGGTTTAGGGTTTAGAGGAACCCTAACCCAAAATGCATAATATATAATGTATATATATGCACAATTTCAATTTAGTCCTTTATCTCTTAATATTTTTACTTAAGTCCATTGCTGTAGAACACATTTGCTATAAGGACCCTCCTCTACAAGTTTGGTGCAAATCTACACATAAAATATATCATCTTTACGCAAAATACTGTGATTTTTCTCCTATTTCACGCTTTTCGAGACAACCGGACTGTCAAACTGAAAATCTGACACCGCCACGACGTCCGGCACGTCGAGATCTATAAGGTAGCGATTTTGGTTCGTTAAAATTTCGCTCCAAAATTTTTAAATTCCATCTTATACTGTAAATTATACAGTTCATCACGCGTTACGATGCTTTAGGCTCGTCAAACGGAAATTCCGTCAGTGCCATTGCGTTCAGATCGTCAAAACCGATCAAATCGACTACCTGGATCACTATGTTTGGACTCCGAACAGTGAAATAGTACTTGTTGCAACCGAGAGAGGTTCGAAAATGGGAGTTACTGTGCATCTACAGTAATAACCTAAGTGCACAGTACGCAGAGTGCGCTGTTACATTGGTCGCGTGATTCATACTCTTCTTCGCTGAATTCTGGAAGATCCGACCGTCAGATCGAGAAGTGCTGAATATGAATCTCGCTCAGTTCGACGAGACGATCGCAACGGTAAACTCGGATTTCCAAAATCATGTCCCGATTAGAAAATAGCCTTTTTGTCTCGTAAATTGTGCAACTCGCACACTGGCAATTGACTAAATAAATCAACACGGGTCTTTTAAATTCGAAATCAACTATAATTCTACTTTTAATCTATTTATTAAAAATAAAATATTTTTGGATTATTACATCACTCCCACCAAAAAGATGTTTCGTCCCTGAAACTTACCATTTAAACAAAAAAAAAGGTTTTATTCCTAAAGCCTAAGCTTAACTAAACCACTATTAAACCTCTAACAGATTCGCAGTAGTGACAATCAGTCACAAAATATCGGCAACTCTTTTAGACCCAATCTGATACTCCCAATTACAGGGCAGAGCATTTCCTCAGTTCTTTCGACAGTACGTTGTCTGCAGCCAACGTGCTTACCAAAAGAAAAGCGAAATACCATAGATCTGTCGCCAACATCTAGTTGGGGACACAACTCCCATCAGAAGGTATATCACATACCTCTCGACACAGTCTCAGTGCTAATGACATAACCTTTATCATGGATTACTACCACCTCGTGGTCATAAATACTACCATGACTAACTCATAGGAGAGTTCGAGATGGTCCACAAAAATCGTGCAAGAGGTAGGGCCAAAATCTATATCCAACTGACAAGGCTTTCATCTGATAAGTATCGTCAGAAGTTATTCTATCCAAAGCAACAGGATTACCGACCTCTTATTCGTCCTGATTCCTATTATCGAGGGAATCATCAATAGTAGCAGCCACCGGCGTAGTTCCGATGATCACGACTGCGGCAATGGTTACTGTATCATATGTCACGGGAACAGCTGGAAAATCAACAACTTTCCCGAGCATCTGGGCTAGTGATGGGGCCGGTGCAAAAATAGCAGCCATCTGCTACTGTGCCATCATTGGATTTCTCGACAAAAGCGGTGAGCTCCAACCGCAGCAACCGATCCAAGCCTTTTGGCTCCACTGAAATATCAAGCCCATGACACATATCACGGCCATAGCTAACACTGCACCCACAACACCTCCAAAGCCCAGAGTGCGTGCAAATACCATTCGTAACCACAACAACGAGACTCAATAGTGCGTAAACACACCTGAGCTCCTAACCACTATACAAATACCCCGCGCTCTCACGTGGATCACCAGTCATCCTAGGGCTCAATCCTAACCAAATACCTAGGCATCGTATTCCTATGCTCTGATACCATCTAATCTGTCACGCCCCGAGTTTTAAAAATCCGGAATTTTTTTTTTTTTTTTTTAAATCAGAGTTCGCAAATCTGGGCGTAACAGACCGCCACACATATAGGAAACCCTCTATCCCATGGACAGAGACTCCCCTATACATGCACGGCTAGCTAGTAGTCATCAGCAGTAAGCAACAAGTATCTCAGCTAATCATACTAATCTAATCAGCAAGAAAAATCCAAAATAAGTTATTAGATCATCAGTTCTAAAAGTCTAAATGGAACGGAAATGAAATGTGATATATGAAGGTCGTCGAGTATCTCAATCATCTGTAACTAGGATCATGGGGACAGCTCTATCGTGACAGGCTCACTGGATCGTCCCGATATCTCCCCACCCGACGGACCTGAAAAATGGTCACCCAGGGGGTGTGAGATACACTGTACATGTATCCCAGTGGGCACGACGAGCCGAGGATCAGCTAATCGTACCTACTGGGTACTAAAATCTGCGGATAGTAAGAGTCAATAGGAAAAGCTGAAAAACATAAATGTCTACTAATAATCAGAATCCACAGATAGGCTAACTAGGCAGGTAATCAATCATAAAGACTACAGATAAGAAATACTGTAAATCAGGATATGTCAGTGATAATCAATCATAAAAGCAGTAGATCATATATGCTGGAAATCAAAGGTATCCATAATAATCATGCATAAGGAACTGCAGGTGATCAAAGTATGTCTACCAACTGATACTGGAAATAAACTGAGCAGTAATGCGTCAATAAGGAGGCTACCAAACATCCAATCAAAAGCCACCATATTGGTCAACAAGACCTCAGGGATATCTCGCCAAACCTGGCACCAACCTGGCTGACATACTCCGGCACCCTCGGGCACTAACCTGGGAGTCGATACTCCGGCACCCTTGGGCACTAACCTGGGAGTCACGGGTCATACACTAGACCACTTTACCGGTAAAGAACATCTACACGGGTCATGACTCCGCTGATGTTCGTGAAGTACAGCAGTGCGGGCGAATCATAATGATCAATCTCACGGTCTAGTGACCGGGTAGTCGGCAACATGCCGAGATCCCAACAGGGAATCATCTGTCTGTATCTATCAATCAGGATCAATCAAGCATGCATATCTGAATATCGAAGCAAGCATCTCAGGATATAAATGCAGGACATGATAAAAATCAACAGGTGTAATCAGATCATAATGTCTATGTACTGGGATATAAAATCTGACAAGCAGGTGTACATAGTGTGACTAAGGAGGTCAATGTCCATCAGAACGGATCATATGGCATGTAGATAGAATCGTCAGGACCAATCATGAACTGGTAAGATCAGCAGAACTAATCATGAACAAGCAATCATCAGGACTAAATCTAGATAAAATCAGCAGGTATATATGACGAGTCTAAAGTAGATCAAAATCTATCAGGAATAATCACGGAGCATGTATACAGTAATCCGGCTGATCGTGAACAGGTAATCTCAAGTACAGGTCTAATCAAGTCAATGTCAATCAGTGGGATCAAGACATGTCAAGGGGATCACCCATATGTCAAAGAATATCAGCATATGTCAGGATAGGTTATATATATGTGTAATCAGCAGGGTAACTCAAAAACAGGGGTCCGACTGGACTAAAGCAACCAGAGGGCCAAAAAGCTGAGGCCCGGTTCGAAGATAACCCACCTGAATGTAGGCCGATCCAACGACTCCAACAGAAGGCTTGTGGGCCGGAGTCAGACTGCAAGGACCTGAATCATAAAGTGCTAATCAGGAATGACTCACTAGTTAAACCACTTTACTAAAATCGATGCTCGCTCGGACTATAATCACTTTATCACTTCCGGCAGGACCAATTTGGCTCCGGAAGCCGCCGACAGAACACTGGAGTCACTGGAGCTGCCAGGACAATGTCGGGAATGACCAGAGGCAGATAATAAAGTCCATTTGTCATTTTATTTCATCAAAGTACGTGAACATGCGCCGAAAGCCGTTAAACCGACGATTTCGCCGATTTACGGTTCGTTACCCGATTCCCGCTCAACGAAGACTAACGGACCTCCAACAAAAAGTTTAGAGATCATGTAAACGCTGCCCAAGACAGCCCACAAAGTTACATTTGCATCTAAGTCCCCAGGGTTTTCTAAAATCACATAATTATTCTCAAAAACTACACATTTCGACTCGTTAAAAATATTCGAAGGGTTCTAACATGAACTGAAGGTACTAGTAGATAGTTCTCAACCTAACTAAAGCCGTGCTCACTGTTTGGAGTTGACACGACGCCCGAAAACACAATCGGGTCCATAAAATCTTTTAGAGTTGCATAAAATCAACTCCTTTAACGCCGTTTTGGTCCGTTCTTTAAATCCGGGTAACTAAAATCAGCGCCGTAAGTTTCAGCGCGTCCGTTACGACGAGACGAAGCTCGTGCTCACTGGCTTAGATCAGCACAAAGCCCAACCACAAGGTTGGCCCATAATTATTGTATATTGAGGCTTAATGTTGCAATAATTATCTAGACAAGGGTTCTTTCTCAACTTCAGTGTGAGCATCATGCTCAAGGGCCCTCAAATATGCAGAGGTTCACCTCTGAGCCACAGCAAATGCACCAAACACACGTGTGGGATCAACATGATCAAACAAGAGCTCGACTTTAGCATTTTATATATTCAGAATTTCTGGGCAGTAACCAAGATGAGTATCACTCAGAGAACATCTCAAAAGCTTGGGGGCTCACCTGTGGGAGGTAGCAGCACAGCCGGTTTAATTTCTGGAGCAAGATGACCTCAACCTTCTCTTGATGGAGCTCAAGTTGGCCGAGCTTACTAGCCTCTCAGTCAATCTTCAATTAAAGGTGAGCAACACCTTTATTGGACCTCCAGACGTGCAATGGACCTCATCTGGGCAAGCTTGGAAGCTCCTGTGCACCCCCAACCCGAGGAGGACATAATGGAGCTTAAATTAACCCATTAATGGCAACTTTACAAAAACTCCGCATGGCTTGCATGCAAAAGGTCCAGAGGGAAGCTTAAGGTGCTAGGACACTAACCAGGGCTGGCCGGCGCCGGAGGAAGCGACGGCGGCGGTGGGCGGCTAAGTTCAAGAACCCGCAAAACTAGGGTTGGCTCCCCCGTATTCCACAGTGCACCAAAGTCTTCCAAACTTTTTGGGGGACCTTCTGGGAACCAGCAGAGCCTTCGGGTCAAGTTGGATCCAATGCCGGAGCTCCGGAGGCCGCGCGTGCAACTTCCGGCCAAGAAGCTAGGGTTCCGGCGAGCCTTCACCACCCGACGGCAACCTGAGGTCGAGAGGCTTCTGGGATTCACCTGGATCACCCTCTTGATGTCAGATGATGACTGCAACTACCCAGGTTGCAAGAAAACACCCGGAAAGAGAGGCTCACCTCACCGGCCGCGAGGAAGAAGAAGGGTGGCCCGGTGGCTCGCGCGGCTGTTCTGGGCGCCGGGGCTTTGGGATCTAACTCTCGGGTGGATGAGAATGATCTCAGATGTGGATTGGAGAGATCCCAAACCTCCCCATTTCTTCCTTCATATTTCACAAGAAATCAAGATCGATTTCTTGCTTTTTCCGGCGAGAGGATGAGGCGGCCGGCAGCGTGCGACTTGGGAAAAACCCAGAGAAGGAGGAGAGGTTGTTGGAGGAGGCGGCTAGGGCATAGGCTTCGGGGTTTAGGGTTTAGAGGAACCCTAACCCAAAATGCATAATATATAATGTATATATATGCACAATTTCAATTTAGTCCTTTATCTCTTAATATTTTTACTTAAGTCCATTGCTGTAGAACACATTTGCTATAAGGACCCTCCTCTACAAGTTTGGTGCAAATCTACACATAAAATATATCATCTTTACGCAAAATACTGTGATTTTTCTCCTATTTCACGCTTTTCGAGACAACCGGACTGTCAAACTGAAAATCTGACACCGCCACGACGTCCGGCACGTCGAGATCTATAAGGTAGCGATTTTGGTTCGTTAAAATTTCGCTCCAAAATTTTTAAATTCCATCTTATACTGTAAATTATACAGTTCATCACGCGTTACGATGCTTTAGGGTCGTCAAACGGAAATTCCGTCAGTGCCATTGCGTTCAGATCGTCAAAATCGATCAAATCGACTACCTGGATCACTATGTTTGGACTCCGAACAGTGAAATAGTACTTGTTGCAACCGAGAGAGGTTCGATAATGGGAGTTACTGTGCATCTACAGTAATAACCTAAGTGCACAGTACGCAGAGTGCGCTGTTACATTGGTCGCGTGATTCATACTCTTCTTCGCTGAATTCTGGAAGATCCGACCGTCAGATCGAGAAGTGCTGAATATGAATCTCGCTCAGTTCGACGAGACGATCGCAACGGTAAACTCGGATTTCCAAAATCATGTCCCGATTAGAAAATAGCCTTTTTGTCTCGTAAATTGTGCAACTCGCACACTGGCAATTGACTAAATAAATCAACACGGGTCTTTTAAATTCGAAATCAACTATAATTCTACTTTTAATCTATTTATTAAAAATAAAATATTTTTGGATTATTACACCCGGTTAGTGGGCTGAGTAGTCGGGTTCTCTTAGTGTGGGATGCATTTTACACTCGTGCTTGGGGGCCGAGTGGAGTCCGGTAGATAGAGCTAGTTGTTCAGTTCTGGCGGGAGCCGTTTGGGTAGACGGTGGTCCCGAGATGTTGTGTTCTTCGAGTTGGTTGTCACTACAGTGATAGTGGCAGTAGTGTACTAGTGACGGCAGGACCTTGAACCCAGAACCTTTTTGGACGCACACATGATTTTAGTCAGCCAATGTTTTCTTCCAAGCCTCACAGGGTCGCCTGAGTCTGTTCTTGTTTGATAGGACGAGGGCATTAGCTCTTCGAGGTTTGGACATAAAACTTGTTTTCTAATTATTTTCCTAAAAAGACTAAAAATCATTAAAAATGGATTTCTCTCAGATCAAATGGTTTTCTGTAATAAATGTCACTGTTTCTTATAAACTTTCCCACTCAAGATGATTCGAGTGGTCTGGGTTCTAAGGGCTGCCTTCTCTCTGGGTCGAGAACAACGAGGGGCTATGCCTAGGGCCTGTTCTTGTTTGATTTGGGTTGTAGGTTCTAGTCTCTCGGGGTTCTCTGACCCATCATCGTTATTAGCTGTGGAGTTTCTCCAGTCTTGTGGTTTTAGCACGTTGGCAGAGTGATGTCAGTTTTAGGGAGCCGTTGGGTGGACAGCGGTCCCGACTGTCGAGTGTTCCTTGTTACTGAGTTAGAGAGGTGATTTGGATTTTATCGATCTTGTTGATCGTGATTTGGACTATAGCCTGCATGAGCCATATTGAGCTCGACAGAGATGCGCGGATACTTTCCTCTGTGGGGTCGCGCCCCTCGAGTGCCACTCTGGAGTTGGGCCTGTTACTTGCTATCGCGACTTGTCGACGTAGTCCCTCTGGCTGGGCCAGTTTTGGCAGTCACGGACACCCTACGGTAGACCCGTCCTTTTGTGGATGTGCGGCAGTAGGTGGGCGCAGGTTTGACTGGACCCTATGCGGCAGTCAGTGTAGATTGGGTGACTGTACTTGAGTATCAGTAGATGCATCATGGTTCCATCCGTTCCTCTTTTTGAGCATCTAGATAGAGGCATAGTAGCTGTAGAGTTTATTTTCCCGCTCTTTCCTTTCAGCACTGTTTTTGTTACTTTATGCCTCTAGTAGACTTAGTGGGCAGACCGTCGGGCTTGTTGGCGACACCCGCTGAGAACTACTGTGGGATGTAGTTCTCACACCCGTCATGGTGTATTTCTTCCCCATGGACTTCTGCTTCTGTTCCTGCTGCACCAATTGCTGATCCTGCTGATCGAGGTAAGGGAGTCGCGAGATAGATCCCTACCAGTCGTCCTCTAGAGAGAGTAGATGTACCCACTTTTTGTATTTTGAGAGAGTTACTGTTGAGTGACCCTTGTAGTGAGGTATAGAGTTGTACTTTACTTTTATGGCTGAGAGACTTATGTATTTATGTGAGGACTTCTGTTGTATTTTATTTATTTCTAGCAGTATACTTTTCAGCTCTGATATCTGTGTAGTATAGTATCTTTCTTTTGCATGTTAGTCGCTTCGTCTATACGGAGCTTCCCGTATGGGCGGCGGATCTGTTGGCGAGCCCGGGTCGCAGTTTCGACGCCGGGGCGTGGCATCGGAATAAGGCGTTTAAGTACTTGATTGATATCTACGCTTCGAGAGGAACGCACCCGTATTTTTATTGGATTTTTCTGAGGTCGTTTCAAAGGTGAGAATTAAGCTTCTTTGGGACTGAATTTCTGCAGGCTTTTGTTCTTGACGATGTGGACTTCCAGTGTTGTTCTAATTGTTTCTTAGCCTACAGGTGTCGGAATGAGGAGTATAAATACTCGTTTTGGGGCTACTCGTCGCGAGGATCGCAACCGTGATTTTTCTGGGATTTTTGGAGGACTGTGTGCAGGTGAAAATCCCCCTCTTCTCTGCTGGTTTGTAAAAACAGCATGTGCTATTTTTAGGGAGTGTTGTGGTGTTGGTTATTGATTGTTGGTGATGTTGTTGGTTGGAACAGAGGCTTGTGCGACTGATTACCGTGGGTGCGGTTTTGGCAAAGTTTGGATAGCGTGTGACTACGCACTTCACCGCCTTCATTTTTGCCTGCGAAAAGCGTTTTAGGTGGGTTGCTTCATCCCCAGAACCGGTGGACGGTTCTCTAATTCTATATGTTAGAATGCATGCATGATTAAATGTACAACTAATAGCATTGAGATGTAAGCATGGAAAGTGTAGTGACCCGACCCTTTGGGGTATTTTCGAACTCACATGTAATCGCTTAGGCCTTAAGCGAAATAAAATTATTTAATTTTCAAAAGTCGGCCGGGACAAGGTGTGTGTATTTTTCTGCGATAGAGCGCGAAAAACGATGACCGACGGTGCGATCGGATCCGAAATCCGATGTCGGGATCTCCCGGAACGGGATCCTTAGCGACGCGGTAGTTAGTCACGCATCGGAAACCGTGCAAAATGTCTTGCACCCGTTAGAGATAAGGTGGGTTATCTCGGAGGGATAATTAATTAATTAATTAATTAATTAATTATCCGGTGACGGAAATTTAAATCCTCCTACGTACGAATTAATTAAGGGATTTAAATTGGTGGGATTTTATCTCGTGGATTGGGTAAGAGATAAAATCCGGATATTTAAGTAAGGGATTTAAATTGGTGGGATTTTATCTCGTGGATTGGATAAGAGATAAAATCCGGATATTTAAATCGGAGATTTGTTTTCCCCGGTGATTAAATAATCGGTGACTAGAATTTAAAAGTTAAGATTTAAATATCCGGTAATTTGAATCCAATTGGGAATTTGATTTCCCTTGATTATTTAATAAAGGTGATTAAATAATCGGTGGTCAGGATTTAAAGGTGAGAAATATCCCGTCAGTCGGATATTTTCTTGAGAAATAGAAACGGGGAATTTTGGGTTTTCCTACGTACGTAAATAAAGAAATCAAACGATCAAATATGAGGGATCGACGGTAAGGATATTAATTAAATAATTAAACAATTAACTAATAGGATTATCGATAAGGATTAATTAATTAATAAATTAATTAATCGGAGTCAAAATACCCGAAAGGGGTTTTGACGGTGCGTATGTGTGAAATTAGATAAAAAGGGGATAAATAAATAACAGATTATTTATTCCCCCGTTACCAACGAAACCCTAATTGAGAAGTACCGCCTCTCAAATCGCCTCTTTCGTGCGTACCGAAAACCCCAACCGGTGAGGAGAGAAAAAGAAAAGAGGCGGAACCGCTAACCGAGGAGAAAAGAGGAAAAGAAGGGGGAAGCGGAGGAACCCGATCGCCCCGATTCACGTGCCGGAGATCGGAGAACGAGACGCCATCGTCTACGGGGAGCGGATCCGGATCTCCGGCGCCGCGAGAAACAAGATCGGATCTTTTATTCCGATAAATTTAAGGTTAGTCATCATCGGTTCGTTTGTTAAATTAATCGGGGGTTTTCCGTGTTCTTGTTAGATTATTTTAATCGGAACATCGTTCGCGGATTTTCGTCGGGTTTTGATCCATATTTTATCCTCGTTCTTGATCGGGTGTGATCGAGGATTTTTTTATCGGATTTTAGTTGATGGTTTTTAACGGGTTTCTTGTTATCGAACTTCCGATCGACGTTTTGGGTGTTCGTCGATCGTCGGTTTAGCCGTTAGAATTACCGGGAATTTTTCGGGAATTTTCCGGGAATTTTTTGGGAATTTTTCGGGCGACTCCGGCGGGACATAGTGGGTTAACGGGAGGCCGCCGCCGCCGTTGTTAGACGGGAGGCCGCCGCCGTCGTTACCATGTTCACGGGGTGGTCGCCGGGATCCCACGGGAGCGAAAACGGAGAAGAATTCGCGAAACGGGAAGTTACTGTGCTGTCCGTACGACCGCGGTCCATGGCCGAAGCGTGCACCCGGCGTACGCCCACGGAGTCCGGAGGCGCAGACCCGGTGCACGCATCCGTGCACCGGCCTGCCTTTCTGGTGCGCGGTGCACGCTCTAGGCGTGCACCCGGCGCACAGTTCCGCACCCAGAAGTCGTGGACCCGGCGCGCGCTGCCGTCGTGCGCGGCCCGGCCCACCCCGCCTGGGTGCACGCCTCCTATGTGAGCCCGGCGTACGCCGCGCGGCCGACCGATCTGTAAACCCGGTCCACGCTCTGCTTCATGCACCATCCGACAGCCCGGAGTTCTTTTGCTCCGTTTGGGTCCGTTTTTCCACCGTTTTGAGCGCGGTTTTCGCCGTTGGGATCGTTATTCCCGTGGCTTTCTTGGCATGGACACTTGGGACCGTCTTGGTCACTAATTTATTATGTTGGGTGCCGATTTCGCCGACGCTCCGCGCCTCGACGAAATTGTCGGGGGCGCGCCGTCGGGTCTTTCTCTCATCGTTTTCGTCGTCGGGGCTTCTCGGCTGGACCGTTGACGCCCCGAGTTGGCGACAAGTTGAAAGATAGGGTTTTATTAGTTCCCGTTAGCGGTTTTGGGTTCCGGTTTTCGGCGAACCGGACGGTGTTGGACCTTTCCGTCGAAAAGAGTAAATTGGGTCTTCTGTTTTGGGATGTTAGTACACGTTTGTGACTATTATTATCCTTGCGGACTTTCTTTAGGTCCAGGGGTGCAGCGGGAGAGCGCGAAGGATACAGGTGTTCCGATTGCTCTCCAACAAGGTGGGTACGGTTGCGATGTGTGCAACCGGTGCTGTAAGTGCATCTATCGTCATTAAAAGTACTCCTTAATTTACCTAACAAAGTAGATGGTAGTTTAACCTTTCGATTAATGGTGTTGTCTAACAATTTAAGCGGCTGCGGTCGCGGTGCTCGTTACACGCCAATCTTGGCAATCCGGTTTCGGATGCTGCACGTACACAGGCGGATTGGCCTCCGCATGGGTGTACTTTTCCGGAAGAGTGGTCTTTATGACCCGTGTGCCCCGCAAAGGTAACGGTGCAAGCGGGGACCTCTTCGCGCCAGCTGTGGTGTCGCACCAGCACCGCGAAAGAGGTAAGAGCATCAAAAAAAAAGGTGTTGTGCACGAGGGGAGACTTTGGTCTCTCCGACAGGTACTCTGGGGTTGGTGCCCAGTTAAAATACGCACAGGTCTTTAACGAAAGGTTACGGTGTATTCGGTGTGTTCGGGTTGTTTTCCCTTTGTGATATTATTATACATCTACTTTGTTTGTCACTGACTTTACCCACTCCGTGACAGGTGTTACTAGGTGCGTTAGCCGGGATGGCGGTGGGACTGCGTCGTGAGGATCGTAGTCGGACACTTGGTTATCGTTATTATATCTCATTTCCTCTTTATGCTACTTTAGTTTTTGCTTGTGGATTACTCTAGCTGTGAACATGTATTAGCTCTGTGGATGAGGTGTAGTTTTATATTTTGATACTCTTAGTAGCGTTTTCATTCGCGGCATGTTTGCATGATAAAATAAAGGATTTCGAAAATGTTTTCTCAAAACGAAGTGCCGTGTGGGCACGGGTTTTACAACTCTGGGTTTTATCCTTTCCAAACACTGATGCCGTATTATAAATCGATTATGTTTGGTGATGTATGTCTACTGTATGGTTGTTGGTTGGAATTGATGTGTGATATTCGTGATTGAATAGTATGTTGTAAATGAGACGCCGTGCATATACAAAGGAGACTCTGTCCGTGGACAGAGTGAATTTGTGTATGTGGCGGTCTGGCACGCACCGGGGTTGAAGATTATGTTACCTTATTAAAAGAAAAAAAAAAATAGACACGTTTTTCCGCTTCAATTGACTCAAAAACCCCCGGGGGCGTGACAGATTAAATGGTATCAGAGAGAATGCAACCACAACCATAGTAGACGAGGTTTACATCCACAGTGCTAGGTACCACAAGCAAATGGGAAATGAGATAACCAAGGTGTAGGTGTAGTACGTGAGAGTACGGGAAAACGGGAACGTAATATAGGTGTAATCGTGAGATGGGGTGCTAGGGTTATAACCTTAGGGCTAACTTGGTTTCTTTGTTTGCACGGTTAATGGCCCGAAGCCGCTCTTCAATCAATGGTGCAGAAGAGGATACGACGGTTCTGGCAACAGTGGAGAATCGGCTACTCCAATAACGGATTACGCGACATGGCATAGCGCTCTCCCCTTTTTGTTAGGAGAGACGAACCCTACTAGGCTCGCCTTCCCAAAGGTGGTCCATATAGCGACACTAATCGGGTAATACCGACGGTGGGTCTACCCGCTTACCGAGAAAGTGATCGATAGGACCACTATGGTGGGGCGGGAACTGGTCGTTCCACGCACCCGGCAGAAGGATCATGAGTCTGCCGGGGGCCGAAACGACCCCAGCCATAACCCGGGAACGACTTTCCCAACGTGGGCCGACCAGCCCAATACCCGAAGACACCGCAAGGAACCTGGAAACACATCAGACAGAGGACTCGGAGTACGACGTGGACAAGAAGTGACCCCAGCACTTCTCAGAAGGGGCACCTCGGGGGAAATTATGCAGTCCGGAAGCACGACCTTTGCTTCTAACGTGACAAACTGGGACAGATCCGTTTTTACTGCCCCGAACCCGGGAATGATTCTTCGGAGTCGCGACACGGATGAGGGGTCTTATGCGTCGACACGACAAAGGACGCACTACCCGAGGGAAGTAGTAGCAGGAAAGACCCCTCACGAAGAGTAATGTTGGTCTTGACCCCAGGAGAACCCTTAGGAGCAAATACTCTGTACCTTCCTGCCCAATAAGGATGCGAAGACTTAGTTGTCTTTGGTGTTGGCCCTTTATTTATGGGTCAAATAGGTCCAACTTCCTGCCTTGAGATAATAGGCCAAGGGACTAGTGAGTTGGGTTAGGTGAGACCGAAAGGTTGAGTAGGCTGCGGTCCGCAATAGACCTAACGGCAAGAGGCCCAACAATAGACCCAACATCCAGGTGGGTTGGGTCTGGTCGAGATCTGTGGTGCGGTGTATGCCACTTTAAGTGAATCGAATGCGCACCTCTGAAAGCTCAGGCTTTTGGGGTTAATGGCTAGCGCCAACGATCCGACATTTGAGACTTAGTGGTAAGGGAGTTTCCGGATGTATTTCCGACGGAGCTCCCCGGAATGCCGCCGGAACGAGAGGTTGACTTCCCAATTGAGCTGCTTCCCGGCACCAAGCCCATCACCAAGGCACCGTACAGGATGGCCTTCGCGGAGCTGAAGGAACTCAAGGCACAGTTGGAGGACCTTCTGGACAAAGGTTTCATCAGACCAAGCGCGTCACCTTGGGGCGCGCCCGTCCTGTTTGTGAGGAAGAAGGACGGAAGTCTCCGGTTGTGCATCGACTACCGGGAGATAAATAAGGTCACGATCAAGAATAAGTACCCCCTGCCAAGGATCGACGACCTCTTTGACCAGTTACGGGGGGCGACGGTGTTCTCAAAGATCGACCTGCAGTCGGGCTATCATCAGGTCCGAGTCAAGGGGGAGGACATCCCCAAAACGGCTTTCCGTACTCGCTATGGCCATTACGAGTTTACGGTAATGCCATTCGGGCTCACTAAGGCCCCGGCGGTGTTTATGGATATGATGAACAGGGTATTCAAACCCTTCCTGGACTTATTCGTGGTGGTCTTCATCGACGATATCCTCATCTACTCCCGTACAGACGAGGAACATGAAGAACACCTGCGCACAGTCCTCCAGACCCTACGGGAACAGAAACTCTACGCCAAACTCAAAAAGTGTGAGTTTTGGCTCCGAGAGGTCGGTTTCTTGGGGCACGTAATCTCGGCGGCTGGAGTCGCGGTGGATCCGAAGAAGATAGATTCGGTGACGGACTGGCCCCGACCGACCACGGTGACGGAAATTCGAAGCTTCCTAGGATTAGCCGGGTATTACCGGCGCTTCGTGGAGGGCTTCTCCAAGATAGCCACCCCCTTGACCCGTTTGACGAAAAAGGGGGAAAAGTTTGTCTGGACGGACAAGTGTCAAGGAAGCTTCGAGGAGCTCAAGGACAGGTTGACGCGAGCTCCGATCCTCGCCCTGCCAGAGCCTGGGGAGGATTATGAAGTATATTGCGACGCGTCGCGAAATGGATTGGGTGGAGTACTCATGCAACGGGGAAAGGTGATCGCCTATGCGTCAAGGCAGCTCAAGGAGTACGAGCGGAATTACCCCGTGCATGATTTGGAACTCGCAGCGGTGGTGTTTGTGCTCAAGCTTTGGAGGCACTACCTGTATGGGGCACACTGTAATGTGTACTCAGATCATAAGAGCCTCAAGTACCTTTTCACCCAAAGGGAGCTAAATCTGCGACAAAGGCGGTGGCTTGAGCTATTAAAGGATTACGATCTGACGATCCACTACCACCCGGGAAAGGCCAACGTGGTGGCCGACGCCCTGAGTCGCAAAGGACAGGCCGCGGAAGCGGATGTAAGCGCCATTACACAGCAGGATAGTCTAATTGCGGAGTTCTCGCGATTGAGACTAGAGGTGGTACCTGCAGGGACAGTCGCCCAACTTCTGACGCTGGTGGTCAGACCTACTCTGCTGGACAGGATTCTCGAAGGGCAATCGACTGATGATCAACTCCAGCTGGTGCGGAGTAGAATAACCGCCGACAAGGAGAGCGATTTCAGGGTGGACTCCGACGGCACGATACGATTTCGCGGACGAATCTGCGTGCCGGATCTACCGGAACTCAAGGAGGAGATCCTACGGGAGGCGCATACTGCCCCGTATGCGGCGCATCCCGGGGGAACGAAGATGTACAAGGACGTCAAGCAAACCTTCTGGTGGCCCAAAATGAAGGGAGACGTGACCCGATTTGTGGCTCACTGCCTGGTGTGCCAACGGGTGAAGGCCGAACATCAACGGCCGGCGGGAAAATTGCAACCTTTACCGGTGCCCGAGTGGAAATGGGACATGATTACCATGGATTTTGTGACCGGTTTCCCGAGATCGCCACAGGGACACGATGCGATATGGGTGATCGTGGACCGTTTGACGAAATCGGCCCACTTTTTGCCCATACACACGACGTGGACCCGGGAACGACTGGCGCAAACGTACCTCGATGAGATAGTAAGGTTGCACGGTGTACCGACATCCATCACGTCGGACAGAGACACACGTTTTGTGTCGAACTTTTGGCGAAGTTTGCAACAAGCGATGGGGACCAAGTTGCACTTCAGCACAGCTTTTCATCCGCAAACCGATGGGCAATCGGAGCGGGTGATACAGATCGTGGAAGACATGCTTCGAGCATGCGTTCTGGACTTGGGCGAAGGGTGGGCACGGTGTTTGCCCCTGGTGGAATTTGCCTACAATAACAGTTACCAGGCCAGTATTCAGATGGCGCCGTACGAGGCCCTGTACGGGCGCCGCTGTCGGTCTCCGATATGCTGGGATGACTTAGGTGAGCGAAAGTTTCTGGGCCCAGATCTGGTGGAGGAGACCGAAGCAAAGGTGCGTTTGATTAAACAAAGGCTGCTGACCGCCCAAAGCAGACAGAAAAGCTATGCAGATAACAGACGCCGAGACTTAGAGTTCATGGTGGGCGAGCACGTGCTGCTCCGGGTTTCACCCTCCAAAGGGAACCGACGTTTCGGCATAAAGGGGAAGTTGAGCCCCAGATACGTGGGACCGTTCGAGATCCTGGAGCGCGTGGGACCGGTGGCGTACCGGTTGGCCCTGCCCCCGAACCTCGAACGAGTCCACAACGTGTTCCACGTTTCGATGCTCCGGAAGTACCTGGCAGACCCCTCTCATGCCTTGGATGCCTCCACCATTGAGTTGCGAGAGGACTTGAGCGTCGAGGAGACGCCGGTGCGGATTTTGGCAAGAGAGGACAAGAAGCTACGCAACCGAACGATCCCCTATGTGAAAGTCCAGTGGAGCAACCACGAAGAGCGCGAGGCGACGTGGGAACTGGAATCAAAGATGAGGGAATGTTTTCCCGAGTTGTTTAAGTGAGGTTTGAGTTTAAGTTTCGGGACGAAACTTTTTATAAAGTGTGAGTGGTGTAGTGACCCGACCCTTTGGGGTATTTTCGAACTCACATGTAATCGCTTAGGCCTTAAGCGAAATAAAATTATTTAATTTTCAAAAGTCGGCCGGGACAAGGTGTGTGTATTTTTCTGCGATAGAGCGCGAAAAACGATGACCGACGGTGCGATCGGATTCGAAATCCGATGTCGGGATCTCCCGGAACGGGATCCTTAGCGATGCGGTAGTTAGTCACGCATCGGAAACCGTGCAAAATATCTTGCACCCGTTAGAGATAAGGTGGGTTATCTCGTAGGGATAATTAATTAATTAATTAATTAATTATCCGGTGACGGAAATTTAAATCCTCCTACGTACGAATTAATTAAGGGATTTAAATTGGTGGGATTTTATCTCGTGGATTGGATAAGAGATAAAATCCGGATATTTAAGTAAGGGATTTAAATTGGTGGGATTTTATCTCGTGGATTGGATAAGAGATAAAATCCGGATATTTAAATCGGGGATTTGTTTTCCCCGGGATTATTTAATAAAGGTGATTAAATAATCGGTGACCGGGATTTAAAATTAAGATTTAAATATCCGGTAATTTGAATCCAATTGGGAATTTGATTCCCCTTGATTATTTAATAAAGGTGATTAAATAATCGGTGGTCAGGATTTAAAGGTGAGAAATATCCCGTCAGTCGGATATTTTCTTGAGAAATAGAAACGGGGAATTTTGGGTTTTCCTACGTACGTAAATAAAGAAATCAAACGATCAAATATGAGGGATCGACGGTAAGGATATTAATTAAACAATTAACTAATAGGGTTATCGGTAAGGATTAATTAATAAATTAATTAATCGGAGTCAAAATACCCGAAAGGGATTTTGACGGTGCGTATGTGTGAAATTGGATAAAAAGGGATAAATAAATAACAGATTATTTATTCCCCCGTTACCAACGAAACCCTAATTGAGAAATACCGCCTCTCAAATCGCCTCTTTCGTGCGTACCGAAAACCCCAACCAGTGAGGAGAGAAAAAGAAAAGAGGCGGAACCCCTAACCGAGGAGAAAAGAGGAAAAGAAGGGGGAAGCGGAGGAACCCGATCGCCCCGATTCACGTGCCGGAGATCGGAGAACGAGACGCCATCGTCTACGGGGAGCGGATCCGGATCTCCGACGCCGCGAGAAACAAGATCGGATCTTTTATTCCGATAAATTTAAGGTTAGTCATCATCGTTCGTTTGTTAAATTAATCGGGGGTTTTCCGTGTTCTTGTTAGATTATTTTAATCGGAACATCGTTCGCGGATTTTCGTCGGGTTTTGATCCATATTTTATCCTCGTTCTTGATCGGGTGTGATCGAGGATTTTTATCGGATTTTAGTTGATGGTTTTTAACGGGTTTCTTGTTATCGAACTTCCGATCGACGTTTTGGGTGTTCGTCGATCGTCGGTTTAGCCGTTAGAATTACCGGGAATTTTTCGGGAATTTTTCGGGAATTTTTCGGGCGACTCCGGCGGGACATAGTGGGTTAACGGGAGGCCGCCGCCGCCGTTGTTAGACGGGAGGCCGCCGCCGTCGTTACCATGTTCACGGGGTCGTCGCCGGGATCCCACGGGAGCGAAAACGGAGAAGAAATCGCGAAACGGGAAGTTACTGTGATCCGTACGACCGCGGTCCATGGCCGAAGCGTGCACCCGGCGTACGCCCACGGGTCCGGAGGCGCAGACCCGGTGCACGCATCCGTGCACCGGCCTGCCCTGGTGCGCGGTGCACGCGCTAGGCGTGCACCCGGCGCACGTTCCGCACCCGAAGTCGTGGACCCGGCGCGCGCTGCCGTCGTGCGCGGCCCGGCCCACCCCGCCTGGTGCACGCCTCCTATGTGACCCGGCGTACGCCGCGCGGCCGACCGATCGTAAACCCGGTCCACGCTCTGCTTCATGCACCATCCGACAGCCCGGAGTTCTTTTGCTCCGTTTGGGTCCGTTTTTCCACCGTTTTGAGCACGGTTTTCGCCGTTGGGATCGTTATTCCCGTGGCTTTCTTGGCATGGACACTTGGGACCGTCTTGGTCACTAATTTATTATGTTGGGTGCCGATTTCGCCGACGCTCCGCGCCTCGACGAAATTGTCGGGGGCGCGCCGTCGGGTCTTTCTCTCATCGTTTTCGTCGTCGGGGCTTCTCGGCTGGACCGTTGACGCCCCGAGTTGGCGACAAGTTGAAAGATAGGGTTTTATTAGTTCCCGTTAGCGGTTTTGGGTTCCGGTTTTCGGCGAACCGGACGGTGTTGGACCTTTCCGTCGAAAATTGTAAATTGGGTCTTCTGTTTTGGGATGTTAGTACACGTTTGTGACTATTATTATCCTTGCGGACTTTCTTTAGGTCCAGGGGTGCAGCGGGAGAGCGCGAAGGATACAGGTGTTCCGATTGCTCTCCAACAAGGTGGGTACGGTTGCGATGTGTGCAACCGGTGCTGTAAGTGCATCTAACGTCATTAAAAGTACTCCTTAATTTATCTAACAAAGTAGATGGTCAGTTTAACCTTTCAATTAATGGTGTTGTCTAACAATTTAAGCGGCTGCGGTCGCGGTGCTCGTTACACGCCAATCTTGGCAATCCGGTTTCGGATGCTGCACGTACACAGGCGGATTGGCCTCCGCATGGGTGTACTTTTCCGGAAGAGTGGTCTTTATGACCCGTGTGCCCCGCAAAGGTAACGGTGCAAGCGGGGACCTCTTCGCGCCAGCTGTGGTGTCGCACCAGCACCGCGAAAGAGGTAAGAGCATCAAAAAAAAAGGTGTTGTGCACGAGGGGAGACTTTGGTCTCTCCGACAGGTACTCTGGGGTTGGTGCCCAGTTAAAATATGCACAGGTGTTTAACGAAAGGTTACGGTGTATTCGGTGTGTTCGGGTTGTTTTCCCTTTGTGATATTATTATACATCTACTTTGTTTGTCACTGACTTTACCCACTCCGTGACAGGTGTTACTAGGTGCGTTAGCCGGGATGGCGGTGGGACTGCGTCGTGAGGATCGTAGTCGGACACTTGGTTATCGTTATTATATCTCATTTCCTCTTTATGCTACTTTAGTTTTTGCTTGTGGATTACTCTAGCTGTGAACATGTATTAGCTCTGTGGATGAGGTGTAGTTTTATATTTTGATACTCTTAGTAGTGTTTTCATTCGCGGCATGTTTGCATGATAAAATAAAGGATTTCGAAAATGTTTTCTCAAAACGAAGTGCCGTGTGGGCACGGGTTTTACAACTCTGGGTTTTATCCTTTCCAAACACTGATGCCGTATTATAAATCGATTATGTTTGGTGATGTATGTCTACTGTATGGTTGTTGGTTGGAAATTGATGTATGATATTGTGATTGAATGTATGTTGTAAATGAGACGCCGTGCATATACAAAGGAGACTCTGTCCGTGGACAGAGTGAATTTGTGTATGTGGCGGTCTGGCACGCACCGGGGTTGAAGATTATGTTACCTTATTAAAAGAAAAAAAAAAATAGACACGCATTTTTCCGCTTCAATTGACTCAAAAACCCCCGGGGGCGTGACAGAAAGTGGCCTAGATCTTGTGGATTAATGCTTACCTAATTATTGTACATGTTATTTAATCATTGGCCTATTCATGTGGGTTGGCATTTTGTAGTAGCGGATTTTAGCATGCCATGTTAGCACATAGTATTTTACTAGGATTGATCATATGAGGGGACAGGATATTATATCTATGTGCGGGTTTTACTCTGAGGAGTGATTATGGATTATGGATCATGGATTTTGGGCAGGTGTTGTAGTACCCCGAACCCCCATGCAGCTTTTTCCCGTGAATCCACTGTTTAGACACCTGTTGATGGTGAATCTGGCCCATAGTGCATCAAAGGGATGCCACAGATGGACCCTGTGAGCTTTGGTTAGCTGTTTTGGCCTTCGGCTGCTTTTGCCGAATTTTAGAAAAGGATTTAGGCCAAACGGAGGATGGATTTGGATTCAGCGCGGAAAAACACTTGAGATTGGCTTTTTGTTTGCCCAATTCTGAGTCCGGATGTCCAAAAGCGGACTCCCGGAAGTTTTGACAGTTTTTGGCGCTTGCGGGGGCCTCCGGCAAATTTTGGAGGCGGAATTTGGCAAAACGGACCTCGTTTTTGGAATCAGCGCGCGAAAACGGTCAAGATGGGCTATTTGCTTGTCAATTTTGAGCTGCGGGTACTGTTCACGCCGGAACAGTGTCGCCGGCGGCGTCCGGCGGCGGCGGGCAGCGTCGGCGGGCGGCGGCGCCGCCGCGGGCAGGCGGCAGGCGGCGGCACAGGGCGCGGGCAGGGCGCGGGCAGGCGCGCGGTCCACCGCGGGGGCGTGCACCGAGGGCGGGCCACGTGGCGCTCTCCGGTTGGCCGGTGCAGCAGGCGCGGTCCACTGATTTTGGGCCGGGTGCACGGTGGACCGGGTGGACACGTGGCGGCTCGGGATTGGTGGGTCTTGGTGCGCGCGGTCCACGCAAGGACCGGGGCAGGTGACCGTACGCCCGGGTCAGCCGGCGACGTGCGCGGTGCACGGCCCGTCGTGCGCGGTGCACGGCCTGTCGGGGACACGTGGCACGCCACCAGTGGCTGGCTCAGGTGCACCGGGTGCAGCGGGGTCAAACGGCTTAGTGGACTGGGCTGTGCCGTGGGCCGGGCCGCACTGTGCGCGCCCGGAAATCCTGGGCCGGCCCGTTACTGTAGCCGCCCGAATTCCCGGGCGCCCGAATGTGGGGACAGGTTGGGTATTTTCTGAATTGTTTTTCTCAGCCTATTTAAGCCCCAATCCGAGCCTCCTTCTTCCTCTGTTTTCTCCCAAACCGAGCCATTTCAGCCCGAGCCTATTTCTAGCAAAATTCTTCATCTTTTAGTCCTGGATCTCCCTGCCAAGTTTCAGGAGTTTTGGAGGCACGAATCCCGAGGTTCCCCATTTTACGGTGCGGCGCGACGTTGCTTTCTAGTGTTCTTCTTCGGCGCAGCGATCGTATTTTTGCTCCCCTGGGCTACCCCGACATCATTTTCCTGTGATTCTTGCACCAGTGGACTCCTAAGAGGTAGGACTTCATCTTTCGTTTTGGTCGCGCTTTCCCGTTTCGAGGTTTTGGCACGGTTCCCGAGGCAAACAGTGACCCCTCTTTCTGATGGATTTCCTTGACAGCAGCGGAGTGTTTCGGCCATATCTTTGCGCACGAGCGTCCGACGGAAACGAGCTTATACAACTTTTTCATCTACGGATCGCAAGGAACGCGCTCGTATTTTTATTGGATTTTTGTGAATTTTCTTTCGAGGTGAAAATTAATGATTTCTCTGTGAACAGTAATCAGTCCTTAATCCAGATTAGTGTATGAGAGTGCCCTCTTGCCGAATTTTTATCTTGGTGTACAGAACTCGGATTTGGGCGTGCAAGGTACCGTTGCGAAGCTATCGACGCGAGGATCGCCGTGATATTTTTATTGGAATTTTCTGGACATTTTCTGCAGGTGATAATTTGACAGTTTGGTACTTGTGTTTGTATGTGGTAATTAGTGCTGTAATTGGGACTCTAGTGTAATTAGTGGATTCCTTGATGTACCAGGAGTATTGCGGGTGTGCTAAAATTGTGGGAGCAAGGATTTGGAATTTTGGTATTTTCTGACTGTACGGGTTTGGACAGTTGCGCTTCAGGTGGGTGGTTGTTGTACTCCTCTCTTTGTATGCCCACTAGGAATATCAGAGTACCCTGTTTGACAATGCTAAATGTGTTGATTGGTAGACTTGCATGCTCTAGGAAATTGATTATTGGTTATCAGATCTCTAATAAATTATTGTTAGATTAATCACTGATTTAATCGCTTATTGATTCTGGAACTGTATACTTGGAGACAAATAGGAATAGAGGACTGCAAAACTGATGTTGTTCATGTGAGACGGTCACCCTAGCTTATGTCACTTCTAAACTGTTATACTTGGAAATTGGACAAAATATTGGAACATTGCATGATTAAATTGGTCACATAATTATTGTCATCTTTTACTGCTACACTATTTTGGGACTTGACTTAGGAGAAACCATGCTTTTCTTTTCTTCTTTCATTGTTGGCACTAGCGGCTTAATCGCTCAGGTTCGAGCGTATGTTGGACAGTGTAGGCAGGTATTGGGGATTTGGGACAGGTTGAGTTGTCAGGGTGTTGCGGCGACCACGGATCTTGGGTGGTTGACCGGATTGTTTCTATTGCATCAGATTGGGTGTTTGGGGATCGGGCTTACTTTAGTGGAGGGTTGTTCCCACTTCTTTGAGTCTCGATCCAGTCCTGCTATTATGAGACAGTGGTTACAGAGATGTTGATACAGTGATATTTTACTCGTGTGGGTCGCTCCCCTCGAGTGCCACTCCGGAGTAGGCTTTCCACGGTGTGAGCGCCGGGCACCATGCTGGTGAGTTCCACGGTGTGAGCGCCGGGCACCATGCTGGGTTCTTGAGTTCGACAGCAGAGCAGGCAGTGCCAGTGTTCACTGGCTGTCAGATTGGGTCTTTATGACAGGCTTCTTGATTCTGATGCATCACTTTTCCCATCCTTATTGGTTGGTCATATAGAGGCATATTAGGGATAGCATTTTATCAGTTGCTTCATTTATCTGCATCCCTTTCTTTCTTCTTCCCTTTTTGCCTCTGATCACCTGGTGGGCATATCTGAGCTGAGGCTTTACCCACTAGGGGAGGCTACTGTTTATAGTAGTACTTACCCCCATTGTTTTTCTTGTTCCCTTCTTTTCCCTTGTTTTGCAGAGTCCTCTGTGGGAGTTGCTGGGCCGTCAGCAACTGATCGAGGTAAGCGCATCGCGGACTAGATAGAGAGCCACCGAGGGTCGTAGCTGGAGATTTTTGGGTACCAGACTTCTCAGACAGTTTTCTTTTATTTCTTTTGGGGACTGGCTTCTGCCAGCTGTTTGTATTTTGTAGTAGTGAGCTGGGAGAGACATCTGTATTTATTTTACTGTTGTACCTTTTACTTCCAGCATCTGTCTGAGATACAGTAGTTTTATTTAGCTCTGATTATTATGCTCTTTTATTATTATTTCTTATCTGAGCAGGTTACCGACGCTTCGTGTATGTGGGAAATACCGCATGCACGGCGGATCTGTAGACGGGCCCGGGTTCTGGTTTACACCCGGGGCGTGACAGATTAAGTTGGTATCAGAGCTTAGGGATAGGTCAGTTGGGACTTAGGAAACCCTAGGCTTTTGGACAGACCCTAGGATTATAGGGCGTGAGTGGCGTGACTTGTTGCGAAAGTCGGTGATTTTTATTGTTAACTCTTCCTGTGAGTGAAGAGTGATCGACATAGTCTATTTCTGTTGAACCATTATGTTGGCTGCAGACAACATAAGGTTACAGAAATAGGGGGATGTCTTTTGACTTTCGCCAGATTGGGTCGTGTGGGGTTTTGTTGCTGATGTTTGGTTTCTTGTGGCAGGATGCCTCCTCGACGTCGGATTCCCACTCGGGGTGTTCCTTCGCCCCCTGTTGAGCCAGAGCAGCCTACACCACCCGAGCTTACTGAGTTGAGGGCCTTGGTGGCCCAGTTGGCGGAGGGTCAGCGCCGCCAGGAGCAGAGGATTGAGCAGCTGCTTGCTCAGAGGGAGGCACCACCCCCAGCTGTTCCGGAGGCCCCTGTGCCTCCTGTTGCACCTTTTGTGCCGTCAGCGCCATCTTCGAGTAGCGGGGCTCCTGCGGCATTTCAGCCTTTGACTGCGGAGGAGGAGCGGGATTTTGCTGACAGACTCGCTGCGTTTGTCAAGCGGGGACCACCTAGATTCTCGGGGCGGGATGCTCAGCCCCGGGCTGTTGGGATTTGGCTTTCTGCGATGGAGAAGCTTTTTCGGGATTTCTTCATCGACCCGAAGTATCGAGTGCACATGGCGGTGCACTGTTTGGACGGAGATGCTGATTTCTGGTGGCAGCGAGTTGAGCCACTGGAGTTCCGGATCACCAGGCAGTTACCTTGGGAGGAGTTCAGACGGATGGTGTTGGACACCTATTTCTCTACCAGTGTGAAGAAGAAGTTGGAGGATGATTTGAAGAACTTGCAGCAGGGCGATCGACCGGCCCATGCCTACTTTCAGGAGTTCAGGGAGTTGCTGAACTGTGTGCCCTACGTCGCCCGTGACGGTCCGCACCAGGTTGAGTTGTTCGAGGGAGGCCTTCGCCCAGAGATTTACACACTTGTGCATGCTCAGAGATTTCAGACTCTGGAGGCAGCCGCAGAGCATGCACAGTGGGTGGAGAGAGGCGATCAGGAGGTGGCCAGACGGAGGGCTGCGGTCGCGCAGAGTTCCGACAGGAAGCGACCAGCCCCAGAGGACGGGGGACAGGCCAGCTCTTGGAGACCGCCACGGCCGCCGCAGCCCCAGTCTTATGGTCGTGGCCGATCTGATAGGAGAGGGCCTGGGGGACCCCAGAGACCGCAGCAGCATCAGCAGCAGCACCAGCAGCAGAGATCGCAGCAGAGGCAGCAGAGATCTCAGCAGCAGTCCTCGAGACAGCAGCAGCAGCAGCAGCCGAGACAGCCCCGATCTTCTGACCGATGTATTTTCTGTGGAGGTCAGCATGCCGCCATTACTTGTGATCAGAGATGGGGTCGATGCTTTCGTTGTGGACAGCCAGGGCATGTGCGAGCTACTTGCCCCCTTTCTACTTCCTCGGCACCGTCATCGGCATCGGTTCCATATCCCCCTCAGCAGCAGCGGCCACCAGCTCAGCGGCCTTATGCTCCAGCGAGCAGGCCGTCCACTTCTTATCCTGTAGATTCTCGACCTCCAGCACCGAGCGGGCGGGTGTATGCCGCCCAGTTGGCGGATTCTTCAGCGGCAGACCAGGTGGTGGCAGGTATTATTCTACTCTTTGGTATTCGGGCTCGTACTTTATTCGACACTGGAGCATCTCATTCTTTCATTAGTCGAGCATTTGCATCCCTTCATGGTCTAGAGGTAGAGTCCTTATCTTGTGCATTAGAGGTGCGGATTCCTGATCATATTTTGCATGTTGAGGAGCGTTGTGTGGCTTGCCCAGTGCAGTTGGGGCCTTGGATTTTGCCTGCAGACTTGCTTGTTTTGCAGCAGCTCCAGGATTTTGATTTGGTGCTAGGGATGGATTGGCTGTCGCGGTATTCCGCCACTATCGACTGCAGAGAGAGGACGGTGACTCTTCGCGAGCCAGGACAGGAGGAGTTCATCTTCAGAGGCTGCCAGAGCACGCTGTTCGCAGCGACCATTTCCTCGGCCAGAGCTAGGAGGATGATGAGTAGGGGTTGCACTGCCTTTTTGGCCACTGTGGTGGAGGTGCCTACGGCGGCACTGGGACTCGAGGATATCCCTATTGTCCGCGAGTTCCCAGATGTATTTCCCCCTGAGTTGACGACGATGCCGCCGGAGAGGGAGATTGAGTTCGTGATTGATGTAGTTCCTGGAACTGCACCAATCTCAAAGGCACCTTATAGGATGGCGCCAGCTGAGTTGAGAGAGTTGAAGGCCCAGCTTCAGGATCTTTTGGATAGGGGCTTCATTCGACCCAGTGTTTCTCCGTGGGGAGCGCCTGTGTTGTTTGTGAAGAAGAAGGATGGGTCACTGCGGTTGTGTGTGGATTATAGGGAATTGAACAAAGTGACCATCCGGAACAAGTATCCCCTCCCCCGGATTGATGATTTGTTTGATCAGTTGCAGGGAGCATCGGTGTTCTCGAAGATTGATCTGCAGTCCGGTTACCACCAGCTGAGGGTGAGGGCCGAGGACATCTCCAAGACGGCTTTCAGATCGCGGTACGGGCATTATGAGTTTACTGTGATGCCTTTTGGGTTGACAAATGCCCCTGCCGCATTCATGGACTTGATGAACAGGATTTTTCAGCCGTTTTTGGACCGGTTTGTGGTGGTGTTTATAGATGATATTCTGATCTACTCCCGGAGTGATTTGGAGCACGAGGAGCACTTGAGGACCGTGCTACAGCTTCTGCGAGAGAAGAAGCTGTATGCTAAGTTCAAAAAGTGTGAGTTTTGGCTTCGGGAGGTTGCTTTTCTGGGTCATGTGGTTTCAGCTGCTGGAGTGGCGGTGGATCCGGCCAAGGTGGATGCTATTCGAGATTGGCCGAGGCCGACGACTATCACTGAGGTGCGGAGCTTTCTTGGTTTGGCGGGCTACTATCGGCGCTTTGTGGAAGGCTTTGCGAAGCTTTCCTCTCCCCTCACTCGTCTGACCAGGAAAGGAGTTAAGTTTGTTTGGAGCGAGACTTGCCAGAGCTGTTTTGAGGAGCTGAAGCAGAGATTGATGACCGCTCCAATCCTTGCCCTCCCTGTTATGGGGGAAGGATTTGTGATTTACAGTGATGCCTCACATAGTGGTCTGGGGTGTGTGTTGATGCAGCAGGGTAGGGTGATTGCCTATGCTTCGCGGCAATTGAAGGACTATGAGAAAAATTACCCTACTCATGATCTGGAGTTGGCAGCGGTGGTGTTTGCTCTGAAGCTGTGGCGGCATTACTTGTATGGTGAGCATTGCGAGATTTATACTGATCACAAGAGCTTGAAGTATCTGTTCACTCAAAAGGAGCTGAATTTGAGGCAACGCCGGTGGTTGGAGCTGCTAAAGGATTATGATCTGAGTATCCTTTATCACCCCGGCAAGGCCAATGTTGTGGCGGATGCTTTGAGCAGGAGGACGAGTCTGAGCTTATTGATCTCGCAGCAGGCGCCGTTGGTCGAGCAGATGAGGCGATTACAGTTGGAGGTAGTATCCCCTGGGGTCTCTGCTAGACTTATGTCTATGGTCTTGCAGCCCACTCTGTTGGAGAGGATCAGGGACACTCAGAGTGAGGACCCCCACTTGACGAGGATCAGGACGCAGCTTCAGGCGGATCAGACAGGGGATTTTTCTGTGGATAGCTCGGGAGTACTGCGGTACAGGGACCGAGTGTGTGTGCCTATGGATCAGGAGATTAGAGATCAGATTTTGAGGGAGGCCCATCATACACCTTATACCGTCCACCCTGGAGGTACTAAGATGTATAAGGACCTCAAGGCACAGTTTTGGTGGCCCGGAATGAAGCGGGACATTGGGAGATTCGTAGCTCACTGTTTAACTTGTCAGCAAGTGAAAGCAGAGCATCGCGTTCCTGCTGGCAAGTTGCAGAGTCTTCCAATTCCCGAGTGGAAATGGGACCACATCACTATGGATTTCGTCACTGGATTGCCGAGGGCGCAGAGCGGGGCAGATGCGATCTGGGTTATTGTTGACAGACTCACCAAGTCGGCGCACTTCTTGCCAGTTCAGATGACTTGGTCCTTGGAGCATTTGGCACAGTTATATATGGATGAGATAGTGAGGCTTCACGGTATACCTGCTTCGATTGTGTCAGATCGGGACCCGAGATTCGTATCACGCTTTTGGGGGAGTTTGCATTCTGCTTTGGGGACTCAGCTCAGGTTTAGCACCGCTTTCCACCCACAGACCGATGGGCAGTCAGAGCGCACCATACAGACCCTCGAGGATATGCTAAGAGCGTGCGTTATGGATTTTGGAGGAGGGTGGTACCGGCACTTATCTTTGGTTGAGTTCGCGTACAACAACAGCTATCAGGCGAGCATCCGGATGGCTCCGTTTGAAGCGTTGTATGGACGCAAGTGTCGGTCTCCCTTATATTGGAGTGACGTGGGTGAGAGGAGGACTTTGGGACCGGAGTTACTTTTGGAGGCAGAGGAAAAAGTCAGGATTATTCGCCGGCATCTTGAGACAGCCCAGAGTCGTCAGAGGAGCTACGCGGATACTCGACGGCGAGACCTGGAGTTTCAGGTTGGTGATCATGTCTTCTTGAAGGTCTCGCCCTCGAAAGGGGTCCGGAGATTTGGAGTACGGGGGAAGCTCAGTCCCCGCTTTATTGGACCCTTTGAGGTACTGGATAGAGTTGGTCCTGTGGCATACAGAGTTGCCTTACCCCCGCGCCTGGCCGGAGTTCATGATGTCTTCCACGTCTCAGCTCTGAGGAGATATGTTTTTGACCCGTCGCACGTGATTGACTTCACTTCGTTGGAGATCGGCGAGGACTTGGTCTACGAGGAGCGCCCGTTGCGGATTCTTGCTCGTGAGGTGAGGGAATTGCGCAATCGGGCCATTCCTTATGTGAAGATCCTGTGGAGCAATCATGAGGAGCGAGAGGCTACATGGGAGCTGGAGACAGAGATGAGAGATGCCTACCCCTTCTTGTTCGAGGCCGCAGTTTGAGGTACGTCTGCTTTGTTTATCTTTGTTTCGGGGACGAAACTTTTTTTTAGTGGGGGAGGGTGTAGTACCCCGAACCCCCATGCAGCTTTTTCCCGTGAATCCACTGTTTAGACACCTGTTGATGGTGTATCTGGCCCATAGTGCATCAAAGGGATGCCACAGATGGACCCTGTGAGCTTTGGTTAGCTGTTTTGGCCTTCGGCTGCTTTTGCCGAATGTTAGAAAAGTATTTAGGCCAAACGGAGGATGGATTTGGATTCAGCGCGGAAAAACACTTGAGATTGGCTTTTTGTTTGCCCAATTCTGAGTCCGGATGTCCAAAAGCGGACTCCCGGAAGTTTTGACAGTTTTTGGCGCTTGCGGGAGCCTCCGGCAAATTTTGGAGGCGGAATTTGGCAAAACGGACCTCGTTTTTGGAATCAGCGCGCGAAAACGGTCAAGACGGGCTATTTGCTTGTCAATTTTGGGCTGCGGGTACTGTTCACGCCGGAACAGTGTCGCCGGCGGCGTCCGGCGGCGGCGGGCAGCGTCGGCGGGCGGCGGCGCCGCCGCGGGCAGGCGGCAGGCGGCGGCACAGGGCGCGGGCAGGGCGCGGGCAGGCGCGCGGTCCACCGCGGGGGGCGTGCACCGAGGGCGGGCCACGTGGCGCTCTCCGGTTGGCCGGTGCAGCAGGCGCGGTCCACTGATTTTGGGCCGGGTGCACGGTGGACCGGGTGGACACGTGGCGGCTCGGGATTGGTGGGTCTTGGTGCGCGCGGTCCACGCAAGGACCGGGGCAGGTGACCGTACACCCGGGTCAGCCGGCGACGTGCGCGGTGCACGGCCCGTCGTGCGCGGTGCACGGCCTGTCGGGGACACGTGGCACGCCACCAGTGGCTGGCTCAGGTGCACCGGGTGCAGCGGGGTCAAACGGCTTAGTGGACTGGGCTGTGCCGTGGGCCGGGCCGCACTGTGCGCGCCCGGAAATCCTGGGCCGGCCCGTTACTGTAGCCGCCCGAATTCCCGGGCGCCCGAATGTGGGGATAGGTTGGGTATTTTCTGAATTGTTTTTCTCAGCCTATTTAAGCCCCAATCCGAGCCTCCTTCTTCCTCTGTTTTCTCCCAAACCGAGCCATTTCAGCCCGAGCCTATTTCTAGCAAAATTCTTCATCTTTTAGTCCTGGATCTTCCTGCCAAATCTTAGGAATTTTGGTGGCACGAATCCCGAGGTTCCCCATTTTACGGTGCGGCGCGACGTTGCTTTCTTGTGTTCTTCTTCGGCGCAGCGATCGTATTTTTGCTCCCCTGGGCTACCCCGACATCATTTTCCTGTGATTCTTGCACCAGTGGACTCCTAAGAGGTAGGACTTCATCTTTCGTTTTGGTCGCGCTTTCCCGTTTCGAGGTTTTGGCACGGTTCCCGAGGCAAACAGTGACCCCTCTTTCTTGATGGATTTCTTGACAGCAGCGGAGTGTTTCGGCTATATCTTTGCGCACGAGCGTCCGACGGAAACGAGCCTATACAACTTTTTCATCTACGGATCGCAAGGAACGCGCTCGTATTTTTAGTGGATTTTTGTGAATTTTCCTTCGAGGTGATAATTAAGGATTTCTCTGTGAACAGTAATCAGCCCTTAATCCAGATTAGTGTATGAGAGTGCCCTCTTGCTGAATTTTTATCTTGGTGTACAGAACTCGGATTTGGGCGTGCAAGGTACCGTTGCGAAGCTATCGTCGCGAGGATCGCCGTGATATTTTTATTGGAATTTTCTGGACATTTTCTGCAGGTGATAATTTGACAGTTTGGTACTTGTGTTTGTATGTGGTAATTAGTGCTGTAATTGAGACTCTAGTGTAATTAGTGGATTCCTTGATGTACCAGGAGTATTGCGGGTGTGCTAAAATTGTGGGAGCGCGGATTTGGAATTTTGGTATTTTCTGACTGTACGGTTTGGACAGTTGCGCTTCAGGTGGGTGGTTGTTGTACTCCTCTCTTTGTATGCCCACTAGGAATATCAGAGTACCCTCGTTATGACAATGCCAAATGTGTTGATTGGTAGACTTGCATGCTCTAGGAAATTGATTATTGTTATCAGATCTCTAATATATGATTGTTAGATTAATCACTCGATTTAACCGCTTATTTGATTCTGAAACTGTATACTTGAGACAAATAGGAATAGAGGACTGCAAAACTGATGTTGTTCATGTGAAACGATCACCCTAGCTTAAGTCACTTCTAAACTGTTATACTTGGGAATTGGACAAGTATTGGAACATTGCATGATTTAATTGGTCACATGATTATTGCCATCTTTTACTGCTACACTATTTTGGGACTTGACTTAGGAGAAACCATGCTTTTCTCTTTTCTTCTATTGTTGGCACTTGCGGCTTAATCGCTCAGGTTCGAGCGTATGTTGGACAGTGTAGGCAGGTATTGGGGATTTGGGGACAGGTTGAGTTGTCAGGGGGTTGCGGCGACCACGGATCTTGGGTGGTTGACCGGATTGTTTTATTGCATCAGATTGGGTGTTCGGGGATCGGGCTTACTTTAGTGGAGGGTTGTTCCCACTTCTTTGAGTCTCGATCCAGTCCTGCTATTATGAGACAGTGGTTACAGAGAGGTTGATACAGTGATATTACTACTCGTGTGGGTCGCTCCCCTCGAGTGCCACTCCGGAGTAGGCTTTCCACGGTGTGAGCGCCGGGCACCATGCTGGTTTCTTGAGTTCCACGGTGTGAGCGCCGGGCACCATGCTGGGTTCTTGAGTTCGACAGCAGAGCAGGCAGTGCCAGTGTTCACTGGCTGTCAGATTGGGTCTTTATGACAGGCTACTTGATTCTGATGCATCACTTTTCCCATCCTTATTGGTTGGTCATATAGAGGCATATTAGGGATAGCATTTTATCAGTTGCTTCATTTATAGCATCCCTTTTTTCTTCTTCCCCTTTTTGCCTCTGAGCACCTGGTGGGCATATCTGAGCTGAGGCTTTACCCACTAGGGGAGGCTACTGTTTATAGTAGTACTGACCCCCATTGTTTTCCTTGTTCCCTTCTTTTCCCTTGTTTTGCAGAGTCCTCTGTGGGAGTTGCTGGGCCATCAGCAACTGATCGGGGTAAGCGCATCGCGGACTAGTTAGAGAGCCTCCCGAGGGTCGTAGCTGGAGATCTTTTGGGTACCAGATCTTCTCAGACAGTTTTTTTTATTTCTTTTGGGGACTGGCTTCTGCCAGCTGTTTGTATTTTGTAGTAGTGAGCTGGGAGAGACACCTGTATTTATTTTACTGTTGTACTTTTTACTTCCAGCATCTGTCTGAGATACAGTAGTTTTATTTCAGCTCTGATTATTATGCTCTATTATTATTATTTCTTATCTGAGCAGGTTACCGACGCTTCGTGTATGTGGGAAATACCGCATGCACGGCGGATCTGTAGACGGGCCTGGGTTCTGGTTTACACCCGGGGCGTGACACATACAGTCAAAAGCTATTTAGAACTTAAGACAAGGAAAGATATCACCTTTCCGAATCCAAAATCGCTGGATTTTGGGTTGTCTTGATTCGTTGTGGCCGGGGGTTGTCCGCTTTGACTGTTGATCCACCTTAGGTCTTTGCCTCGCGATAATCCACTTGTATGATCGAAGTTGTGGCTCGGACCTTTGGTGGGTTGAGTGAACTCCATTGACTTGATGTGTCTTTTGAATCCTTTGAGTTCGCTCCGGAGATGAAGTTGCCGAAGAATTTTTCTTTCTCTTTTTCGGGCAAACCTTCACCAAATGTCCTTCAAGTCCACATAGATGACAATTTCTTCCTTTCAAATTCTTTGTGGAACTTGAAGCATGCACAGTTTGATCTTTTTTAAATCCCAAACCAACCTTGCTTGTTTGACCTAATCCGGACATACAATCTAGTTTCTTGGAACCAATTGAAAGCCTTTGTATGTCGGATTTGAGTTGATGAACTTGCTTGGTCAAAGCCTGGTTGGTGACATGAATTTCTTCAAACTGCTTTTCAAGAAAATCAATCTTGTTAATGTATGATCTAGCGTTTGTCTCCGATTGGTTTAGCTTTTCTTGGAGGATTTTATTGTTATCCAATAACCGTCCATGTTCCTCCTCGAGATCATGAAGTTTGATCTTTAAAGCTTGATTCTCGTCTTGAACTTCAAGTCGTTGCTTCCTCAACTTCTTGTTAAGCTTGGCCATCTTCTTTGATTCCGCAAGAAGTTGTTGGTATGCCTCAACGAGTTCTTCTTCGTCCGACTCCCCCTCACTTGATGACTCTCCTCGGATGTTGATGTTTCATGCAAAATCAAAGGAATAGAGTCAGTGACTAAAGATGATAAGCACAAATTAGAAGAGGGAATTTGAGAGGCATGAAAAGCAACAAATTTTTCTTTTTCCTCTTCACTTGAGGTCGATTCATCGAAACTAGAATCGTCCCAAGTTTTTGCTTGCAAAGCCTTCTTTTTGTATGATTTCTTAGAAGGACAATCCGTTGAAATATGGCCGTAGCCTTTGCATCGATAACATCGGATTTCCCCTTCGAAATCATCTTTTTCTTTTTCTTTAGAAGGTTTTGCAACGCCTTTGAGTTTAGAGGATTTAGAACCCGATGATCCTTTAGATGGTTTCGTGGATGAAGATCCATCGGTTCGATTCTTCCAAAATTTCCGACGAAATTTCTTTGTGATCCGCGCCAATTGTTCTTCAAAATCGGCAAAAGAGATTTCATCGTCGGAACTCGATTCGTCATCTTCTTCCTTTGTTGATTTGAATGCAATACCTGTAAGCTTAGAAGAAGACTTGGAAGAATTTTGATTAGTAGGAAAAGTCATCTCATAAGTTTGCAAAGCACCTACTAATTCCTCTACACTCATCTCATCCGGATGACTAACGGTTTCAATGGCGGTAACCTTTGCCCTAAACCGTTCCGGAAGAGTCCGAAGAATCTTTCTTACAATTTTCGACTCCGGGATCTTTTCTCCTAAATTAGCACATGTATTAATTACATCTTGAAGTCTAGTGTAATAATCTGTAAACAATTCATGCTCTTCCATATGAATAGAGTCAAATTGACTTGTAAGCATCTGGAGCTTTTGAATTTTTACAAGATTAGTACCCTCATGTGTAATTTTGAGAATATCCCAAATTTCCTTCGCGGTTTCACACGCGGAAATTCTTGTAAACTCAGTCGAGGAAAGAGAATTAAAAAGCGTTCATACCTTTCCCATTGTAAGAAGATCTTTCGATTTCCTCTTTAGACCATCTAGAGCGAGGTTTTGGGGTAGTAGAATTTCCTACTTCCTCAACCGGATGCACCCAACCGTATTCAACGGTTTGCCATACCCGCTCATCAATAGAGATGAGAAAAGCTCTCATCCGCACTTTCCAATATGCATAATTGGTCCCATCAAAAAGAGGAGGTCTAAAAATATTACCACTTTCACCCACATGATAGATAAACCTAAAACCCGCTCTGATACCAATTGTAGAGTTATTTAGGATCCACAAGGATCTAAATAGGTACTATCAAACACCTAGAGGGGGGTGAATAGGTGTAATATTATAAAAACCAATCTCAGTGCAAAAATAAAAAACAATGCGGAAAATAAAAATCAACACACCGAGATTTACGTGGAAACTCCAATCCAGGAGAAAAACCACGGGACCAACACGCAATAACAATCCACTAAGAATAGAAGAATAACAAGGTGATTACCGACTCCACGGACTCGACCCCTCCTTCAGCTTCTTCGGACCTTGCGCTGACCGGTTGGATGTCCACGCAATAACAATCCACTAAGAAAGAAGAATAACAAGGTGATTACCGTCTCCACGGATTTAACCCCTCCTTCAACTTCTTCGGACCTTGCGCTCCACCGTTTGCACGTCCACTGCACACGTTCGAATCCACGAACGCCACTCGAATCCACGAGCACACGTTTCGAATCCACGAAACGCCTTCAACACACCGAATCCACGGTGCCACGTCGAATCCACGACGCAAACTCAGCCGGTAAGAATATTGGCTTCGATGGTGATCCTTTGCTTAGATTATCAATGAAGATCCATGGGAAAATCTCTAAGCAAAGATTAGATCAATTCGACAAAAGATATGTTCTTGAAAGAACCATCGAATTGACCTAAAAGAGGCTATAAAGAAGAACGATAAAAACCTAGCCTCTAGGGTTGCTCTCAAGTGTTTTATAAATTGATCGGCCGTGCTCCCCACGTTTTTGAGAAACCCTAAATGTCTATTTATAGTTTAGAAACCTTTGGAAAGAGATAAGAATCAAAAACATACCTTATCTGGAAATTTTCAGGACGGCGATCCGGATCGGATTTACTGCGATCCGGATCGTCGTAACGAGATTGACGATTCCAGAAATCCAAGGGTTCGGGATCCGGATCGCAAGGCCCGATCCGGATCGTTCATGAATTTCAGCAACATCCAATGTTCGGGATCCGGATCGGAATAGGCTTGGATCCGGATTGGATTTGCACATGAACTAATACCCTTCGGGATCCGGATTGGATCATCTGATCCGGATCCTGAACATGTCCCATGTCCAGTTTTTTATTTTTATGCAATTAAAAATTCATCCAAGTGTTTCTACACTATAAGAAAGTATTCGGATCACCAAAATTATTTAGTTAAACATACCTGATCCTTTTGAATACTTTCTTCTTGAGATTGATGTAACTGATTCACAATTCTTCATCTTCAATCTTCAAGACTCAAAACACTGAGTGCCAACTTGAGCTCTTGTTGAATCTTCTCTAAGTCTTTGATTGCTGATTGACAATTTGATCCCTTTAAGACTCCGACTCAACTTACTGACTTGACTCACGAAATATGCCAACACCAAAATGCCGTAACAACCTTCGGTGAAGATTCAGTGGAGTCATCGCGGGGAGTGAGAACGGCCACTTGAGAGCCTGTAGATGAGTTGAGTGTTCCCTATCCCTATTCTTTGAGTCACCCTCCTGAGTTATGGATTTAGTTTGGGTTTCGAGGACGAAACCTTTTTAAGGAGGGGAGAGTGTAGAGTACCGGAATTTCGGATAGCGCACCGACCTTGCATGATGGCGTGGTGCGGGGAAATCGCTTTGAGCGTGTTCCATTTTGGATTACAGTTGAGTTCGGGTCGACTCGGATCTACGCGGAAGCCCCAGGTCGATTCGGGGTTTTCCGGGCATTGTCCGCCGTTGAGGACTGGTTTTGGGGAAGCCTCGACTTCACAGTGGAGTGCAGAAAATTTAGGAATACTTGGAATAGGTGTACTTTGAGATTAAAGCGGAGTTCGGGAGGTTCCGGACTGACGCGGAGGACCCGAAGGTGAAAAGTGAGTCGGAATTGACAATTTTGGAGTCGGTTTTTGGATTGAGCACCCCGACTCCACAGTTGAGCTTTTTGAGTTGGAAAAATTATGGACATGTGTATTTTCAGATTACAGCGGAGTTCGGGAGGTTCCGGGCCGGTGCGGAGACTCCGAAGGCAAAAAGTGACTTGAAGTTGGCTAATGAGGAATTTAATTAATTAATTTAAATTATTTGCCTAAAGTCTTGCCTGTAGTGTATTAAAGAAAGAAAATGAATTAGTGAAAGAAGGATTGGATTTAATGGATTTAATATTAAGGGTGTTAGATATTTTGTGGTGAGGGGAATATTTTATTATTCTTCCCTCCACCCTTAATTAGTGGCCACCACTAATTAAGTAGTGGCCACGTCTCCTCTCTTCTCCAACCTGCAACAGAGGAAATCCAAAGGAATAGAGGAAAGAGAGAAAGTGAGAAAAAGAAGGAAGATGAAGAGGAAAAGAAGGAAAAGAGAAGAAATGGAGAGGGTGATGGTGTGTTCTCTTGCTTGTAGCCGTGGGTGGCCGTGCGGCGCGCGCGCGGGGACTTCAATGAGGTATGCATTTTTGCAGTTTTTAGAGAGAGAGAGAGAGAGAGAAAGAGAGTGAAATAGCTTGGATTAATGGGTTTTTTTTTTAGGATTCTTGGGTTCTTGATGGATTTTTGTGATGGAATGGGAATTATGTAAATTGTGTTTTGTGAACATGGGTTTAATTAAGCTGCAGCATGGGTGTGTGTGCAGAGAGATTATGGAGGGTGTTGTGGATACTTGGGGCTTGCATTTGTGTGAGTTATATATTTAATGTTCTGAAACCTCCATTTGTGAAGCTTGGTCTTGACTGGTTGAGCATCCCTCTACGTCGCGTTTTCTTCCAGGAGGGCTCCCGAGCTGTAGGAGTGGAATTTCTGGGCCATTTTTGCGGCGTTCTCTTCTCAATCTCGAGAACTCCAACTTTGATAGTGAAGAGGAAGCCTAGTTGAAGCTGGAAGACAGGTAAAATTAGTGATCTTTGCAGCGTTGATTTTCTGCTCGGATTTCTGCGCAGTAGTTAGTGTTTTTGCTACCCTGGGATGTACAATTGGAATTTTGAGGTGATTTTTTTTGGGAAATTTTCAGGATTCAAATATCTCCAACTTTCGTGTTTACTGAAGTTTCTAAATTGGGCTCCAAGATAGGTAATTGAGGCCATCTCTGGGATGTATGTACACAGTTGAGGTTTTTGTTTCAGCTTTGAGTTATGTGCAGTGTTTTACCCTCTAGGGTTGTAGGGATGGACTCTTGAGCTCGGCCTTATGGGGATTTCACCAGAACTTAATAATCTATAAGTTTTATATTGAAGAGAAGGTTTAATTCCTGCTGCTAATAAGGTAAATTAAGCCATCTTTGGGACTTTTGTGAACAACTGAGATTCTGGATGTGGTTTTGAGCAATGTTCAGTGTTTTTGCTCCCTAGGACTGAAGAAGTGGAATTTTAAGCTGATTTTTGCGGGGAATTCATCAGGACTCAGAGACCTACATTTTTTATATTAAAGAGAAAGGCTAAATCTTTCTACAAATCAGGTGAATTTCATCATCTTTGGAGCCTTTGGTTCAGATTTCAGTTTTGGACAGCATGTAGTAATCTTGGCATATCTTTTTTCTCCTCTTTATGAAATGGTGAATTTCAAGTTGGGTAAGTTTCTAGACTTCAAGAGGAACAATTTAATACCTTACTCTTGAAATTTGGATAAGAATTGGTGTACCATGTTTAGTCCTCTTTGTAGTACATTGTTGCTGAAAACCTGCATGTATATTGGGAATAACTTATGTACCTAATTGGACTTTGGACTTTAATTATTGCATGCATTGGAATAAGTATCTAAGTGCAAGCGATTTATGTTGTAATGGACTTGATGTGCAGATTCTTTTAATGGATTCAGATTTATGAAGTGGGCTTATATGAGCTTGATTTTGTGTAAGCTGCTAGTGTTGTTGGTGGAGCTCCTTGGCGGCCTTTTTCTCTTCTACTTTAATCAATGTGTACCGGAGGTGAGTCGGAGTTTTCGGTGTACTTGGGCCCTTGTTGTTTTGTGACTTTGGCCATGGACTGACCCAGTTGCGCGCAGGTCTTTGTGTGAACTCGACGGGATTATTTGAGCTTCCGGGGGATCTTTCGTGGTTCGCGGCAGTGCGCGCGCGGCGCGGCTTTCGGTTTTTCCTCCGTTTGAGGGTTCGGCGCTTCCCCGACTTCAGCGTTGCCTGCGAAATGCGATCCAGGTGGGTTGGAATTTCTCCGAAATATATGGAATGCCCTCTAAAGCTTCTGTAAGCATGTTGATCATATTTAGCTTAACTGTTTTATTCTCTTGATTCTGATAGTTGTCTGGAAATTATAGGAATAATTTCCTGAGCCCTGTTATCTCTTATCATGATTTAGAGGCCATTCGACACTAGACAGCTTATTTCTTGAGATTCGGGACCTATCTGGACCTACATAGTAATTTTATAATCGATTTCAAGCGGAACTCAGATTTTAAAAGGGCTTTTAAATATTTAGAGCATTAGGAATGGTCCAGGTAGTTCGAGGTGCATGTATACTCGTGCCGTGGGGCCGGGTAGATCTTTTGAGCATTGTGAGTCGGCTTTCTAGTGTCATGAGAGGGTTTTAGCATTGTTTCAGTGCGGGGGCAGAAGCTATGGGCGGCTATGCCTGCAGTCTGTTCTTGTTTGATAGGGTTGTAGGTGGCAGTCGTTCAGAAATTTCCAGGCCTCCCGTGTGAGAGATTGAGAATTTGTTCCCTGATTAGTTCACTCTAGATCCTGGGTTATGTTTCTGATTTAGTGGTGGAGGTGGTTCTCCCACTTAGTTCTGTGGATATTTAGGGTTCTGGCAGATCGAGTCGCGGAGGTTTCCCGACTCAGCCATGGACGTGCATTATCAGATTGAGTCGTTGAGGGTTCTCCGACATAGCTGTGAGAGTGTTCGGGTTATTCATGATCGAGTCGAGGTTCTTTTCCGACTGAGTGGTGTTTTGAGCTTTGAGATACCGATCTGTTTGATCGTGGACTATAGCTGCATGTGCCGCTTATGAGACAGTGAGACAGATGTGATACTTGAGTTCGGTGGGGTCGCTCCCTCGAGCTACGCCCCGGGTGCGATGATGATACCGAGCCTGACGAGGCTGCGATGATGCGACTAGTTGATACACTAGAGTTCGCTTGAGATAGTCAGACAGGACGCCCCACGTAAATCCCGTCCTCATGTGGATGTGTGGTAGTGGGCAGGTGCGTACCTAGTCGACAGGCGCAGGCTTGACTGGACCCTATGTGGCAGTCATAGAGATTGGGTGTTATTGAGCGGGTGGGTTCATATTATGATCTTAGAGGGTTTTCCTTTGATCATTGATACTGAGGTATCTTAGTAGTAGAGAGTGTATGCATATGGTAGTATTGGTAGAGTTCCTTTTTGAGCTTTATGTTTTAGACTTTCTAGCTGTAGTTTTCTATTCAGCTTACCATTGTTTATCTATCTACCTATCTATCTGCCTATCTATCTGTTTTGCCTCCAGTAGACTTAGTGGGCATACCGTGGATTTTTGGGACGGTACCCACTGAGATCTACCTTTGCAGTAGATCTCACACCCGCTGCGGTGACAGGTTGAGGCAGTTGTCCCGGCTTGGTGCGTACGGAGACAGCAGATTGAGGTGAGGACGCAGCCGATTAGTTCCTTACCAGCATTGAGAGTCAGAGGTAGTTGTACCCGGGATACATATTTATATTATTTTTTTTTGGGTTCCACTGTTGTACTGAGAGGGTGAGGCTTGCAGTTTACTTTTCTTTTGAGGGACTGTATTGAGGATTTTTGGATTAGTGGAGCCTTATTTACTTCAGCTGTTAGATATTTATTTTTGTTAGCTACTAGTTTTATTTTCAGCTCTGATACATGTGTAGCTTTAGATCTTTTGCAGGGTAGACGCTTCGTCTGTACGGCAGTTTCCGTACAGATGGCGGATCTGTTGGCGAGCCCGGGTCGCAGTTTCGACCCCGGGGCGTGACAGTCTTTTCTTTCTTTCTCTCCTCACCGATTAGGGTTTTTAATTCCTTTTCTTTTCCTTCGGATAAAGAGGACTGTTTAAATATCCCCTTTTTATTTATTTATTTTATAATTATTTTTTCCTTTTTATTTCATACGGTACGTAAAAAGGAAAACCCGCAAATATCCGGATCTTATCTCTTATCCACTCCACGAGATAAAATCCCACCTTTTAAAATCCTGATCACCGATTATTTAATTTACTCAATTAAATAATCATGGGAAATCAATTCCCAATTGGATTTAAATTATCGGTTATTTGATTTTCAATTTTAAATCCCGGTCACCGATTATTTAATCCCCTTCATTAAATAATCTTGGGGAAATAAATTTCCAATTTAAAATCCGGTTACCGATTATTTAACCCCTTTAATTCGTACGTAAGAGAATCCAAACTTCCATTAATTAATTAATTAATTATCCCCTACGAGATAACCCACCTTATCTCTAACGGGTGCAAGATATTTTGCACGGATTCCGATGCATGACTAATTACCATATCACTTAGGGTCCCGTTTCGGGAGATCCCGACATCGGATTTCAAATCCGATCGCACCGTCGGTCATCATTTTCCACGCTCTATCGCAGAAAAATACACGCACCCCACCCGGCCGACTTTTCGAATTTAAACAATCTTATTTCGCTTAAGGCTTAAGCAATCACATGTGAGTTCAAAAATACCCTTAAGGGTCGGGTCACTACATCCTAGTAGACCAGCGGGAGATCGGGATCGGCCTACTTAGTGGTGGGTTATCTTCGGTCCGAGTTTTATCTCTTCGGCCCTCTGTTTACTTTAGTCCAGTCGGACACCTGTTCTTGAAATAATTCTGATTGATCCTGCTTGAAAGATTCTGCATAATTTCAGTTACCTGCTATTCATATACCTATACACATGCTTCCCTGTTCATATATGATTTAGCCCGGCTTTCTGTTACATATCTTGTACTCTTAGTGGATAGATATATTCTGGACATTTCATTTTATCTGATATCTGCATTCCAGTATTCGGCATTATTCATGATTCATGGTCTGATCATGCTAGTTGTTTATCAGTTATCTGATTTGCATTATATCCAGTGACACTTGTGTTTATTTCAGTTATGCATGATAGACCTGATTTACTGATATATATATATATGTACTGTTATCTGCATCCCTGATGGGATATCTCGGCTGGGTTGCCGACTACCCGGTCAGTAGACCGTGAGTTTGAGCATAGCATTGTGACTTGCCACGCACTGCTGTACTTCACGTACACTAGCGGTCTGGCCCCCGTCTTAGTGTTCTTTACCAGTAGAGTGGTCTGAGTGTTGACCCGTGAGCCTTGCATCGGGAGGCAGAGCCTCTGCGCGTGCAGGTTATGTCAGCCATTCATAGTGCGGTTCGATGTGACCAATAGTGGCATTAGCCTGAGGTTCGATGAGACCAATTGTGGCATTGGCCTGAGGTCCTTGTGACCAATAGTGGCATTGAGATTGGGTACTTGAGTTTCACCCTTTGATGCATAGCTGTTATCATCTTCGTAGATTGCTATTTATAGCTATTCATCTTGTACTTTACTTGTTCAGTTCATGTTTATTTACTGACATCATTTATCAGCTTTTATTTGATCCCTGCTTACTTATATAGTTGTTCATCATTCTTATTGAGTACCTGTTATTATTGCTCATCTTATTTCAGGCTTTACCCTTGATCTTTTACTATCCGCAGATTATTGTATCCAGTAGGTACGATTAGCTATTTCTCGGCTCGTCGTGCCCACTGGGATACATTTTACAGTGTATCTCACACCCCTGTGGTGACCATTTTTTCCAGGTTCATCAGGTAGTGAGGTGTCGGGACGCTCTGGTAAGGCCGTTGCGATAGATCTGTCCCCGTGATCATCAGTCTTCCTGTATTTGGACATCATGTTAGTTATAGTATTTTGGGGTTGATATGATTGGTACTTGTATTTCCATCTGAGACACTATTATGGACTGTATGATATATTTAGAGACTTACATTCTGTAGTTGGATATTTAGAACTGTTTTAAATTGTATCGCTCTTATGCTCTGGATGTATTTGTGTACTTGCCTAGCAGTGCACGTATAGGGAAAACCCTGTTCATCTTGGATAGGGGGTTTCCTATATGTGTGGCGGTCTGTTGCGCCTGTTTCTGCGAACTCTGATTTTCAAAAAAAAAAAAAAAAAAAATTTATACCGATTTTTAAAGCTTGGGGCGTGACACAACGTCTCACACAATGGTCAAAGTAGTCACAACGACACGGGACCACCGTCAAACCAAATGGCTCCCAACCACACTAGCACTGGTCTAAACACAGCTACTAGACTCCACTCAGCCCCCTGACACGAGTGCAACAATAAAAGTGCCTGCCTGAATAACCCAATCAATGGACCAGTAAGAACTGGTACTGCCTGTTGTGCCTGCCATATCGGGTATGCTGGCCGACGCATAGCACCGATGAAAAGGAGTCTCAAGGACTCAAAGCCTGTATGTAGCACACTCTGGAGTGGCACTCGAGGGGAGCGACCCACATGAGTAAAGTATCTCAGTGATAAATATAATAGTAATATAAAACAGCAGGACTGGATCACGACTCAGATCAAAGTGGAAAAACCCATCCACTAAAGGAAACTCCGGTCCTCAATCAGATGCAAAAGTACTCAATAAGTGGGAAACTCCGTCCACTAGAGAAATCTGATACATAAATAACTATCCGGTCAATCGCCCAATATCCGCGGTTGCCGTAATGCCCCACAAACCATAATCTAAAACCGACCTCCGGTCGACCGCCCAAAGTCCGCGGTCACCGCAAAACCCTGCCAGCCACAATCCAGCACAACCCATCCCTGACACCAATGTCCCGGCTATACTACCCCAAACCCCTGCTCGCACCCGAGCAACACAGACCGCCTGACTAACAAAGAAGGAGAAAGGAATAATATGGTTTCTCCTAAGTCAAGTTCCAATAAGTAGTGTAGCAGTAAAAGATGGCCTAACTATATGTCCATACAAGCATGCATTTGTCCTCAAGAAAGATAGAAGAAAGTAAACCACATGCCAAAATCACTAATGAACTACACCTGTCCATAATCCTTGATTCATAATGACTCCTCAGAGTAATACCCGCACATAGCTACATAATCCTGCCCCATTGCCTGAACCAATCCCATAAACGGCTATGTGCTAACATGGCATGCTACATAATCACATATAGGGCAACATTAACTTAGGTAAGCTTCTACTAATCACCAACATGACTATCCAAATCTCGCAAGCCCCCATAATATAACATGAATATTAATCCTGCAATTCTTTTATACAATTAACATTACCAAGCTTACCTACCTCTCAATCACATACCGTGTACCCTAGACATGCATGCATCCTAACATAAAGAATTAGAGAATCGTCCACCGGTTCTGGAGATGAAGCAACCCACCTGAAATGCTTCCCGTAGGCAAAGCTGAAGTCGGTGAGGAGAGTGTGTTGGGTTTAGGTTAATAAGGATCTAATAGGGGAAAAAAACACCTAGAGGGGGGTGAATAGGTGTAAACAATAAACACTCAAAAAATCATTGTGCGATAAAACCCAATGCGGAAAAATAAAAGAACACACAAGATTTTTACGTGGAAAAACTCCAAACCGGAGTAAAAAACCACGGGACCGATAACACGGCGAAATCCACTAGAATTAACACACGTACAAGGTGATATAGCGTACTCACTGACGACTCAACCTCTTACCATACGCTCCTAGTAGATCTTCTCCGCTCGCTCCACGACGCTTCTCGAATCCACGATCCGCGCCCAACGCTGAATCCACAGCGTCCAACGTCGAGTCCACGACGTCCAACCGAATCCACGGTCTTCACCCAATGGCACGCTTCGAATCCACGAACGCACCTCGCTCCGAATCCACGAGAGCGATAACACCTTGAATCCACAAGGCCACGCGAGTCCACGCGCCGATTTTGGGATAAATCGTTGTTTGTTTGGGTGGTGATGATCCGCCGAATACTTAGATTAAAGATAGATCGGAAATACCATCTAAGTATTCATTGATTTGATTCTACTCAAAATGTGAGTATGGAAAACCTAGAATCAAATCAATCAATATAGATGAAGAACCATAGAATAGATCTAATGATTTCCGTTCTTCTCTATATATGTGGATTTTTCTTTTCGGCTATCTTTTCTTAATCAGCCGATCTATTGCGGATGCCCTAGAAATGAAATGGAAGGGCTATTTATAGGTTAGAAACCCTAGGAAGAATATTCGGATCAAAAACAGCCTTTTCTGGAAAGAAATACCGACGGCGATCCGGATCAGATTTGGCGATCCGGATTGCAGAAGCACAAACCACGATTTCCAGAAAATTGCCTGTTCGGGATCCGGATCGTAGTCCCCGATCCGGATCGTTCATACAGTTTTACCAGAACATCATGTTCGGGATCCGGATTGCAATTCCTGATCCGGATCGAAGAAGCACACAGGTAAAACTAGTGTTCGGGATCCGGATCAGAGAGTGCTGCGATCCGGATTGAACCAGTGTATGAACAAACACCTTTCGGGATCCGGATTGAAAGCCACGATCCGGATCCTGAACATGTCCCATGTCCAGTTTTTGATGAATAAGCAATTAAAACCTCTTCCAGGTGTTTCTACACTATAAGAAGTATTCGGATCATCAAAATTCTTTAGTTAAACGTACCTGATCCTTTTGAATTCTTCTTTCTTGAGATTGAGGTATACGATCCAAAGTTTCTTCATCTTCAATCTTCAAGACTTAATACATTCACGAAATACGCCAACTCAAATTCCGTAACAATCTCCCCCTTTGGCGGTTTCGTGACAAAACACAAATCCACAAAGAAAATTCAAAAAGAATATTTTTGTTGCTATCACCATACAACAAAAATTTACAAAAGAGTTCCAGAAATTAAAAACATGAGATAAACTCCTAGAACAGACTCTAGACTTAGACATCTGTAATCTCTGCACACAGAAAACATTCTTGACAAACAAATTCGTTAGATACCTCAAGAATTGGAACATACAAAACCAAATACAGAGATAGAGTTTAGTCTCATCATGACATTTGAAAAATTCAGATATGTGAAAGAATCATAGTTAAAAACCAACATATCTTCTAAGCAGTTGAAAACCAAATGTCAAAGTATGTTAGTCCAACATCAACTTGTTAGTCATATTACATGCCCAAATAGTTAGTCGAATAGTTAGTATAGAAGCATGTCACAAATCACAAAAGAAAAAAAACAAAGTTGAGTTGAAGTTCATACTTACCTTGATATCATCGATATTCACAATCATTGTTCACATCATTCATTGTTCAGAGTTCTTTCTAACTCTCTCACTCTCTCCCCCTTTTTGTCACAAAACAAAGCCAAAACGTAGCATGAGCTACAATATGTAAGGAGAGTAAAGAAAACATAAAGTCCTAATAGTATGCACAAACTGAAAACTAAACTAAAAGAATCGTTAAAAACAAATAATCCTGCACAAAAGAAAAGGTCAGTTATCAGAATCTGAATCTTCAGAACTTGTGCAACCAATCTTGGACATTATCTTTCGCATCCGCTTGTCCATTGAATTTATCTTCTTCGTGATGGTGATGTGAGCTGCTGTTGATATTTCTAGCTCATTGATAATCCGCTGTTGTTCTTTCAAAATTTGTTCCTGCTGGATAGACAGTCGTTGCTGTAACTTGAAAATTGAATTCAATGATGCGTCATCATCTGTGCCAGGTGCTTGACGAGATGGTGATGCAGCCGTGCTTGGGTCAGGCTTCTTCCCAGATGCAGAAGCTTGAGTGACATGTGGCAACTTGTGAAGGGATTTGACAATTGTGGACTCATCTATCATGTTCAGACATTGATGATAGGTTGTAGAGGTGATGTCAACTTGAAATTTCTTTAATATCCTCATTATAATCAGTGGAAAAGGAATTCTTTCGCTGGGGTGAGGATGCTCAACATATCGTGCCATTCTATTCCAGATGATGTACGGGATGTTGATATTCAATGCCGTTGCCTCTGATGGATGTCCGATGAGATATAAGAACAACAATCGTTCCCATCTCACAACCTTCGTCTGCATGTTTGGAAGTATATTGTAACACGTGATGAAATTTAAGAAGCGATATTCAAGACGAAGTTCTTTAGATCGAACTGATTTTTCGGTTGACTGTGTTCCCTCGAGACAAATTCCTTCGATAACTTTTCGCCATAAAGTATTTGTCAAATTTATCCCTTTCAGGTAGTGGACTCCTTTCTTGCTGGCTTCCATTCCCAAAACCTCGCCAATCAACTGTGGAGTGATTTTGAATCTCGTGCCTTGGATATTCGTGTAGAACTCCATAGGACCGTTTTCAAATTCGCGAAGATGCCGTGCGTTGGTATAGAAGGTCCTCACCTGGTGCAGGCAGTAACCGAGAGTTTCTGGGAAGCGACATACTTGAATGAGATTTGCTTGTTCAATCAAAGTACCAAATTCAGGGGAGTGACCTTGTAGAGCCTCAATGTTCACGTGCCTTTCGCCAATGCATTCGCGATGTGCAAACGCTCTAAGACGGTCACTGTTAACAAATACTTCTTCAACACGTGGCGGAGAGTCAGGAGCTATTGGTGGGTCAACCTTGGTCTCCTGTCTCAGTCCAAAACGTCGAGCAAGTCGCTTACGTTTTATAGAGAAAGATGGGGCAGGCATAGGAGCATTCCCAGTGTCCAAGGGAGCTTTTCCTTTTCGTGTTGAGTTAGTCGGCAATACCTCATCATCTTCATCATCTGTTATCATGTCCCAATGAATCTCATTCTCATTCTCTTCAAGTTCAGTGTCACTTATGACATCGACTTCTCCTTTTCTTTGGAGTTTCTTGGCTCTTTTCAACTTATTAGTTGCTCTGGTGAGCACCATTGTAACCAGTAGCAGAATTAACCAGGAGAAGGCCATTGCGTCTAGTGCTTTGAGTTTAAGAAAGTGTCCTGTGAAACCAACTCAAGAACATATGAAAAATTGTCAATTTTGAAAAATTTGAAAACATTGTACCTAGACAATCATAATCATGTAGAGAAGCCAAGAATCAAATTAGTTTTCCAAAAAGAATTTTAAAAATAGATCAATCCATGATTTACAAAAATTCCTCTTTTATGCCCTAAAACCGAATTTTTAGAAATCGAAGCCTAAAAACTCGTTAATCAAGTAAAATCCCAGCATAAAAGCAAAACTAATTGACCCAGAGTTCTTATTTCAAAAGAAATTTGATCAAAAACCATTCACAAACGAAAAAGTTCCAATTTTTCAACTCACGTTTGATGAAAAACCATAAAAACTGAGAAAAACCGAGTTTTGATCATGAAAACTTACTTGAATCCGAAGAACTTTGAGTTTTGAAGCTCCAAGAAGCAAGAAATCTAGAGAGAGAAACTCTAGAGGCTTGAAAACCAGAGATTAGGGTAAAGAAATCAAAATCTGTATGTTTCTATATAAAACCCTAGCCGTGATCCGGATCGGCCGAGAATGTGATCCGGATCGGCTACCCGCAGGAAAAATCCTGCGTTCGGGATCCGGATCACTTGCCCGATCCGGATCGGCTACACCTTTTTCTTCAGAAAAATTTAGAAAAATTCAATAAAATCCAGAAAAAGTATGTAAGCACTTTACCATGTCAACTTTAAACAAATGGCATCGTTTCATACAACAAGAAATAGATTATGCAAAATCTATCAAAAATATCCAAAAATGAAACGAAAATTTACGAAAGTTAAAACACTTAAAGTTGAACAACTTCAATTACATCTATCCTGATCTTATGTGTAATGCCTTTATCAAATCATCAATTTCAGTAAAGAAAATGAAGTACCAAGATCAATAGATGTTTGAAATCCCAGATAAGTTAGATAATATATCTAGACAATCTGTTGAAGGAGTGGCTCTTTGAGCATCTTTTACTAAAAATCCCACCTTATACCAACCATGAAATACGACTGAGTCAAGTATTTCAATATGAATTTCATCAACAATTTTCAAAACAAAAATTTGCTTTTCATTCATGGAGTATCTTTTTTTTTTATTTTCTCCATGTGGTGGTAGTTTTCACACTCCTCATTGGGATGTAACTCTTTCCACATCTTTTGAGCATTTCACATTTCATTGACTCCCCCTCAATTGGCTATCAATTATTTAATATATAAGGTATTCAACCAAACCATTGATCTCGAATTCATACTCGACTAAGCAATCAAATATGATAATGACTATACCAAGAGATCATTGAGAGAGAAATTGACTTTGATCACTTAAAAGATGGTTTAATTAACGTAAATGATCATTGCAACATTGAAATATTATGACATCAAAAACATAATAAATTTCTAAATGCATAAAAGGATGCAATTAAAGTCAATTATGATTTATGCTCAATTAGTGTGCTATGTACAGAACATAGATAAAGAACAAAACAAAAAAAAACAAAAACAAAACCTAATCTAAGCAAAGGTTTCAAAAGAGTTTATTTCAAGGAAAGCATGCCAATTGCTTTACGCAAGTGAATAAAACGTTTTTGATCCAAAGGTTTTGTTAAGATGTCGGCTAATTGATCCTCAGTTGAAATATATGACAGTTGAAGAATGTTTGATTCAACTAGCTCTCTAAGAAAATGATATCTAAGTTCAATATGTTTTGTTCTAGAGTGCAACACAGGGTTTTTAGAAATGTTAATAGCACTAGTGTTGTCACATAAAATGGTTACCGAAGATGTTGAAATTCGGAAATCGCTCAACACGCTCTTCATCCAAATCAATTGGGTTGAACAACTTCCTGCAGAAATGTACTCCGCTTCGGCAGTCGAGAGTGCTATGCAGTTCTGCTTTTTACTGTGCCATGCAACAAGGCAGTGGCCAAGATAGAAGCATGCACCACTCGTGCTTTTCCGGTCATCCACCGATCCAGCCCAATCGGCATCTGAGTATCCAACAATATCCAAAGTCGTTCCCATAGGATACCAAATTCCGAAATTGATTGTACCTTTGATATACCGGATGATCCGTTTCACCGCTTTCAGGTGAACCTCCTTCGGTGCTGATTGATATCTCGCACAAATCCCAACACTGAAGGATATATCCGGGCGACTAGCCGTGAGATATAGTAGACTTCCAATCATACTGCGGTACAGTTTCTCGTCTACATTCTCACTTTGTGATTCACTTCCAAGTCCCTTATGGCTAGTTCCCATTGGAGTCGGAAAATCCTTAGAATTTTCAAGATCAAACTTTTTGACCAACTCCAGTGCATACTTGGATTGACACAAGTGAATTCCTTCATCGTTTTGTTTAACTTGTAATCCAAGAAAATAATTCAATTCGCCCATCATGGACATCTCAAATTCGCTTTCCATGGTCTCCGCGAATTTAGAAGCATCATTATCTCTTGTTGCTCCAAAAACAATGTCATCGACATAGATTTGAGCAACTATGAAATTGTTTTGATAATGCTTCACAAAGAGAGTCCTGTCAGCTCCCCCTCGAGTGTAGCCCTTTTCCAAAAGGTGCTTTGTCAACCTTTCGTACCATGCTCGCGGTGCTTGTTTCAGACCGTAAAGAGCCTTTTTCAGACGAAAAACATGGTTAGGTAGTTTATGATCCACAAAACCTTTCGGTTGAGCTACATAAACTTCCTCATTTAAAAATCCATTTAAAAAGGCGCTCTTAACGTCCATTTGAAATAATCTGATTTTAAAATGACAAGCGATCGCAAACAATATACGAATGGACTCGAGTCTAGCTACAGGGGCGAAAGTTTCATCAAAGTCTATACCTTCTACTTGAGAATAGCCTTGAGCAACTAACCTTGCTTTGTTCCTGATGATAGTACCTTCTTCGTTTTTCTTGTTCTTGAAGATCCATTTGGTACCTATCACATTGTGTTGCTTCGGAGGCTTCGTCAGTTCCCAGACTTTGTTTCGCTCGAATTGATGGAGCTCTTCCTGCATTGCTTTAATCCAGTAATCATCTTGGAGAGCTTCATCAACATTCTTTGGTTCGATTTGAGATACATAGCATGCAAATCCGCAAACCAATTGTCTCCGTGTTCTAACTCCTTCTTGTGGATCTCCAATTATGTTCGATTCAGGGTGATCCTTGGAGATGCGTAACGTTTGAGGTAGAGGAGTAGGCGGAGGTACACGAGATGATTCCTGCACATCAGATAAGCTTGAAGAACCGTTAGATGCATCAACATTATTATCGAAAGAATTGTTAGAAGAAGATGCATTAGCAGGTGTATCATCATCAAGAGAGATATCGAGGGTAGATTTTTCAGATTCAAAATGAAAAGCTTCATCTACCTTAACATTTATCGATTCTACGATCGTCTTAGATTCTAAGTTAAAAACTCGATATGCTCTGCTGTTTGTAGAATAACCTAAGAAAATCCCTTCGTCACTTCGAGAGTCAAATTTTCCAAGATTCTCACGATCACGTAAAATAAAACACCGACTCCCAAAGATGCGAAAATATTTGATGTTAGGTTTTCTACAAAACCAAAGTTCATATGGTGTATTCAATGTCCCCGGGCGCAAATACACGCGATTGATAACATAAACAGCAGTGTTCACCGCTTCAGCCCAAAAATAAAAAGGTAAGTTCCGGCTGTGAAGCATAACACGTGCCATTTCCTGTACGACCCTGTTTTTGCGCTCGACTACACCATTTTGTTGAGGTGTGTAAGGTGCGGAGAATTCATGTTTAATGCCATTAGAAGTGCAAAAATCAATGAATTTGGAATTTATGAATTCCCCACCTCTATCACTCCTAACTCGAGTAATCCTATCATTCTTTTCTATCATAATACGATTGCAGATTTCGAGAAAAGAATCAAAGGTATCAGCTTTTTCTTTTAAGAATGCTACCCAAGTATATCTAGAAAAGTCATCAACCAACAAGAAAATATACCATTTACCTCCCAGAGATGGTTGACGAGTTGGCCCCATTAAGTCCATATGCAAAAGTTCCAAAGGCCGTTTTGTACCTATGTGGTTCAAATTCTTGTGTGCAGTCCTAGACTGTTTTCCCTTTTGGCAACCGCCACACACAAGGTTTTGTTCAAAAGAAAGTTTCGGAACCCCCTTGACCACATCTTTATTTGAAATTCTAGCAAGTTCCTTAAAGTTTATGTGACCTAGCCTTTCATGCCAAAGTGTTTCATTTTTCAAAGATGCTAGGTTACATTTTTCAGAAATCTTAGAAGGAACTACATAACAATTGTTTTCTGATCTAACCCCCTTTAAAAAGAAAGCATGGTTCATGTCAGTTACAGTGCATTTATCAGATGAAAAATTAACTGAATAACCACTATCACACAGTTGACTTATGCTTATGAGGTTAGTCTTAAGGCCATGAACAAATAACACATTATCTAGAACCGGGCCATCTGGAATAGCTACCGTTCCCTTTCCAACAATTTTGGAAGACCGACCATCTCCGAAAACAACAAGTCCTCCGGAGTTTTTCTCAAATGTTTGAAAACAGTTTTTATCGCCGGTCATATGACGGGAACACCCGCTATCCAGGTACCAAGACGAACTATCATATGCATGCAAGGAAACATTGGTAGCAAGACAGGGAAAGATTTCACCTTTGCGCACCCAAACCTTTTTGAAGTGCGTCGGTAATGGTCGTGAAGTTGATTTCCTAGGTGAGAGCGTCTTGCTTGAAGAATTGCTGCTCCTTGATGATGTCGTCTTGAGCGGTGTACTACCAAGGCTCTTTTCCTTTGAATGAATTGCAGTTGTTTTCGAGGAATAGCCCTTTTGGTAGTCATTGCAAGATGTGCTTGAGGTGTGCGTTTGGCTTCCGTCTTGCAATTTCTTCTTATGTGCCCTGAAATGCCACAACGAAAACATACCTTGGTTCTTGTCGATTCCGAGGAAGATGTAGTAGGTTCGTTGTCGTTGCTTGTCGTGAACACCGGTGTCGGAGGAGGAGATACCGACTGAGGCACAAATACTGTACCACTCGAACTTGGAATGTCTCCAGTTTGAGTGTATCCGAGGCCGAACTTATTTCTTTGACCGAGACCAAGAAGTCTGTCCAACTTACTCCTTCCAGAAGAAAATCTCTGTAAGTCATCCTTTAGTTGGCGTATGGTCTCTGTCATTTCCAATTTTTCCTGTCGAGCCTCGCCGTTGAGCTTCAAGAAGTAATTCGCTTTGTTCACCATATCCATATAATTCTTCTCGAATTGCTCATTGGACTCTTGAAGGGAAACATTTGTCTTAATCAGATTGTCCCTTTCCACTTCAAGATCGGTTGAGATAGAGGTTACTCTTTTTACTTCATCTTCAAGATCCTGCAATCTCTCTTTCAACCCCTTGTTTTGTTTAGCCAGTTTCTTTGAATCCCTCAAAAGCTTATGGTAGGCTAAAACAAAATCTTCACCTTCCGAATCATCTGATTCATCGTCCGTTGCAATCTTTTCAACAGTGGAGTTGGACAGTGAGTCGGATGTACTTGCCATTAAGCACATGAAGGGAGAAGATGTAGTGGACGCGTGGAAAGCTGTCGCGTTGTCTTCTTCATCACTTGACGATGACTCATTTGACGTGGAGTTGTCATCCCAAGTAACTACTTGCATCGCTTTCTTCTTAGCCGGATTCTTGTTGGGACATTCCGTTGCAATGTGGCCGTAGCCTCGACATTTGAAACACTGAACTTGTCCCTCAGAACTTTTCTTATCCTTTGAGAAGTTCTCTTGCTTTCTTGACTTGTGATTGAAGGACCCTTGCCTTTCTTCGACTTTCCGAAGGATTGAGTTTTGCTTGAATTTCCCCTTCGAAAGTTGCGGCGAAACTTCCTTGTCAAGAGAGCGAGCTGCTTCTCAAAGTCCTCCATAGAAATGTTCTCGTCGTCGTCCGAGGAGGATGAATCCGCGTCTTCTTCTTTAGTTGATTTCAATGCGTAACCTGAAGACTTAGAAGAGGATGCCTTTCCAGAAGAATAGTTAGTAGGAAAAGTTATTTCGTAAGTTTGTAAAGCACCTACTAATTCTTCTACACGCATTTCGTCCGGGTGTTTAATTGTTTCAATGGCTGCGACCTTCGGGCGAAATCGTTCAGGAAGAGTTCTTAGAATTTTTCTTACAACTTTAAATTCTGGAATCTTCTCTCCCAAGTTAGCACATGAGTTCACGATATCTTGCAATCGTGTGTAATAGTGTAGAGTACCGGAAATTTCGGTTAGCGCACCGACCTCGCAAGATGGCATGGTGCGAAGAAATCGCCTTGGGCGTGTTCCGTATTGGATTACAGTTGAGTTCGGGTTGGTTCGGATCTACACGGGAACCCTAGCGTGATTCGGGGTTTTCCGGGCATTGTGCGCCGATAGATGACTGGCTTCGGGAACCCTCGACTTCACTGTGGAGTGTAGGAAAATTTGGGAACACTTGGAACAGGCATACTTTGAGTTTACAGCGGAGTTCGGGAGGTTCCGGACTGACGCAGAAGATCCGAGGGCGAAAAGTGAGTTAAAACTGGCAGTTTTGGAGCCGGTTTTTGGATTGAGCACCCCGACTCAACGGTTGAGCTTTTTGAGGAGAAAAAAGCCGTGAGCATGTGTATTTTCAAATTTCAGCGGAGTTCGGGAGGTTTCGAACCGGTGCAGAGAATCCGAAGACAAAAAGTGACTTGGAGTTGGCTAATTTGAATTTAATTATTTAATTTAATCAATATTGGAACTTTGATTAGCTGTGAGGAAGTAAGGAAAAGAAATATAAAATAGAAAGAAGAGAGAGAACACATGTTAAGTTGTCAGATTTTTCTTGTAGGGGTGCATTTATTGATTTCCAACCACTACCACACCTTTAATTAAGCCCCCTTAATTAGTGTTGCTCCACGTCACCATCCTCTTCCTCCAAAAAACAGAGGAAATGGGTATTGAACAGAGGAAATGGGAAGAGAGTGAAATGAGGGAAGATAGAAGAAGAAGAAGAAAAGGAGGGATAGAGGGATGCTTGAGTGTTGTGTTGGTGTGGACCCAGTTGGAAGCCAAGCGGCGAGCGCGCGGAGAGCTTCAACGAGGTAAGTACAGTTTGGTTTTGGAGTTAATTGGTTTTTATCTTTGGATGGGAGGTTAAGATTGGTCTATTTGTTGGTGTTTTGTTGGTGTTCTTCATGTGTTGCTAGACTTGCTGTCCATGGAGAAGCAACAGAAGGCTTGGCTGGGGGAGCGCGCAGGGAGCGCATGCGGCAGCGCGCTGCGCACAGCGCGCTGCGCGCACGCGCAGCAGGCCGCGCGGAGGGCCTAGGCTCCGCGTGGCGGGGCCGGGCATCGCAGCGGCAGCATGTAGCCGCGCTCAGGCTGCGGCGACAACGCCGCGCGCAGCGTCGCAAGCGCGGATTTTTCTCGCATGGGCAAGCAGCATTTTCGACTGTCGATGAGCCGCTTGCGCGCACGCCGAGGCCGTGGGGTGCCCGGGTGTCGCGTGAACCTTTTGATTGACCGTTTTGACGCGGCTTTTGTTCCTTTTTCTCTCTCAGGACGACGCCGAGTTGCCGTGCGGAGCCCGGTTCATGTGCGCGGCGCGTGATTATCCTTTCACCTGAGCAATTGAGAGGTGTTGGTTGTGCGTGTGTGTACGCTTGGAGATGGTTGTAATATTGGATTTATTTGAGTGTTATTACTGTGGTGCAGTTTTGTTTACGGATTGGTGCCTCGAGTTGGTGCGCTGATCGTGTGGGAGGCTTACACTGCGCGACAAAATGTGGTTCGCCGTTGTTTCGAAGCCTTGGGAGCTTAGGGAGAAGGAACTTCTTATTATGTGTTGTGGATTGTTTAGTGTTTGCGGTGGATATTATCGGTGTTTATAGAAGCTTGTAAAGGACCATATGAGTAAATTATTTGCCGCGATGAAATGGTGGACTTACTGTGTGCAGGGGTGATGCAACCTAAGTGTGTGGTTGGATGTGCGTATTTTTGGTTAAGTGGTCTATTATTTTTTTAGGGTACTTGAGCAGAGTGTGTGCTGGGTGAGTACGGGGGAATTGGATTTTTTTTTGACTTGGCTATGAATTGGGGCGGACTTTTGATGAATGTAGTTGTGTTTATAAAATTCTGGAGTATACTGTGGGATGTTTTGAGAGCAGTTTTGTGCTGAACTTTCGTGTATTTGATCAGGTATTTAATTTTGATGTAGCTTGATGCGGCCAGATGTTTTAATGGGGCTTGGTCTTGTTGTGCTGGTGCTTTGACATGGTGTTATTGTGTTGGACTTGCAGAAGTGTTGAGGGTGCTGTGGGTGTAGGTGTGGTGAGTTGAGTTTTTATGGAAACAGAGGCAATTGTGTGTATTTAATTAAGCTGAAGCTTCTTGTGTGAAGTGTGTATTTGTATGTGGTGTTTGGTGTGTGTTGTGGGATCTATATGGTGTAGGTAGAAGTTCTAATTTTTATGAATTTGATGCTGGTATTGTGGGTGGACTTATGCAATTGAGGTAAAATGGACTGTGATCACCTTGTGACAACTGATGGACTTATTTTGTGTGTATTTGTGTGCTGTGGACTCTTTCTGAGTGCAGAGGGGTTTAGATTTATGCAAATTGGATAATGGAGCAATTATTTATTGTTATGCTGGAACCTTGGAGTGTGCAGATGTGTTGGTGCTGCAGTGTCTGTGTGTGTGCTGCTGGGGGTGTATATGAGTTATCTGAGCTGATCTTGAGCTTTGATATGCAACAAGTTTTGACCATGGAGTGAGTTAGAGGGTACATGGATTTTTGTGAGGACTCGAGGGGATTATTGGAGCCTCCGAGGTTTGTTCCGGGAATTTGCGGCACGATTTCCGAGGTTTCGTCAGTTCGATGTTCCGGCACTTCCCCGACTTCAGCAATTGCCTCCGGAAAGCGTTCTAGGTGGGTTGGAATTTCTCCAAAATTTATGGAATGCCCTCTATGCTTCTGTAAGCATATTTGTAGTGATCCGACCCTTCGGGTATTTTTGAACTCACATGTAATCGCTTAGGCCTTAAGCGAAATAAAATTTATTTAATTTTCTTAAGTCGGCCGGGACTAGGTGTGTGTATTTTTCTGCAATAGAGCGCGAAAAACGATGACCGACGGTGCGATCGGATTCGAAATCCGATATCGGGATCTCCCGGAACGGGATCCTTAGCGTTGCGGTAATTAGTCACGCATCGGGGACCGTGCAAAATATCTTGCACCCGTTAGAGATAAGGTGGGTTATCTCGTAGGGGTAATTAATTAATTAATTAACTAATTATCCGGTGAGGGAAATTTAAATCCTCCTACGTACGAATTAATTTAGGATTTAAATTGTATTAGATAAGAGATAAAATCGGGATATTTAAATCGGGGATTTGTTTCCCACAAGATTATTTAATAAAGGTGATTAAATAATCGGTGACTAAAATTTAAAAAGGGTTGATTTAAATATCCGGTAATTTGAATCCAATTGGGATTTGATTATTTAATAAGGGTGGTTAAATAATCGGGTGGTCAGAATTTAAGGTGATTAAATAACCGGTGGTCAGATTTTAAGATTTAATATCCCGTCAGCCGATATTTATGTGAGAGATAGAAACGGGGAGATTCGGGTTTTCCTACGTACGTAAAATTAAGGAAGTTAAAGATAGGGTTATCGGTAGGGATTAATTAATTAATAAATTAATTAATCGAACCGAAAATATCCGAAGGGATTTTTGGCGTGATTTTGGATAAGTAAATGGGAGAACTATTTATTCTCCTGTTTACCGAGCGCCGAGCGAAACCCTATTCTTATTTTACCGCCTCCTCAAACCCTCCTCTTTCGTGCTACCGAAACCCCCAACCGGTGAGGAAAAGTAAGAGAAAAGAGAGAACGGATCCATAACCGGAGAAAGGAGAAGGAACCAATCGTCCCAAACGCCGACCCGAGGGCAAGAAACGTGACCGGACACTTTCCCGAAGATCTCCGGTTAGTTTTATATTTTTTAATAATTTTTCCGAATTTTCCTAGTCGCCCGTTTTAGGTTTCTTGAATTTCTCCCCCGTCCCCGTTACCGTCGTCGTCATCGTAGTTATGTTAGACGAACGGAACGGACAAAGGAGGCGCGCGGTGCCACTAGGGCATCGCGCGGGGTGAAGGGGAGAAACACACGGACGACCGGGCGCCACCGCAAGCGGCGGCGGCGCCGCGCGGGTCACACCCGCGCGGGCGCCGCGCGGACACCGCGCGGCCACCGCGCGGGCGGCCCCGCGCGGGGTGCCGCGCGGGGTGCCGCGCGGGCGCCGCGCGGGGCGCCGGCGCGCGGGGCGCCGCGCGGGCGCCGCGCGGGCGCCCGCGCGGGCGGCCCCCGCGCGGGTGCCGCGCGGGCACCCGCGCGGGGTGCCGCGCGGCGGCCCCGCGCGGGCGGCCCCGCGCGGGGTGCCGCGCGGGCACCCGCGCGGGGTGCCGCGCGGGCGGCCCCGCGCGGGTGCCGCGCGGGCGCCGCGCGGGGTGCCGCGCGGGCGGCCCCGCGCGGGGAGCCACGCGGGGTGCCGCCCGGGCACCCGCGCGGGGTGCCGCACGGGCGCCGCGCGGGCGTTCGCGCGGGCGCCGCGCGGACCCGTGTCCGCACGAGCACCGCGCGAACGCCGCGCTGGGTGCTGTGAGGACGCCGTCCGCGGAGCCCCGCCATGCGCGGCTCCGACGGACGGTGACGGCCGTTCAAGGCATGGGTGCCCCGCCGGACAGCGGGACGGTGCCGGACTTTTGTAAATAATAATGTGGGGTATTTTTCTATTGCGATATGTTAGTATATTTTCTGACCTTAGTGTCCGTGCGGACTTTATATAGGTCCGGGTGCGCAGCGGGAGAGTGCAAAGGGCTCGGGTGACCCGTCTTCTCTCCAACCAGGTGGGTAGAGTTGCCATAAGTGCAACAAGTGCAGTAAGTGCATTTATCGCCATTAAAGTATTCTTTAATTTACCTAACAAAGTAGATGGTAAGCTAACCTTTCGATTAAAGATATTTTATCTGACAATTTAAGCGGCTGCGGTCGCGGTGCTCACTACACGCCAATTTTGGCAATCCGGTGACGGATGCTGCACGTACACTGGCGGACCGGGCCACCGCATGGTGTACTTTTCCGGAAAAGTGGTCTTTTTGACCCGTGTGCCTCACAAAGGAGTGGGAGCCGTGAGGACCTCTTCACGGCTGCTATAGGGGCCGCACTAGCCCCGTGAAGTGGTTAAAGCATCAAAAGGTGTTTGTGCACGAGGGGGGACTTTAGTCACCCCGACAGGTACTCTGGGACTGGTGCCCAGCTTAAAATATGCACAGGGGGTTTAACGAAAGGTTACGGGGTACTCGGTGTATTCGGTTTGTTTTCCCTTCTTGTTACTATTAGACATCTACTTTGTTTGTCACTGACGTTACCCACTCCGTGACAGGTACTGCTATTAGGTGCGTCAGCCGGGGTGACGGTGGGACTGCGTAGTGAGGACCGTAGTCGGACACTTGGTTATCTTGATTCTTTTGACTCCAACTCATTTCCTTATGCATGAATCTTTATTTTGCTTGTGGATGGCTTAGTTGTGAACTTGTATTAGCTCTGTGGATGAGGTGTAGGTTATAGTATGATACTTTTAGTAGTGTTCTTATGTGCGGCATGTTTTCATGATGAGTTAAAGGATTGCGAAAATGTTTTCTCAAAATGAAGTGCCGTGTGGGCACGGGTTTTCAACTCTGGGCTTTATCCTTTCCAAACAGTGATGCCGCTTAATTAACTTGCTATAATTGATGGTGAACGTCTACGGTATGGTTGTTGGTTGGGAATTGATGCATAATATTTGTGATTGAATGACATGTTGTAAATAAGACGCCGTGCATATGCAAAGGAGACTCTGTCCGTGGACAGAGTGAATTTGCGTATGTGGCGGTCTGGCACGCACCGGGGTTGAAGATTATGTTTCCTTATTAAAAAGAAAAAAAAAATAGACACGTTTTTCCGCTTCACATGACTCAAAAACCCCCGGGGGCGTGACAGATTAAATGGTATCAGAGAGATACAACCACAACCATAGTAGACGTGATTTACATCCACAGTGCTAGGTACCACAAGCAAATTGGAAATGAGATAACCAAGGTGTAGGTGTAGTACGAGAGAGTACGGGGAAACGGGAACGTAACATAGGTGAAACCGTGAGACGATGTGCTAGGGATATAGCCATAGGATTGACGTGGTTTCTTTGTCTACAGCAGCAGACGGCCAAGGTTTGGCCACCGAGTACTAATCGATTCGTAACGAACAGATGGATCCCGCAGCAGCAGCCAGCCGTTTACTCCTAAATCAGCTGCGCGATATAGCAGGACAAATGCTGACCCTTACGGAACGATTGGGCTTACTGATCCGAGAACTTGAAGGTGTTGACCACACCCAGCGGGGCGCTAGGAACGACGTCCAGCGGGGGATGCCACCAACCGGATTCCCCACCTTCAACGAGGCAGTTATGTTAGCCCTGCGAGCAGAGCAGGAACTAGCCGAGATGCGCGCGCGAGAGAGAGTTGCCTATCCGGGACCGACGGAGGGCCCGTACACAAACGCCCGAGGACGGAAAGCGATTTCGCAAGGGTGGCGGGAGCAGGACCCAGACCGTTTGGGAGGCCTTGCCCCATATGTGTGGGAGCGCACCAGGTGACGGAGTGTCCGTGGAGATACGACCATTGTTATCGGTGTGGCAGGCCGGGCCATAACCGTTATCACTGCCCTTGGAAACCGGGGGTCACCAGGCCTCCGGCACCGCGAACAAGGGGGACAGAGAGGACTGCTACACCCGTTCCCCAAGGGGACCCCGCCCGAGGAGACCGAGGAAGGGGACCCCCGAAGGGGGCGCGAAGGAAGGACAGGCTCCAGCAGAGGACGCGAGACCACCCCAGGGACCGTGCGTGATTTGCCAGGGTACTCACCCGGTAGTGGAGTGCACTTGGAGGTACCATTACTGCAACCAGTGCGGGTTGCCGGATCACACTCAGGATGTTTGCCCTCAGAGGCCCGCCGCCGCTGCCCCTATGCCGCCACCGCAAAAGGGTGCAGACGGTGCCGCGGCTCCCGTCCAGCCAAGGGATCCGCCCGACGACCAGGAGCCCTCGGACCCCACAGACTCCTCAGACTCCTCAGATGTTAGACCCCTTCCCCGGCACGCCGTGCGACGTTGGCCCAGGGGCTGTGGGCGGACTCCCCGGGATACTGCAGCGGGGGACGCGACGTCCCAGACCTAGGGACGGCAGGTGATTATGTTCAGTTATTTTTTTTTTCTTTTCTCTTTCGCTTGCTTAAAGAGCCGACTACACCTTAGCCAGTTACACTCGTTAGACTCTCTCTCTCCCTCTCTAAGAACCTTAGGTGCTAGGCGAAACCTCCCCCGGCCTATGCGCACGGGCGGGTTTCGAAGTTTAAAAAAAAAAAAATCCGTGTTTTCGGGGCCCTAAGGGCCGCGCAAGGGACAAATGGGCTCCGCCCGAAGCCTTGCTACCGAAAACTTGGTGGGCTGTCATGCAGCTCAGGGCCGCTTCCCAACTCAGGCTTAGCGGTCCCGTGGTAAGAGATTTCCCGGATGTATTTCCGGCGGAGCCTCCTGGTATGCCGCCGGAATGGGAAGGTTGTCGTGCCCCTGGGATCTGGTGGTCCTACCGTTAAAAGAATACGACGTGGTCTTGGGCATGGACTGGCTTACCGAGTATCAGGCGGTCATCGACTGCGAGAAGCGACAGGTGCAACTGCGGAAGCCGGGATTCCCAGAAAACGTGTACTTGGCGTGCAAGAGCACGTCCTTTCTTGCCGTCATCTCCGCGTCACGAGCTAGGAAGTTGATAGAGGGCGGGTGCGTGGCCTACCTAGCCTCAGTAGATCTAGCCACCCGACCCGTCCCCCCCGCATTCGGAAATTCCCGTGGTAGGAGAATTCCCGGATGTCTTTCCGGCGGAGCTTCCCGGAATGCCACCGGAGCGGGAGGTTGACTTCCCAATTGAACTGCTTCCCGGCACCAAGCCCATCACCAAGGCACCGTACAGGATGGCCTTCGCGGAGCTGAAGGAACTCAAGGCGCAGTTGGAGGACCTCCTGGACAAAGGATTCATCAGACCAAGCGCATCACCTTGGGGCGCACCCGTCCTGTTTGTAAGGAAAAAGGACGGGAGTCTCCGGTTGTGTATCGATTACCGAGAGATAAATAAAGTGACGGTCAAGAATAAGTACCCCCTACCAAGGATCGATGACCTCTTCGATCAGTTACGGGGGGCGACGGTGTTCTCAAAGATTGACCTACAGTCGGGCTATCATCAGGTCCGGGTCAAGGGGGAGGACGTTCCCAAAACGGCTTTCCGTACTCGCTATGGCCATTACGAGTTTACGGTAATGCCGTTCGGGCTCACAAATGCCCCGGCAGTGTTCATGGATATGATGAACAGGGTATTCAAACCCTTCTTGGACTTGTTCGTGGTGGTCTTCATCGACGATATCCTCATCTACTCCCGTACAGACGAGGAACATGAAGAACACCTGCGCACAGTCCTCCAGACCCTACGGGAACAGAAACTCTACGCCAAACTCAAAAAGTGTGAGTTTTGGCTCCGAGAGGTCGGGTTCTTGGGGCACGTGATCTCAGCGGCCGGAGTCGCGGTGGATCCAAAGAAGATAGATTCGGTAACGGACTGGCCCCGACCGACCACGGTGACGGAAATTCGAAGCTTCCTAGGATTAGCCGGGTATTACCGGCGCTTCGTGGAGGGCTTCTCCAAGATAGCCACCCCCCTAACCCGTTTAACGAAAAAGGGGGAGAAGTTTGTCTGGACGGACAAGTGTCAAAGAAGCTTCGAGGAGCTTAAGGATAGGTTGACGCGAGCCCCGATTCTCGCCCTGCCAGAGCCTGGGGAGGATTACGAAGTATACTGCGACGCGTCACGGAATGGATTGGGTGGAGTGCTCATGCAACGGGGAAAGGTCATAGCCTATGCGTCAAGGCAGCTCAAGGAGTATGAGCGGAATTACCCCGTGCACGACTTGGAACTCGCAGCGGTGGTGTTTGTGCTCAAGCTTTGGAGGCACTACCTGTACGGGGCACACTGCAATGTGTATTCGGATCATAAGAGCCTCAAGTACCTCTTCACCCAAAGAGAGCTAAATCTGCGACAAAGGCGGTGGCTGGAGCTATTAAAGGATTACGATCTGACGATCCACTATCACCCGGGAAAGGCCAACGTGGTGGCCGATGCCTTGAGCCGCAAAGGACAGGCCGTGGAGGTAGATGTAAGCTCCATCACACGGCAGGACAGCCTGATTGCGGAATTTTCGCGATTAAGACTAGAGGTAGTCCCGGCAGGGACAGTCGCACGACTTTTGACGCTGGTGGTCAGACCTACTCTGCTGGACAGGATTCTCGAAGGCCAATCGACTGACCAACAGCTCCAGCTGGTGCGAAGTAGGATAAACACAGACGAGGAGAGCGACTTTATGGTGAGCTCCGACGGCACGATACGATTTCGGGGGCGAATTTGCGTGCCGGATCTACCGGAGCTCAAGGAGGAGATCCTGCGGGAAGCGCATAATGCCCCATATACAGCGCATCCCGGGGAAACGAAGATGTACAAAGACGTCAAGCAAACCTTCTGGTGGCCGAAAATGAAGGAAGACGTAACGATTGGTGGCGCACTGCCTAGTGTGCCAACGGGTGAAGGCCGAACATCAACGGCCGGCAGGAAAGTTGCAACCTTTACCGGTGCCCGAGTGGAAATGGGACATGATTACCATGGATTTTGTAACCGGATTTCCGAGGTCGCCACAGGGACACGATGCGATATGGGTGATCGTGGACCGTTTGACAAAATCGGCCCACTTTTTGCCCATACACACGACATGGACTCGGGAACGACTGGCGCAAACGTACATCGACGAGATAGTGAGGTTGCACGGTGTACCAACATCCATCACGTCGGACAGAGACACACGTTTTGTGTCGAACTTTTGGCGAAGTCTACAACGAGCAATGGGAACCAAGTTACACTTCAGCACAGCCTTTCATCCGCAAACCGATGGACAATCAGAGCGGGTGATACAGATCGTGGAGGACATGCTTCGAGCATGCGTTCTGGACTTGGGCGAAGGGTGGGCACGGTGTTTGCCCCTGGTGGAATTTGCCTACAATAACAGTTACCAGGCCAGCATTCAGATGGCGCCGTACGAGGCACTGTACGGGCGCCGCTGTCGGTCTCCGATATGCTGGGATGACTTAGGCGAGCGAAAGTTCCTGGGCCCAGATTTGGTGGAGGAGACCGAAGCAAAGGTGCGATTAATTAAACAAAGGCTGCTGACCGCCCAAAGCAGACAGAAAAGCTATGCAGATAACAGACGCCGAGACTTAGAATTCATGGTAGGCGAGCACGTGCTGCTCCGGGTCTCACCCTCCAAGGGAAACCGACGTTTCGGCATAAAGGGGAAATTGAGCCCAAGATACGTAGGACCGTTCGAAATCCTAGAGCGCGTGGGACCGGTGGCGTACCGGTTAGCCCTGCCCCCGAACCTCGAACGAGTCCACAACGTGTTCCATGTCTCGATGCTCCGGAAGTACCTCGCTGACCCCTCTCATGCCTTGGATGCCTCCACCATTGAGTTGCGAGAGGACTTGAGCGTCGAGGAGACGCCAGTGCGGATTTTGGCAAGAGAGGACAAGAAGCTGCGCAACCGAACGATCCCCTACGTGAAGATCCAGTGGAGCAACCACGAGGAGCGCGAGGCGACGTGGGAACTGGAGTCGAAAATGAGGGAATGTTTTCCCGAACTGTTTAGTGAGGTTTGAGTTTAAGTTTCGGGACGAAACTTTTTATAAAGTGTGAGTGGTGTAGTGATCCGACCCTTCGGGTATTTTTGAACTCACATGTAATCGCTTAGGCCTTAAGCGAAATAAAATTTATTTAATTTTCTTAAGTCGGCCGGGACTAGGTGTGTGTATTTTTCTGCAATAGAGCGCGAAAAACGATGACCGACGGTGCGATCGGATTCGAAATCCGATATCGGGATCTCCCGGAACGGGATCCTTAGCGTTGCGGTAATTAGTCACGCATCGGGGACCGTGCAAAATATCTTGCACCCGTTAGAGATAAGGTGGGTTATCTCGTAGGGGTAATTAATTAATTAATTAACTAATTATCCGGTGAGGGAAATTTAAATCCTCCTACGTACGAATTAATTTAGGATTTAAATTGTATTAGATAAGAGATATAAATCGGGATATTTAAATCGGGGATTTGTTTCCCACAATTATTTAATAAAGGTGATTAAATAATCGGTGACTAAAATTTAAAAAAAGGGTTGATTTAAATATCCGGTAATTTGAATCCAATTGGGATTTGATTATTTAATAAGGGTGGTTAAATAATCGGGTGGTCAGAATTTAAGGTGATTAAATAACCGGTGGTCAGATTTTAAGATTTAATATCCCGTCAGCCGATATTTATGTGAGAGATAGAAACGGGGAGATTCGGGTTTTCCTACGTACGTAAAATTAAGGAAGTTAAAGATAGGGTTATCGGTAGGGATTAATTAATTAATAAATTAATTAATCGAACCGAAAATATCCGAAGGGATTTTTGGCGTGATTTTGGATAAGTAAATGGGAGAACTATTTATTCTCCTGTTTACCGAGCGCCGAGCGAAACCCTATTCTTATTTTACCGCCTCCTCAAACCCTCCTCTTTCGTGCTACCGAAACCCCCAACCGGTGAGGAAAAGTAAGAGAAAAGAGAGAACGGATCCATAACCGGAGAAAGGAGAAGGAACCAATCGTCCCAAACGCCGACCCGAGGGCAAGAAACGTGACCGGACACTTTCCCGAAGATCTCCGTTAGTTTTATATTTTTAATAATTTTTCCGAATTTTCCTAGTCGCCCGTTTTAGGTTTCTTGAATTTCTCCCCCGTCCCCGTTACCGTCGTCGTCATCGTAGTTATGTTAGACGAACGGAACGGACAAAGGAGGCGCGCGGTGCCACTAGGGCATCGCGCGGGGTGAAGGGGAGAAACACACGGACGACCGGGCGCCACCGCAAGCGGCGGCGGCGCCGCGCGGGTCACACCCGCGCGGGCGCCGCGCGGACACCGCGCGGCCACCGCGCGGGCGGCCCCCGCGCGGGCCCCGCGCGCGCGGCGTGCCGCGCGCGCGGCCCCGCGCGGGCGGCCCCCGCGCGCGGCCCCCGCGGGGCGCCCCGCGCGGCGGCCCCGCCGCGCGGCGCCCGCGCGCGGGTGCCGCGCGGGCGCGCCCCGCGCGGGCCCGCGCGGCGGCCCCGCGCGGGCGCGCCCCGCGCGGGCGCGGCGGCCCCCGCGCGGGTGCCCGCGGGCACCCGCGCGGGGTGCCGCGCGGCGGCCCCGCGCGGGGTGCCGCGCGGGGTGCCGCGCGGGCACCGCGCGGGGTGCCGCGCGGCGCCCGCGCGGAGCCACGCGGTGCCGCCCGGGCACCCCGCGGGCCGCACCGCGCGCGCGCGTTCGCGCGGGCGCCGCGCGGACCCGTGTCCGCACGAGCACCGCGCGAACGCCGCGCTGGGTGCTGTGAGGACCCGTCCGCGGAGCCCCGCCATGCGCGGCTCCGACGGACGGTGACGGCCGTTCAAGGCATGGGTGCCCCGCCGGACAGCGGGACGGTGCCGGACTTTTGTAAATAATAATGTGGGGTATTTTTCTATTGCGATATGTTAGTATATTTTCTGACCTTAGTGTCCGTGCGGACTTTATATAGGTCCGGGTGCGCAGCGGGAGAGTGCAAAGGGCTCGGGTGACCCGTCTTCTCTCCAACCAGGTGGGTAGAGTTGCCATAAGTGCAACAAGTGCAGTAAGTGCATTTATCGCCATTAAAGTATTCTTTAATTTACCTAACAAAGTAGATGGTAAGCTAACCTTTCGATTAAAGATATTTTATCTGACAATTTAAGCGGCTGCGGTCGCGGTGCTCACTACACGCCAATTTTGGCAATCCGGTGACGGATGCTGCACGTACACTGGCGGACCGGGCCACCGCATGGTGTACTTTTCCGGAAAAGTGGTCTTTTTGACCCGTGTGCCTCACAAAGGAGTGGGAGCCGTGAGGACCTCTTCACGGCTGCTATAGGGGCCGCACTAGCCCCGTGAAGTGGTTAAAGCATCAAAAGGTGTTTGTGCACGAGGGGGGACTTTAGTCACCCCGACAGGTACTCTGGGACTGGTGCCCAGCTTAAAATATGCACAGGGGGTTTAACGAAAGGTTACGGGGTACTCGGTGTATTCGGTTTGTTTTCCCTTCTTGTTACTATTAGACATCTACTTTGTTTGTCACTGACGTTACCCACTCCGTGACAGGTACTGCTATTAGGTGCGTCAGCCGGGGTGACGGTGGGACTGCGTAGTGAGGACCGTAGTCGGACACTTGGTTATCTTGATTCTTTTGACTCCAACTCATTTCCTTATGCATGAATCTTTATTTTGCTTGTGGATGGCTTAGTTGTGAACTTGTATTAGCTCTGTGGATGAGGTGTAGGTTATAGTATGATACTTTTAGTAGTGTTCTTATGTGCGGCATGTTTTCATGATGAGTTAAAGGATTGCGAAAATGTTTTCTCAAAATGAAGTGCCGTGTGGGCACGGGTTTTCAACTCTGGGCTTTATCCTTTCCAAACAGTGATGCCGCTTAATTAACTTGCTATAATTGATGGTGAACGTCTACGGTATGGTTGTTGGTTGGGAATTGATGCATAATATTTGTGATTGAATGACATGTTGTAAATAAGACGCCGTGCATATGCAAAGGAGACTCTGTCCGTGGACAGAGTGAATTTGCGTATGTGGCGGTCTGGCACGCACCGGGGTTGAAGATTATGTTTCCTTATTAAAAAGAAAAAAAATAGACACGTTTTTCCGCTTCACATGACTCAAAAACCCCCGGGGGCGTGACAATATGATCATGTTTAGCTTATTTATCATATATTGATCATGATTAGCTGTTTATTATATAATGATAAATCTGATGATTGCCTAGAATTGTAGAATTACATTCTTGAGCCCCAGTCATTCTTAGTATGATCTAGAGGTTATTTGACACTAGACTGCATGTTCATTTGTGTTTCAGCTGCATCTGGACCTTCATATATTTTTAGTACCCCGTTTTAAATAAAACTCCATTTTAAAAGGGTTTTTAATCTTGAGAACATTATGAATGGTCCAGATTGTTCAAGTTGCATGTGTCC